>CATIWC010000907.1:0-300337 GCA_948472305.1 Vicia faba | reverse complement strand
TTTGTATCACTATTTGTACAATTCAATTCATAATAAAATCCTTATTTCCTTTATTCTCTCTTTCTCCACTCACTAAAAGTGTCTCATGCACTAACAAGAGCATTTATCATTTATTAAGAGACTATTATAATCAATTATAAACTCCTTTATTAACCATCTAATAAATTATGGCATATATCTAATCAATTAGACAGTTGTATAAAGTCTCCTAATCAATTGAACACTTTTCTAATCAATTGACTAGACTTCAAAAACATTTTTTGTTGTTTTAATTAAAAATGAGCATCTTTTCTATATTTTAATTGTGTGTGATTTAGCCATACTGTTGTACCCCAATTTCCCCCCCTAATATCCCTTCATCATACCATGTTGATTCAATCACAACAAGATCACATTAAGGCTTTTGGTTCTTCTCTCTATCTTTAGCTTTACTCTTTTGAGGAGTTACCAAGCACCTTGACTCGTTTTATTTTGTGATCATGAATATTTTTCTTTGATTTTCTTTCTAATTAATAAAATTCAATGTTGGTTTGTCTTACTTGTTAATAATGTAGGTAAAGGCAATGAGGTTTAGCAGGTTGCTTCATGGGTTCATGAGTTTATTTCCATGCCCTAGTCAATAAATCTTGAGAAATTCAAACCTCACCATTGAAGTTGTTTTGGAAGAAATGGCATGAAAAGGCTTATTTTGGTTCAACATATTTCAAAGTTATCAAAATTGATTCAAAAGTACAAGGGGTTGAGGGAAGAAGTTGTCATGATTGGACAAGGTCTTGTTCCTATTGGTCACAAGAGCATATTTCTCTCAAATTTCAAGATATGGAAGTGGTTTTGGTGGCTATGAGTCCTCATCATCATCCTAAACAACTTATATTCACAAATAAATAATATTGGCACAAGAAGTTTGTTCCAACTTGTCAAAGTTCCTCAAAGCATTCTCTTGATCTAGAGGTTAGGGTTTTGAACTTCAGAGGAGTATATCTTGCTCACCTTTTGGTATTTTTGAGTGATTCCAAAGAAATATTTCTCTTCAAAGAGTTACCAACAAATAACTTCAAAATTTCCAAGTAGTTTTCATGTGGAAGGAACTTGGTGAAGAAGAAATATTACAAGTCATCCAGATGAATCCACAATTTTCCATATGTGACTTCAAATGGTCATAACTTGGTCAATTTTTATCACCTTGAGTCCATTATTTTTCCATGATGATCTTAAAGATGTTTACTTTATTCCTTATTTTATGTGCAAAGTGAGAAAATGGATGGAAGTTTCCTTAAATATGCAAAAGATTATAGGTCATTTCATGATATTTGGCCAACTTCAACAAGTCATAACTTTCTCATTTTTTGGATATTTTGAGTGGTTCAAATTTCAAAATGTCTTTTAGGAGATCTACTTCATTCCATCTTTTTTGGTCAAGAGCAAATTCTAAGTGGAAGGTCATGTTTGGATACAAAATATTATGAGTCATTTTTGAAGAAGAATTTGAAATATTTCTAAGTATGGAAAGTCAACTCTTTTTCTTCAACTTTGACTCCATGTAACTTTCAGCTCAAGAATCCATTTGATTCCATTCTTTTTCCATTGCAAAGCTTGTAACCTCATCTTTCCAAAGCATCAAGAATTATGCCCTAAGACCCCTTGAGTTGGAAATGCCATGGATTTGAATTTGGTAACTTGAAACTGAATTTTTTACAAAGTCAGAATTTTGAAATCCATAATGTGACTTCTAAACACAAGATTTGTGCGTGTTTTTGATCTAAACTTGATTAGCAAACTTGCCAGAAGTGATTAGCACCCCAAAACACAAAGTTTGGCTGAGTTTTGATGGAAATGAAGTCACACTTCACTCGTGCTCGACCCTTACTCAATTTCCCTCCAAACTTCCTTGTTTCTTCAAATTTTCATTCCCATTCACTTCCCTATAAATAGAGGGTCATCCCCCATCCATTTTCCTAAGCTTAGAGAGCCAAGAAAACCCTGCCAAAACCTCACACAAACCCACTTTTTTTGAATTCAGTTTCTGAGATTTAAGTTTCCTTTTCCAAAATTCTTTGCGCATTCATCATCCTTGAGAATCATATAAACTCTCCAGCACTTAAACCAATCAAAACGAGCCATAATTCAAGCTACAGAAGTCCAGTTTCAGAGCTTCTTACTTGAACTTCGAAAAGGTAGAATTCTCCACCATTTGGATCCAAATCAAGCACTAATCTATTCTACTCCTTTGTCTGATTCTAATGCTGCTTAAAATTTTTAAATCCATTGAGAATTGAGAGAGAAATCTCAAATTGAAGGTGCTCTCTATTTTATGGGTTTTTAATTCATATCTCTCTCCATACCTTATATAAATTTGGCACGATGGTTGTGTTAGAATCGTCTTGAAGAGACGAGTTCAATGATGCTAGCTTGGGATCCTAATTTTTCTATTTGAAGGATCTCATAAAATCTCCATTGCAGGGTGTTTGGAGGTTGAAGATGATGACATGTCTCGTCTCAGCCAATGATAGCGTGCCAAACGTTTTAATTTCATTGGTTTCCTTTTTTCTGATCACATGTGTGTTTCACTAAGGTCCATATCAAGCACAACGCGTCTAGTCCATTGGATTAGCTTACTAATGCGTTTTGAATATGATCAGATGGTCCACATCTTTTTGGTTTTATTTTATTTTCTGACTTTATATTTTTATTGATTAAATTTTCAAAAATTCATAACTCTTTCATTTTTTATCCAAAAATTATGAAAAAATTCGCAAAAATACTTTGAATTATTTTTGATCTCATGAATGTTTTTTCACATTTTTATTTTAACATTTGGTATTTTTTATATTTCTTGTATTATTTGCTTTCTTTTAATTACCTAAAAAAAATACTTTATGACATTTTTTAATTCTGGAAAAATTCATAAATGTTATTTTGCATATTTTTGATTTTCTGAAAAATTTATGGAATTTTATGTTAAGGTTTACTATTTTTGATCTATTTTATGTTTTTTTTAGCAATTTTAAATAGTTTAAAAATAGTTTCTGTCTTTTAAAAAATTACCAAATTTTTTATAAAAATATTTGGATCCATTTCTGATTTTTCTATGGCTTTATTTTTCATTTCTTGATTAATTTGAACATAATTGATATTTTCCTCATTATTTTTTATTTTTAAAACCTTTTTTAACCTTTTTTAATGTATATATTAAATTTGATATTATTTTGTAAATTATTTTCTGGCTGATCTTGGGTTAGGTTTTGGATCATGAACTTTATTAACATCATTGGATCCATGGTGTTGAGTTTAACCCCATAAAAAAATGGATGAATGATTTTAATAATAGTTTGATTAAAATTTAATTCAAATATGGTTTGTACATTCTTTTTACCCTATCCCCCTTCAATGTTGTTGGAGCATGATCTCTATATCATGCCTCAGAACAAATGGTGCATAGATTGCTATTGACCGGCCTCAAAATAGGTGCGACTTCTATATAAGTCCACTTACGATTGCTTAACATAGCGCTAAATTTTGTCCCGATTCGAATAAATGATCATTCGTGGCCCAAACTTATGATTGCAAGCCCAAGTATGTTAATTTGATCTCTTTGATCCAATAACCTTGAGATTCATTGTGTGGAGGCTTTGGTTCTACCAATCCTCTAATGGATCTACAACACCTTTGGTCAATGCGGATCACTTAAACATCGTTGATCATTAAATGGTACTTGTGAGAATTCTAAATGGATGATATACTTGACAAAAAGCAAATGCAACTTGTTGTGTGGAGGCTTTGGTTCTACCAATCCTCTAATGAGTTCCAAATGCAAGTTTCAAGATAGTCATCCAACTAACCACTAATTATTGAATTGTTTTATCTTATGCTTTTATTCTTTTTTATGCTTTATGTACTATTTACTTTTAGCATTTTCATTTCATGCCATTTTCATTTTTGATCATTTGAGTATTTATTTCCTTGCCATTTTTACTTTGCTCACTTGAGCTTTTCTTTTCTTTTCTTAAGATACTTAATAATCAACATAAACCCTAAAACACTCTTAATGGTACTTGGACTACTTGGTTACTATCCTTGGCATTATGGAGCATGGGACTTTTTCTTGGACTTAGGATTAGAAACCTTGGCCTATCTTGGAGACCTTGTGATCTTATCTGACTATTTTGTCTAGAGTTCTTGAGGTTTAACTCAAAACATTGGGTTGCTTGTTTGTTTTTTGTATGCAGGTTTTTGTGATTACATTCTCTGTTTGTAATATGGAATTCACCCGTATACAGCCGTTACTCTGCCCAATTTTTGTGAAGACTGAATACACTTGAAGTTTGGTTCTCTCAAGAGGTCAAGTATCTTTGCTTGCTTGGTTTTCAATCCAAAGAATGGGAATTCTACCTTGGCTCATAATGTCAAGTTTTGGCTTCTTGTTGGTTAGATGGTCCTTATCCTTAGCTTTTACCTTATGCTTTAGGATAGCCTCTTCTATTCCTCCCATCTTCGTTAATTTCAAAAATCTTCTCCCTCCTTTTGAAAACTCTTCTTGTTTCTAAACTTGAAACACTTTCATAATAAACTTGGACTTAGGTCCATGCATTTTTCAAAACATTTTCATCAATAAACCTCAATCAACTTAATAATACCTTGACACTTTTTGTGAGAAGACTAAAAGTCAATCAATCTCATTCAAACCATTTTGCCACTTCGGCTTTTACTTTAAACTTTTCTCAAAAGATTAGACTCTTGTTAATCCTTGTAGTGATGCAAACAACTATACTTCTACAATATGTAGTGAAGTGAGATATTTTTCACTTGGGTGTTGAGTGAGGCATTGCTGATTTTAAGATCCAAGCCATATCCTCCACTTTGAGATGATGCAAATTCTCCTTTCTCATGATTGTGGGTAGTAAGTATGTTTTCCACACGGACAATGACGATGATGTATTATCTCTTAAAATTAACCAACACACTTGGGTTTCAAAATTTTAAAAGAGGAACTACGTGTACCCTGATCCCCTATTGCACGAAAGGTGGTACGTAGGCACTAAAGGTTCGTAACCACGGCGGGTGCAAAAATCATAAAAAATATTTCTCTTCTCACCTCCACCATCCATTTTCTATACAACACATTTTTATAGCCAAAATATACTAATTTTTCAAAGAGGTTCCCGCAGAGTATCATAGATGTTTAGGGTGCTAATACCTTCCCTTTGCATAACCAACCCCCTTACCTTGAATCTTTCCCCCTCTTTTTGGGTTATTCACTCTTTTCCCATTCCTTTGGAAATAATAAAGCGCGGTGGCGATTTTGATTTTGATTTGTATAAAGTCTAGTCAATGCAATGGCTTAGTCTTGAACATTTCTACCGCTACAGAAAAATGGCGACTTCACTGGGGAAAGATTGACCTCTTGCTGGTCCATCCCTAAGTGGGTTGAGCCTATCTTTGTTTATATCTGTATATGTGCTATTGTTGTTTATGTGTTATATTTTGTATATATGTTTGTTTGTATTTTCCTGGTTTTCAGGGTGCTTGGTGATTACTCATAAGTCCTATACCCAGACTTGGGAAAACTTTTGATAGGACGGGCGGTATAGTCATGTTAACTTTGAGGGAGTAATCCCAAAAAAGGAGGCATGAGATCCCCCACTCAGTGGAGGCCCCTTTGACTGTAGTGTCGTTTACCGAGTAATCAGGAAGATGTATTGCTTTCTACCTGGGAGCCTGCTGAAACTGAGGACCGTAGAATACCAAACCCATTTTGGCCTTTTAGGTGTAGTGTGAAAGCTATGACGGAGTAATCAGGAAATAGTTGTCACACAATATTATGCTCGGACGAGTCTTTCTTGAGAATATTACTAATTACCGAGTTAATCGAGAAGTTGGTAATATCCGAAGGAAGTATGTAGACTCTGGGAACCTCTAGAACCTTGTTCGGCAGGTGATAACTTTTTAGACCAACACCTTATGGGTAGTAACTTCGACCTCATGCTCGTGCTGTTGAACCTATGAACCCTATATGTGTGATCTTGTGTGTGATTGTTGCATCATGCATCCATGCACTCATAAGCATCTTTTGAAGAAAACAATATTTCAAGGGATTTAAAGGGTGACTATTTGTGAATATCTCAGGTACTTTTAACCATGGATTCTGGAAAGAGAAAGATCGGGAAATACAGTTTCAAGGATCCCAAGATAGATGAGTTGGTCAGTCTAATTCCAGAGATTGAGTATTCTGCAGACTTTCGGAAGAAGTATGGATCCATTATTCCTCTCATGAAGCTGAAGATGAAGGAGGATATTCTCTCGACCTTGATCCAGTTCTATGTTCCGGTGTACCACTACTTTACTTTTCTCGATTATCAGTTGATGCCTACACTGGAGGAGTATTCTTATCTATTGGATTTACCCGTTACCGATCATGTTCCTTTTACTGGTTTAGAGGGTGAGCCAAAACCACATGAGATTGCTGCTTTGATTCATCTGGGGAAGTCTGAGGTGGAAGCCCATATGACTACTAAAGGAGAGATTAGAGGATTACCAGCTCAGTTCTTATTGGAGAAAGCTCGTTACTTTTCCAGAATGAAGAGTACAGTTACTTTTGAGGCCATCTTTGCTTTACTTGCTTACGGATTGTTCTTATTTCCTAATGTGGATAAGTTTTTCGACATTAACGCTATCAGGATTTTCATGATTGGAAACCCAATTCCTACACTGTTGGGTAATGCTTATTACGCTGTTCATCTTCGAAATTCTTATCATGGGGGAATGATTATCTGTTGCACGCCTTTGTTGTATCGGTGGTTCATCTCTCATATGCCCCAGTCTGATGCTTTTTGGGATGCCAGGAAGGAACCCCGTTGGGCTCCTAAGATCATGGCAATTACTCACTCGGATATTGATTGGTACCATTGAGCTTATCAGGATGTGGAGATTATTGACAGTTGTGGTAGTTTCCCCAATGTACCGCTTCTTGGTACAAAGGGAGGAATTAACTATAACCCTGTTCTTGCATGGTGACAACTTGGTTACCCGATGTGGGATAAACCGAATAGCATTTATTTGAGTAGTTTCTTTCTGAAGGAAGGAGAAGACCATAGGGAAGCTAGGGAGCAGATTGTGAAGGCCTGGCGTCACATTCATAATAAGAGTAGGAAGGATTTGGGACCTAGGGGTGCTATTTCTTTGGATCCATATCTTCAGTGGGCCCGATCTAGAGCCATTCAGTTGAAGATGCCATATACTCGGGAGACACCCATGCCTGACCTATTTGTGAATACCACCCCTCCCTTATTAGATGATCTAGAAGAATTGCAACTCGCTTTGGTTAGGATGCAACAGGAAAGGGATGCTTGGAAGAACAAGTTCCAGACTTTAGAGAGTTCCTATAGAGCAGACCTAAAGGAGAAAGACGACTTGATCGAGATCTTTGAGAGTCGAGTGGTAGAGTCTATGGAGAGGTAAGGGGATTTATTTTCCCCTAAGCCTCAATCAGGTGCTGATCACTTACTTCCCAATTCAGATGATTGGTAGGAGATTGCCATCAGACATGTGGAAGAAAACCAGAGGTTGAGGGCTTAGATTGTCAGGCTCACAGGGAAGCGCCAACGTATAGATTGATCTCCATCAGTTCTTTTTCTCAGGATTTTAGATTGTACTTTCATCTTGTACTTGGGATCATTGAAACTTGTAATCCATTTTGAAGTTATTATAATAAAAATTTCCAGTATTTCAAAAGCTTTATTACTTTGATGTTTACAATATGCATATAAATCTTAAATCCCTTGAAATATTAAATAATGAAGTAAAAATAATCATGTGCATTGCATGTCATGCATCAAATTGCACATATTTCTTGCATTTGTTATGCATACCCAGGTGCCTTACCCAGCTTTTTACTTCATTCAGCAAGCTGACTCATCACTACAACACTCAGACTAATTTCAAAAAGAAGATAGATAACTTAGAACAGGAGAATCGCGAGTTACGCGAAGAAGTTTCTGCTTTGAAGGCCGGCTTGGACAATTTGACTACTCTGATGGAAGCTCTGGTGGTTGCTCAGAATCAGCCACCGAGTGTTCAACCTCAACCAACAAGGGCAAATACTGAATTTCTGACTGTCCCTGTATCCGCTACTCTGGCTGTTGTTCAAAACCGTATGCCTCAAGGTTATCCATGGGGAATGCCAGAGAATTTTTCACCTGAAGGTTTCAATCTTGGTCCTCAAGATACTCCAGTGGTTCAGACTGTTGTTACTCTAGCACCTCCTGTGGTGCATGCTGTTCCTGCTGCACCTCATTCGGTGAACATGGTTCCGTTTGTTAATGAAGATGTGTGTCGTCCTTTCCCTCCGCTGAGTGAAGACTTGGGTCTTTATGACAGAATGAATGATTTTCAGGAGTAGTTTGATAGAATGCAAAAAGAGATGAAGGCTCTTAGGGGAAAAGAGCTATTCGGGCAGAATGTGAATGAGCTGTGTTTGGTCCCGAATGTTAAGATACCTGCTAAGTTCAAGGTCCCGGAATTTGAGAAGTATAAGGGAAATACTTGTCCTCTTGCTCACTTGGTGATGTACGTAAGGAGAATGTCTACCCACACTGATGATCGGCGTCTGCTGATTCACTTTTTTCAGGATAGTTTGACCGGCACAATGTTGAAGTGGTATATGAGTTTAGACATTGCTAACATCCATACTTTTAATGATTTGGGAGAAGCATTCATCAAACAATACAAGTAAAATATAGACATGGCGCCCGACTGTGACCAACTTAGGGCCATGGTTAAGAAAGACAGGGAATTGTTCAAAGAGTATACGCAGAGATGGTGCGAGATACCTACCCAAGTGATTCCCCCATGGAAGAGAAAGAAATGACTAAGATTTTTCTGAAGACTCTGGGTGCTTTCTACTACGAAAGGATGGTAGCAAGTGCGCCGAGTGATTTTACAGAGATGGTAAGAATGGGTATCCGCTTAAAAGAGGCGGTAAGAGAAGGTCGTTTAATGAAGAGTGAAGGATCCGGAGGTGTGAAGAAGCCATCTTACGGGTTTACCAAGAAGAAAGAAGGGGATACCAATGCTGTTATACAAGAAAGGAGGGTAAACGCTCCTAGAAGGAATTATCAACGTCACCAACAAGTCGCCTCAGTTACTCCTGTGATGAGTGCCGCTCCGACTACCGTTGCTTATCAAAGACTGTCCCAATAGGGAAACCAAGAGAATAATCAGAGAAGGGAGAACTATGACCCTATTCCCATGAGCTATGCAGAGCTACTACCGGCATTGATTCAGAAGAAGTTGGTCCAGACACGACCACCTCCCGCCATACCATCACCATTGCCTTGGTATTATAAGGCAAACCAAACGTGTGCTTTTCATCAAGGAGCACCAGAGCATAGTGTTGAGAATTGTTATCCTTTAAGGACTGAAGTGCAAAAGTTGGTGAAGTCTGGAATTCTATCTTTCAAGGACATGGGACCTAATGTGAAAGTTAATCCTCTACCCAAGCACGGGGGAGTAAATGCTGTTAATATGGTGGCCGGTTGTCCAGGAGACTTCCGGATTTTTGACATTAATCTGGTTAGAGGAGATTTGGTGAAAATGCACGCAGACCTCTATAAATTCAGCTACTATACGCATGACCATGCCGGTTGTGCTATTTACAGTACAGACATATAGGGTTGCGAGAAGATAAAGGCTGATTTACAGGAGATGATGTATGAGGGTTTAATCCATATAATCAAGCCTAGGGCAGAGTATGAAGAGGAAGTGAATATGGTTTCTGGATGTCCTGGTGAATTCAGAATTTTTGATGTGGAGTATTTGAATGAGGATCTCGTGCAGTTGCATGCTACCTTCTGCCGTACTGCTGGTCAGGTGGAACACCAATATGGGTCTCACTTAGTTTGCTGTCGAGACCCCCGAGAATGTTCTATTGTGAGGGAGTGTGTTCAGTTGCTGTTAGATAATGGAACTATCAAGATCACAGGTCAGAGGGATGATTATCATGAGATTGATATGGTTGAAGTTTGTTTAATGGAAGAAGAGTCAGAGGAAGAGTATGCTTCCGCGAATGAGTATTTCTCTTCAGACAAATATTTGTTTTCCAGAAATGACTTTTTAATGACTGATTGTGTTGAAGAAGGGGTAAACGTCATTGTGCCTTGTTTTGGTGCACCCGCTCATCTTGAAGTGGAGTACCATAGCAAACCAGCTATTACCCCATTGGTAATTAGTTTTCCAGGTCCTATTCCCTACAAATCAGATAAGGCTATGCCTTACAAATACAACGCTACAATCTTAGAATATGGGGTGGAAGTTCCCATCCAGCCAATGCCTGATGTTGGAAATATAGCTGAAAGTAGCAGGGTGACCCGTAGCAGTCGTGTGTTTGCGTCGGTTGTACGAAGAGATGTTGTTGCTGGGAAGAAAAATGCTGAGAATGATGAGCCTAAGAAGGCTACAGGAGAGACTAGTGGAGCTACGTTAGAGAAAAAAGTGGATGATATTTTGAAGATAATTAAGATGAGCGACTACAGAATTGTAGATCAGCTACTGCATACTCCTTCAAAGATATCCATTCTAGCTTTATTAATGAACTCCTCTGCTCATAGAGAATTATTGATGAGAGTACTAGACCAAGATTTTGTGGAGAGTGACATGCCATTAGATCAATTCAGCAGCATAATTGGAAATATTACGTCATGTAACAACTTGTGTTTCTGCGATGATGAATTACCAGATGAAGGGAGGAATCACAACCTGGCCCTCCACATATATATGAATTGCAAGAATGATTCGCTATCCAATGTGCTAATTGATAATGGATCCACGTTGAATGTTATACTGAGGAGTACTCTCATGAAGTTAAAGTATCAAGCATCACCTATGCGGCCGAGTGGCATCATTGTGAAAGCATTTGATGGGTCGAGGAAATCTGTCATCAGTGAAGTGGACTTACCCATCCATATAGGACCACATTTGTTCTTCATAACCTTGCAGGTCATGGACATTATTCCCGCATATAGTTGTTTGCTAGGACGACCATGGATACACAAAGCAGGGGCTGTCACTTCAACTCTGCATAAGAAGCTAAAGTTTGTGCGTGAAGGGAAGGTGGTGATCATAAATGGGGAGCAGGCGCTGTTGATATCCCATTTATCCTCTTTCAGTATTGTAGAAGCGAATGAGGCTGCTATTGGAACCCATTTCCAAGCCCTATCCATTGACAACATAAGGAGAAATGAGGATTCCGTGGTTTCGCTGAAGGACGCGCAGTAGGTTGTACGCAATGGTCATAATACAGTTTGGGGACGACTTATGGATCCACCCGTGAACAAAAATAGAACTGGTTTGGGTTTCTCTTCGAAGAATGTCAAAGGAGAAATTTTTAAGTCAAAGTCTACTGTGAACAGTTATCATGATGTTTTCCGCAGCGGAGGCTACCTCCATCCAATTGATTCTAGAATTAATGCTGTCGAAGAGGATGAAACAAAGCAGGAAGTACCGAATTATGTGACGCATGGAGTCAGAGTTCATAACTGGGTCACCATTGATGTTCCTTCTTGCATACATGTTTCAAAGTAATTTGTGTTGTTAATCTATTTCGTTCTTTTGAAAAGCTTTCACTCTGCCCAAGGTGGAAGTATTAATGTTGTAGGGCTTATCTGTTTGCTGTGACTTTTAAGATCATTAATAAAAGTTGTCTTTGCTTACCAAATTATGTCTTTGTCTTCTGCTTTTTCTTGGAAAATGGTAATAAAAAAAAACCTTTCAAAATAAATAATAACTGAAAATTAATCTGCATGATCACTTGTTATATGTGTCAGTTTCTAAAAGCAATCATAAATCATATGTGCAGATTAATTAAAAAACCCGTTGAATACAATGACCCTGCACTCTCTCCCAACTTTGAATGTCCTGTGTTTGGGGATGAAGAAGAAGATTATGATGAGATTCCAGAAGAGGTCTCACGGTTGCTTAAGCACGAGGAAAATACCATTCAACCATATAAGGAGCCTTTGGAAGTGATTAATTTGGGTTCAGAAGAGGATCCGAAGGAAGTCAAGATTGGAGCATCGTTACATCCTGATGTAAAGAGAAGTTTGATTGAGTTATTGAAAGAGTATGTGGATATTTTCGCTTGGTCTTATCAAGATATGCCTGGTCTAGATACAAATATTGTCGAGCATCGTTTGCCGTTGAAGCCAGAGTGTCCGCCAGTTAAACAAAAGTTGAGAAGAACTCACCCAGATATGGCAGTAAAGATCAAAGAGGAGGTTCTAAAGCAGATTAATGCTGGTTTTCTTATGACGTCAATGTATCCTCAATGGATTGACAATATTGTCCCAGTACCGAAAAAATACGGAAATGTCCGCATGTGCGTAGATTACAGAGATCTAAATAAAGCTAGTCCAAAAGATAATTTTCCATTGCCTCACATCGAAATGTTAGTGGATAGCACAGAAAAATTCAAAGTATTATCGTTCATGGATGGATTTTCCAAGTATAATCAAATAAGAATGGCTCCAGAGGACATGGAAAAAACAACGTTTATCACACCCTGGGGAACATTCTGTTATAGAGTGATGCCCTTCGGGTTGAAGAGCGCTGGTGCAACGTACCAGAGGGCTATGACAACCCTATTCCATGATATGATGCACAAAGAAATCGAATTATATGTTGATGATATGATTGCTAAATCCCAGACTGAAGAAGGGCATATAGAAGATTTGTTGAAGTTGTTTCAGCGTTTGAGGAAGTATCGTCTCCGCTTGAATCCAAATAAATGCACCTTCGGTGTCCGATAGGGGAAATTGTTGGGTTTCATTGTTAGACAGAAAGGAATTGAAGTTGACCCTGATAAAGTTAAAGCAATTCAAGAAATGCCAGCACCAAGAACTAAAAATCAAGTCAGAGGTTTCCTCGGGCGTTTGAATTATATTTCCAAATTTATTTCCCACATGACTGCAACATGTGAACCGATCTTTAAGTTGTTAAAGAAAGATCAAGGTTGTGTGTGGACGGATGACTGCCAAAGGGCATTTGAGAGTATTAAAGAATATCTGCTTGAACCTCCTATCTTGCTCCCTCCCGTAGAAGGAAGACCGTTGATTATGTATCTAACAGTGTTAGATAAATCCATGGGTTGTATTCCGGGACAACAAGATGAAACAGGGAAGAAGGAGTTCGCCATTTATTATCTCAGCAAAAAGTTTACTGATGTGAGTCGCGGTATTCCATGCTAGAAAAGACATGTTGTGCTTTGGCCTAGGCGGCAAAGCGTTTGCGGCAGTAAATGTTGAATCATACCACTTGGTTGATCTCCAAAATGGATCCAATCAAGTATATTTTTGAAAAGCCTGCTCTTACTGGTAGAATTGCCCGCTGGCAGATGTTGTTATCTGAATACATATCGAGTATCGCACTCAAAAGGCTATCAAAAGTAGTGTGTTGGCAGATTACCTTGCTCACCAGCCGGTGGAAGATCATCAGTCTGCAGAATATGAATTCCCCGATGAGGATGTGATGTTCCTGAAAGTGAAAGATTGTGATGAACCATTGCCTGAGGAAGGCCCTGACCCTGAATCTCGTTGGAGTATGATTTTCGATGGAGCGGTGAATGCTTATGGTAAAGGAATTGGTGTTGTGATTGTCACTCCTCATGGATCACACATTCCTTTTACTGCAAGGCTAACATTCAATTGCACTAATAATATGGCAGGATATGAGGCTTGCATCATAGGTCTTGAGGAAGAATTGATCTCAGAATCAAAATTCTAGATGTGTATGGTGATTCAGCTTTGGTAATATATCAGATTAAAGGAGAATGGGACACTCGTCACCCTGGCTTGATCCCTTACAAAGATTATGCTAGAAGATTATTACCCTTCTTCAATAAAGTTGAATTCCATCACATCCCTAGAGATGAAAATCAAATGGCGGATGCTCTGGCAACTCTAGATTCCATGTACCAAGTGAATACTTGGAATGATATACCCCAAATTGTAGTTCGACGGCTAGATAGGCCCGCTCATGTGTTTACGACAGAGGAGGTAGCAGATGAAAAACCTTGGTATTATGATATCAAGCATTTTATTCAGACTCAGGAATACCTGATTGGTGCGTCGAGGAAAGATAGAAAGACACTGAGAAGATTGGCAGGCAGTTTCTTCCTCAGTGAAAATGTGTTATACAAGAGAAATTATGACATGGTTTTGCTCAGGTGCGTGGATAGACATAGAGCAAACATGTTAATGCATGAGATTTATGAAGGTTTATTTTGCACTCATGCTAATGGACATTCAATGGTTAAAAAGATGCTAAGGGCAGGTTATTATTGGTTGACAATGGAATCTGACTGTTACAAATTTGCAAAGAAGTGCCATAAATGCCAGGTTTATGCAGATAAGGTTCATGTTCCTCCGACACTTCTCAATGTGATTTTCTCCCCATGGCCATTCTCTATGTGGGGTATAAACATGATCGGGATAATAGAACCCAAAGCTTCGAATGGGCACCGTTTTATCTTGGTAGCAATTGACTACTTCACTAAATGGGTAAAGGCTGCTTTATATGCCAATGTTACCAAACAGGTGGTTGTGCGTTTCATAAAAAATAATCTTATATGCCGGTATGGTGTGCTTAGCAGAATCATCACCGATAATGGCTCGAATTTGAACAACAAGATGATGACAGAACTTTGTGAAGAATTTAAGATTGTCCATCACAATTCATCTCCATACATGCCAAAGATGAATAAGGCTGTTGAAGCTGCTAATAAGAATATCAATAGAATTATCCAGAAGATGGTTGTTACTTATAAGGATTGGCATGAAATGATCCCTTTTTCTCTGCATGGATATCGAACATATGTTCGCACTTCAACAGGAGCAACCCCATTCTCCCTGGTGTATGGAATGGAAGCTGTACTCCCTGTCGAGGTAGAGATTCCCTCATTGCGTGTGATAATGGAAACCAAGTTGACAGAGGCTGAATGGGTCCAGAACATGTTTGACCAATTGAATTTGATCGAAGAGAATAGAATGACAACTTTATGTCATGGGCAGTTATATCAGAGAAGAATGAAGAAAGCATTTGATAAAAAGGTCAAACCTCGTGAATTCAGAGAAGGCGACCTCGTGCTCAGGAAGATCATGTCTTCCAACACTGATTCTAGGGGCAAGTGGACTCCCAATTTTGAAGGCCCGTATGTTGTCAAGAAAGCCTTCTCTGGTGGTGTATTAATTCTTGAAACTATGGATGGCGAGGAGTTTCCACGTCCCATGAATGCTGACGCAGTCAAGAAATACTTCACCTAAAGAAATAAAAGAACAACTCGCTAAGTTGAAAACCCGAAAGGGTGGCTTAGGCAAAAAAAGAGCGTCTCGGTAGGCCGAAAACCCGAAAGGGCAGTCTAGGCAAACATTAGAGACATAAACAGAATAAATTTCCCGCTAAGTTGAAAACCCGCAAGGGCAGCTTAGGCAAAAGTTAGGGATTTTCTTGGAAAGTAACTACGTCAGACAAGGCTTAATCGTTGAAGCAACAATCTTCTCGGATCCTTACCATACTTCAATAAAAGATACTGCTCAGGATTTCAAAAGTTGTTAGGGGGAATAGTGGTCATTGTATCTCAATGTATCTTTTCCATTATATATTACCTTTTCTCAAACTTTATAATTATCCATGGAGTCTCGCCATTCACAGACTACCATTCTATTAATGAAATTCGAGCTTTTACCCAATTCTTTGTGTTCTTATTTTATTTAGCTTGCAAAGACTCCATTTATTACTGATGATAACTTTCAAAGCAAAAATATTAAAAAGCAAAATTGAATTTTAAAAAAAAAGAGATTTTTACAATTTACTTTTACTTTGAGATTTGTGATGAAACAATGACAACAAAAATGGTGATCCCAGGAATGAACAAACTCCGGTTGTTTTGAGAAGTTTTACTTCCCTCATGAAGGTTCTCTGAGGTCATTTTAATGGTATGTGCACGATCTTTGTATGTTTCTCAGATAGTTAAAGACGATACCAATCGATGTAAGGTGCAGTATTGGGTTTGTGATCCCACTGTCCCCAGTCAGGTCTTGGTTCATGTTTGATTTTGAGTTTGCACGGTCAGAATCCTCTGTCCCAGGTTCCCCAGAGAAGTCTTCCCTCATTTAATGAAAGGTTTTATTCCCTTTGTGTGCTGAGATGTCACTCTTTCTGCAGTATTGGCATTATTGTTGGTATTCATTTTCCAGGTGTGATACGGTGGCAGAACCGACTGTTTTTACTGGTTTGTGTTTTGCGTTTTTTATTTGCAAAATTTCGCGGTAAGCAAGAGTCGCCACTGGCTTTTATTTCATCCAACTAGAAAGGAAAAAAGTACAGAAAAAATCCTTTTTCGAGATTTTGAGTACGGGGGGTAGATTATAGAAAGGGAAGGTGTTAGCACCTTTTCTATCCATGGTTTTCCATGGGGTCTTAGGTACTTGCTCATTTTTAAAATGCTTGTGTTTGTGTGCTTGTTTTTGAAAAATGTTTTACTTCGTGATAACCCTTGTATCAGTCCTCAAGGGTGTGATGAAGTTGTTTTGAACATTTGTTTGAAAAGTGTAAGTGTGAAAAGTTTTGATTTAAGCAAGTACCTACTAGCATCTACCCACTTGAAAAAAAGATCGTTTCTATTCTTGTTTCCTTTAGACAGCGCTATCCTACTATTGAGAAATAGGTAGCACCGTCGTTGGAATTTGTAAGGGTCAATTTGAAAGGGACGTACGGTCACTAAAGCAATATTAGGACACCTTAGTAGTAACCCTAGAGTCTTAAGATCTTTTTCGAGGCAACATTTCCGAGGCAACATTTCCGAGGCAACATTCGAATAGGACATCTGATCTTTTTAGACGGGAGGGCAACCACTAAGACACCCTATGCTTAATGATCGTTTACTGAAGGCAAACGAAGTAAGAGTATACCATAAGAGTGAATATGTGTGTTGTACCCCAAAATTTGCCCTCCCATTTTCTCAACATTTTCTCATCACAAGGCCCTTGGAGCTCAAGATCCAGTTAGGGTTTCCTCTGCAAGACTTCTCCTAGCACTGTTGACCCAAATTAGGGTTTGTGTTTGCACAAAGATATTTTGACCTAAAATGCCTAAGATGACTTTCATACTTCATGTTGGACTCCCAAGTTTATCCATACCAAGTTTCAAGCCTTGATTCCAATCTTTGCCCAATCAATTGGACAGTTGACCTAGAAATCAGCTGTATTGGGGAAAAAGTCAATTGTGGCCAATTGACAGTCAAACCTCATGAAAATTGACCCACATCAATATTATGAACTCATATGGACCATTTGACCAAGTTTGGATCACAATTCCACAAGAAATTTGATCAGATCACCAAAAGGGCAAAATGGTCATTTTTAGGGTTTTGACTGCACAAAGGCATTTTTTGACTGTTTGACCTAGCCAATGGCAAACCAAACTCACATATGGACTCAAGGACCCCATGGAATTGTCTTGACATACCCAACAAGTTCAAAAGATCCCAAATGCACAAGATTGACAGTTGAATTTTCCAGTCAATTGATCAAATTTTGACTGTATACTGAAAAGTCAAACTTTGACTTTTTGGTCAAAATCAAGTGTCAAGGTTCATTTTTCATCAAAACATGCCAAATCATGAAACTTGTTCATCAAGAAATCTAAAATCACAAATTAGGGTTTGAAATGAAGATTTTTCATAACTTAGAATTTTTCTAAGTTATGAAAAACCCTAATTTTTTCCTAACTTTGTCCCACTTTCTCATCAAGATGCATTTGGATTCAAGGAAAAGTCAAAACATGAAAGTTGTAGTCCATTGCAAAATCTACAACTTTGATTCACAAAGTTTCCTCAAAAGAAGCTTGTAGCTCAAGTTACAATTTTTGGAACAAGGGTACCAAACCATTCTTAACTTAGAGAAATTTTGACCTATTTTAGGCAAGATTTTTGCCTAACTTCAAGACCACTTTTCACATACTTCCACTTGTAATTTCAATTTTCATTACAAAGATGGATTATAGTACACATTCCAAGCTTTCCAAAATGTCCAAGAAATCATCAAACAACCTCATGGTTAGAGAGAATCGAATTTGGCAAGTTGGGAAAAACTCACTTTGTTTATGGCCAATTTTCATGTTCATACACTTAAGCAATTTTGAACTCAACTTGCAATCCTTGATTACAGGTCCTATATCCCATTTGCACTCATAAATTTAATGCTAACTCATTGTGCCAAGGCCTTATTTTGTGTGTTCAAGCATTGTATGCAAAATCAAGCCATAAGTAGAAAAAGCATTATGTCCATTTTTGAAAAAGTAGAACTTTATGTCAATTTGCAAATCAAGAGGTACACAACAAATCTCCTTGGCATAAGTTTTTGAGCTAATCCCACTGATCAAGGGCAAGCTTAGCAGCACATTAGAGGGGCCTCCATCTGTCTAAAACACAACTTGGCATTTTGTTGCTTAAGTAAGAAGAAACTTGACATAACAACTCCCAACTCTCATCTCAGCAAAGACAACCTTAAGCAAAGTTATTGTACACATTCTAAACACTAAACCTAAGCCGAAACACAAGCCAACCAAGTTCCAAACATTCTCAAACACAGAATCACCATTAAACTGCACAAAAACAGGGCATTCTGCACTTGGACTTGGCTAGCTCATTTCCATCGTGCATCTTGGCCAAAAACACTTCAAACACATCCCACACCATCCCTTGAAACTATTCCAAGCCCTAAACACGACATGTAACACCCCTAGCTAACATCACCATTTTCAAATTTTCTGTTTTGCAGTTGAAGTGCCATAACATGATTCACTTGGTTTTGAAGCAAACTAAAGGTTGGAATAGCACCCTGGGACATCAAGCAAGCTATACAAATCATTACCTTGCCTTGCAAGCATCTCCATTGTTGCACACGTTTCCAACTGAACAGGTAAATCTTTGGACTTCTATCTCTCAATGTAGGAAGAATTAGCTCTAAGTTTGTGAATGAAAAATGTCATGCTCATGCCCCTGAAGCCATACATATCTTTACTTTCCATTTATTTTGCATGTGCTATGAGAATTTTAAGTCTGAACATTGAATGAAAACTAGGTCAGGAATTGGGGGAGAAGAAATTCTCTCTCATTTGAGAGTTAGGATGAGTTCTTTATATGTCCAGAATCGTGGTTTGATGCTTAACATTTTTCATGTTATGAGTTTGTGCTAAAAGTTCAGGAATCAAGATGTTTGAATCAGTGTAGGAGGCACGCGTTTTTTGACAAATTTCTGGCCAGAGGTTGAAGAAGGTCCTTTGGGCTGGGCTTGTTTTATTTTTCTTATTTGCACCACATTTTCACTTTTGAACCCCCTTGGCCCATTGTGCTTATTTGAAACATTTTTTGACATTTGCTTGTTATTTCTGACTTATTTATTTTTTCTCATAATATTAAAAATATAAAAAATATTTTTCAAACCATTTTTGTATTTATTAGGCATTTATTGGTTTAAATTAACGTTTGTACATAAATAATATATAAATACTCTTTTATTTAAAATACTAAAATAATATAAATACTTTTTATTTTCTGACTTTTGTTTTATTTTATCTTTGAAAAAACCTTTTATAAAAAAATACATTTTTTTTGTAAATATTAAATATTATTATTTTTACACATATATTTAGTATTTAGTAAATATTATAAATATTTAGGTATTTATTAATACATTTAGGTTAAAAACATAATAAAATAATACATTTTATTTTTTACTAATATTTAACTTAAAAATTACTTTTTTTTCCATATACTTTCTTTTCATTTATTTTTTGTACATAATTAATAAATATTACATATATTATATAATAAATACTTTTTATTTATAAAATTAGGGTTTTACCCTAGATCCATAAAAATACCAAAAATACATTAATTTTTATTTTTATTTATTTGATATATGATAAACATTTTTTTCACATACATATGAAAACCTTTTTTTTTTTTTTTTGCATTTTTGCATATTTATTTTATTTGAATATTGTGTAATAAATACCTTGCAAAATTCCAATTTGATGTAATAGCTTAGGATTTAATTCTTGTCAAAATACCCCCATTTGAACATTTGTACCCTCCATCCCATATATTGTGTTGTAATAACTTAGGACCTTTTATTTTTCGCATTTTAAAAGCTTTCTAAATATGCCATGTTAGAATTAGGGTTTGTATGCAAATCAATTAACCAAAAATAGTTTGACTTAACTTCAAGATAAACAAGCATGAAAATGGACAACACTAATCACACTTGCACCCCTAGGGTATTCCACTTGTTGCCTTCAATAATGGGCCATATTGCATGTTAGGTCTCTTTGGGCAAAACAAACACAATTCAAATGATCATAGTCCCTCGATGACGCTTTCGAAATTTGCCTAAAAATGATCAAGTCCCTTAAAGAAAATTGCCCAAAGATACTTGGCACCATTGCAATTATGGTCTAAACGATGACCCACGCCCGTCCCTTTCACATCCTAACACAAGATTGTCCACCAAATACAATGGTGGAACAAAATTGTTAAAAGGGTTAAAACATAGCAAAGATCTTTGAGAAATATAGAGTAGATAGCTCTTGGTTACTTGCCCCCCTTGCAAAACAAAAACACTTGCCTATTTTTCAAACCACACATCACTACACTTTCAAAACAACTTTCAAAAACATTGAAAACCTTTTCAAAAGGCATACACCTTTGTATACATCCCAACATGGATCATTACAAAGGTTGCCACCACATTGGCCTCTTTTCAAAACATTTTCAAAATCCACACACAAAGCACCATTTCAAACAATTGAAAATTAAGGCAAGTTGATCTAAGCAAGTAACTAAGAGCCCATGGATAACCATGGATAGAAAGGGTGCTAATATCTTCCCTTTCTATAATCTACTCCCCGAACCCAAGAAAAAATCTCAAAGGTTTTTGCTGTGCTTTTTAACCTTTCCTTAGGATAAAATAAAAAGTCAGTGGCGACTCTTGCTCAACCGAAACATTTGCGAAAACAAACGCAAAACCTTAAGTCAGTTCTCCCACCGTATCACAGAACTGGCGACTCTGCTGGGGAATTTTTTTTTAAGTGGAGTAACCTTAGGGCTTAGATCACCCTCTTGCATGACTAATTGTTTGATTTGATTGCTTGATATCTTGGCTCTCTTGTTTGGGTTTGCAATCCTACACCCGGATTTTGGGAAACATTCATAGATAGCAATACATTGTGGAAACTGTGCGGGGTATACCGACACGGTCGAAGCAATAGCTATATTAGTGCGGCATATTTGTGAGTACCGGTAATTCTTGAGTTCAATCAAGGAGAGTACGGGGCCGCTGAGTGATGTCACTAAGCACTAATGACATAGAACCTTACTTGACCATCTTGGCCTTTCATTAGGGGTAGTGAGATGACCGGCTTTGGTGCAGTCTGAAGTTGGTAGATACTCAATACTACACTCATTGAGGGTTGTTTTCTTGGAATATTTTGGTCGCTAGTTAAGTGGCTAAACCAAAACAATGAACAATGAAAACAATCCAGTGATATTGAGCTCCTTATAACCCAGTTACTATTTATAGGACAGGTTTTTAAGCCAACTACACTCAAGAGGGTACTTACCTATGAAACCTCATGCAAGCCTGAAACTAGGGTTTGGTGTGATTTGCTTGTACATAGCATACATCATAAACATCATAAAGCATCATATGCATTCACTAACCATTTCAAGGGTTTCGATCTTCATCTTTGTTCTTGTTTTGTAGGTCATGGAAATTCTTCGAAGAAAAACCATCCAAGTCAACCTTGTGAGAATCCCTCCTCAACTCAAGGAGCTCACATCAAGGATTCCGGAAAGCTCATCCTTCAGTGAAAGACATGGTAGACTGCTCAGCCTAGTCAACGCCAACATTGAAGAGGACATGATGAAAGTGCTATTCCAGTTCTTTGACCCTATTCACCACTGTTTCACTTTCCACGACTACCAGTTGGTGCCCACTTTGGAGGAATTTTCTCAACTCCTGAGAATTCCTATCCTTAATCAACTACCTTTCAACGGTACGGAAAAGGAACCAAAGCCTGAAGATGTTGCTCGAGCATTACATCTACAGCCATCCGACATCAAGGGGCATTGGGAAACTAGAAGCGGTGTCAAAGGCTTCTTAGCAAAATTCTTGTTTGAAAAGGCACAAAAGTGCTGGAACTCATTGGACCTGCAAGCCTTTGAAGAGATTGTGGCACTCCTTATCTATGGGTTGGTCCTGTTCCCAAATCCTGACCAGCTTGTAGAGGTCAACGTCGTCAAAATCTTCTTGTCCAGAAATCCAATACCAACATTGCTTGGGGACATCCTTCACTCATTTTACACACGAACAATGAGAAAGAGGGGTGTTCTCATGTGCTGTACTCCTCTCCTTGCAAGGTGGTTTATTTCACACCTTCCACAATCTGTCTTGAAGAATGACCAAGGCTCAAGGTGGTCCCAACGGTTGATGACTCTTACCCACTCTGATGTACATTGGTGTTCTCGGTCCAGAGAAAATGTCATCATCGTCGATCGTTGTGGAGAGTTCCCTAATGTTCCATTACTTGGCATTAGAGGGGGCATTACCTACAACCCTTGCCTAGCTTTGAGGCAATTTGGGTATGCACGGAGGGATGGCCCTCACGACATGTTGATTCCCGACCTAGTCTTTGACTTCAACAACGATGCGCAGGGACTTCGCCAAAGATTCATCAGAGCTTGGAGGATGCCAAACAAGGTTGATAGCAAGACACTGGGGCACAAGAACTCCATCCCTCTTGAGCCTTATCTCAAGTGGGTACGAGCCCGAGCCCAGAGTCTAATGATGCCTTATCTTCATGTTCTCCCTGTGATTAAAGAGCCCGTTAAGGAAGGAGAGGTTCCCTACACCATCCTACATCCTGACATGCCTACATCGTGGGAGGAGATGCAGAAGAGTTGGATCCAACTCAAGGAGGAACGGAACACTTTTGAAGCCAGCTTTTACGCCAGCGAGAAGAAGGTTCTAGAGCTCACCCGCCGACTTCATGAGCAAGAGACCTTCAACACCTACATCGCACCAAAGAGGATGCGCAACGTCTTTTTACCTTGAGAAGTTGTTTTTGTAATATTTGGCCCATGGGGCATTTATGTACTAACAAATTTCTTCTTATTAATATGACGTGCGTTCTTTTTGTCTACAACAATTGTGAATTTCTAAAATCCTTGAATGCATTGCATAGATAGCATCTCATGCATCATGTGCATAACAGGTACCCTTTTCTTTTTCTACAGGTTGCTTAATCTTCTTCGCTGTTTATTTTGAACAGTCATCATGAATCTTGAATCATCCAGTGAACAAGCAATCAAGGCCCTCCAGGCCCAGAACGCCCAGTTTCAAGAAATGGTCATGAGCCTGGCCCAAGGTCAACAAGAGTTGAAGGCTTTGCTCTTAAAGAAGAAGAAGAAGAAGAAGAGGACTGCGTTATTCAACACTGGACGCAGGTTTGGGAATACACTCCATAATGAGGCTGATCAAGCTACTTCTTCTGCAGAGAAAGACAGTCCCCAAGGGGGAGGGGCTCCTAGTCCTGCAGTCTCTGACAACGAGACGAATTACAATGATGAACAATACCCTCCTGCTGCTGACAGATACAAGAAATTAGAGGACCGCTTGAGTGCCATGGAGATTCAAAATGTGCCGGGGCTGGATTTCGGAGATTTAGGTTTATCTTCTGGGGTGGTAATCCCACACAAGTTCAAGGCGTCTGCCTTTGCAAAATACGACGGGGCTTCCTGTCCTAAGCTGCATCTCAGATCGTACGTAAGGAAGATCCAACCTTACACGACAGACAAGAACCTTTGGATCCATTTCTTCCAAGATAGCCTTTCGGGGTCACAACTTGAGTGGTTCTATCAGCTAGATGGAACCAGTATCCGACATTGGGAGGATTTGGCTACCGCATTTTATAGACAATATCAGTACAATTCTGACCTCGCTCCTACGCGTACCCAACTTCAGGGTATGTCGCTGGGAACGGGCGAAGGATTCAAAGAATATGCGCAAAAATGGAGAGATTTGGCTGGCAGGGTGCAACCTCCTTTGACTGACCGTGAATTGGTTAACATGTTTCTAGGGACCTTGTCTTTGCGATTCTTCAATCATCTGGTTGGTAATTCCTCCGTTGGGTTTACAGATTTGATCCTGACGGGTGAAAGGATAGAAGCTGGCATCAGGTCAGGAAAGATACAGAAAAGTGCCTCCGCAAGTACTGAGAAGAGGCCTTTCAAGAAGGAAGCTAGTGCCGTTTATGGTCCTAGAAGACAAGTTAAGCCAGAACGCCGCCAAGCCGTCAATGCATTGGTAATTTCAAAACCTGTTGCTGCTCCTCAGCAGTACAATCAACAAAGGGGTGAGAGGCCCAAAAGGCAATACACTCGGCTGAGTATGACCTTGTCACAAATCTTGCCGCAACTGCTATCGACCAACTTGGTGACCATCAGAGAGGCTCCGAAGGCTGTGAATACTGCATCTCCTAAGTATAATCCAAATGCCCGCTGTGCTTATCACTCCGATAGCCCGGGGCATTCTACTGATGATTGTTGGGCCCTGAGAAATAAGGTTCAAGACCTTATTGATGCGAAGGAAATACAGTTTGAGGCGCCTGAGAGGCCAAATGTTGTAACTGCTCCTATGCCCTAGCATATAGTAAATGCCATTGAGGAAGATTTGTATGCTGTTTCGGTGAATGATGTTGCTACCCCTCTTTTGACTGTTAAGAGGAACTTACTGCTAGCCGGTTTATTTCCGGGTTGTAGCAAGGGTTGCCTCCTGTGTGCTGTTACCCCTACCGGTTGTCCGTTGCTGAAGTCAGGCATCCAAAGCCTGATGGATAGCAAAGAGATTTTGTTCAAGAAAACTGCTGTTCCATTTATTTCCGCTGAAGAAGTATCTGTCGTCACAATTTTCAACAATCCTACCAAGGCTCCCCCAAGGAAGCCAGTCCAAATTATGTCTGTTGCACCCATTACCATTACTGTTCCGGGGCCCCTCCCCTATGAACCTGACAAGGCTGTCCCGTGGCACTATGGGGCAGATGTGTATGTGCTTGGAGTGAAGCAGGAGCTCAACACCGGTACCAGTATCAGTAACATCACTGGTCCCGCCAAAATTACTCGCAGTGGCAGGCTCTTCTCGCTTGACATTGCACCACCAGTTATCCGAAAACCTCTTATCATCACACCTGCAAGTGTGCATGTTTCCCTTCCAAATCAAATTCCTATGTCTATCCTTGCCGCCGAGTCCTCTGATGCTCGGGGCAAAGGAGTTGCTACCGATTTGCCTGCCCGGACGGAGGCACCAAAAAAGACTGCTGGTGAAGCCTCCCAACAAGAGATGGAGGAAATCCTTAAAATCATTAAGAAGAGTGACTTCAATGTCGTTGAACAGCTGGGGCATACCCCCTCCAAGATCTCTATGCTATCATTGCTGCTGTGCTCAGAGGCCCACGCCAAGGCCCTGATTTCATTTCTGAAAACGGCCCATGTGCCGCAAGAGACATCTGCAGATCAGTTCACTGACTGTGTGGCTAATTTGATCGCTGACAATGGTTTGGGTTTCTCGGATGCCGATCTGACCGCCAAGGGAAAAAACCACAATGATGCCCTGCATGTCTCTATAGAATGCAGGGGCACTACTCTCGCGCACGTATTGGTGGACACCGGTTCTTCCCTGAATGTATTGCCCAAGAAGGCCTTAGATCGGTTGGATTGTGAGGGCCTGGAATTGAAGCCTAGTAACAGCATTGTTAGAGCCTTCGACGGTTCTAAGAGGATGGTGCATGGTGAGGTAGACATTCCTATTCGTGTGGGTTCCCAAGTCTTCGACTCAACGTTCTATGTGATGGATATCCGTCCATCTTATTCCTGTTTGCTGGGACGACCTTGGATTCACAAGGCTGGGGCTGTAACATCCACTCTACACCAGAAGCTCAAATACCCTGTCAGAGGGAAGATTGTTACTGTGCAGGGTGAGGAAGAATACATGGTTAGTCATCTGAATTCATTCCGGTATATCGAGATGGATGGGGAGTTTATTGAAACCCCCTTTCAACATTTTGAAGAGGTACCTCCAACATTGGCGTCAGCTGAGACAGTGGTTGAAGAAGACTTTCCTTTGAAGATGGCTTCCTTGAAGGATGCCCGGGCTGTGATCGAAAAAGGTAAGTGCGCAAACTAGGGTCGACTTCCCGACTTCACTCAAAAGACCGACAAGTTTGGGCTGGGCTTCACTGCAGAGGCTCAGAGGGCTGTTCGCAAAGAAAGGATCAGAAAGCCTCCGGTGTTCATCACCAACCCAAGAGTGAATGCTATTGAGGATGACGTAGAGGAAGCGGAATTTGATAGCTGGATCTACCCGACAATCAACAACGGACCAAGCAACTGGACGGCAAAAGATTTTACACCTATTACATTTGTCACGCAGTAATGAACTCTTTTGTTTTCAATTTGTAACAAACAATATGTTGAAACTTTTATTGGCTCGGTGTCCTACCCGGGGCACCGTGGCTCCATTTGTGAGGGCTTTTTGTATGACATTTCCATATATCATTAATCAAAACATTGGACGTTGTTGCATTTCAAATCTTGTGCTCTTTTTCTTTCTTTGTTATATATTGCAAAACAGCTATATTTACACACACTCACTTATACAGGTTCCAATCCACTCTGGATCTCACTGGTAACGACTCTGCTACTGCCAGTTATGACTTCGAAAATACGATCAACTTGGCCGAAGACGAAGGTGAAGATGATTGCGAAGTGCCTGGTGAACTCGCAAGACTGCTACTCCAGGAAGAGAGGGCCATTCAGCCGCATGAAGAGCCAGTGGAAACGATAAACCTGGGTACTGAGACAGATAGAAAAGAAGTCAAGATTGGTGCCAATCTAGAGCTCAGCGTGAAGCAACGATTGATTCAGATGCTGCATGACTACATGGAAATCTTTGCTTGGTCTTACGAAGACATGCCTGGTTTGGATGCCGACATTGTAGTTCATCACCTGCCTACCAAGGAAGACTGCCTTCCGGTAAAACAGAAGGTCCGCCGCATGCGCCCAGAGATGTCCGAGAAAATCAAAGCTGAGGTTATGAAACAATTTGATGCCGGGTTTCTAGCAGTGACTTCTTATCCTCAGTGGGTGGCCAACGTGGTTCCAGTGCCAAAGAAAGATGGTAAAGTCAGAATGTGTGTTCACTACAGGGATTTGAACAGGGCCAGCCCTAAGGATGATTTCCCTCTGCCTCACATCGACGTTCTTGTTGACAATACTGCTCAACACAAGGTGTTCTCCTTCATGGATGGTTTTTCAGGGTATAATCAGATCAAGATGGCTCCTGAAGATATGGAAAAGACTACCTTTGTTACTCAGTGGGGCACCTTCTGCTACAAGGTCATGCCATTCGGGTTGAAAAATGCTGGGGCAACCTACCAACGTGCCATGGTTGCTTTATTTCATGACATGATCCACCATGAGATTGAAGTATACGTCGATGATATGATTGCAAGGTCCCAAACTGAGGAGGAACACCTTGACCATCTGCGGAAGCTGTTTGACCGACTAAAGTTGTACAAGCTGAGGTTGAACCCAAACAAATGCACCTTTGGGGTGAGGTCTGGAAAGTTGCTAGGCTTCGTCGTAAGTGACAAGGGTATTCAAGTGGACCCTGCCAAGGTTAAAGCCATACAAGAGATGCCAGTTCCTAAGACAGAGAAAGAAGTCAGAGGCTTTCTAGGACGTTTGAATTACATTGCCCGATTCATCTCGCACCTAACTGCTACTTGTGAACCAATCTTCAAGCTGCTGAAGAAAGATCAGGTAGTACGTTGAAATGATGAATGTCAAGCCGCTTTTGACAGAATCAATGAGTACCTCCAAGAACCACCCATTCTTATGCCACCAGTGGAAGGGAGACCTCTAATACTATACTTGACAGTACTTGACAACTCAATGGGGTGTGTGCTGGGGCAACATGACGAGTCTGGCCGAAAAGAGCACGCTATTTATTACCTGAGCAAAAAGTTTACCGACTAAGAGACTCGGTACTCACTGCTCGAGAAAACTTGCTGCGCTCTGGTATGGGCTGCTCGCCGGCTGAGACAGTATATGTTGACTCACACTACTCTGTTGATTTCAAAAATGGATCCGATCAAGTACATATTCGAAAAGCCTGCTCTGTCTGGAAGAATAGCAAGATGGCAAATGATCTTGACAGAATATGATATCCAGTACACAACTCAAAAAGCAATCAAGGGAAGTGTATTGGCAGACCATTTGGCACACCAACCTGTAGACGATTACCAATCATTGAACTTCGAATTTCCAGACGAAGATATCATGGTAGTAACTGATTGTGAAGTACCTGGACCGGATGAAGGACCTGAGGAAGGATCCTGATGGTCTATGCATTTTGACGGAGCCTCGAACGCTTTGGGTAACGACATCGGCGCTGTGATCATATCCCCTAAAGGTACTCATACTCCACTCACCGCCCGACTGTGTTTCAACTGCACCAACAACATGGTAGAATATGAGGCATGTATCATAGGTCTTCAAGCTGCAATCGACTTAAGGATCAAGTTTCTGAGTGTCTTCGGAGATTCCGCTCTCGTGATCAATCAGATCAAAGGCGAGTGGGATACGAAACACCCAAATCTTATTCCTTACAAGGAGTATGTGTTGACTTTGCTTCCCCACTTTGAAGAGATAACTTTTAAACACTTCCCAAGAGAGGAGAATCAGTTAGCGGACGCACTAGCTACGATGTCTTCAATGTTCAAAGTCAAATGGGACAACGAGGCTCCCCGGATCATTATCTGGAAGTTGGACGAACCTGCATACTGCTGCGATCTTGAGGCCAAAGAGGTAACCGAAAAACCCTGGTATCATGAGGTGAAGAGATATCTGGAAGCTCAAGAATACCCCGAAGGCGCATCAGTCAATGACAAGAAGTTCCTAAGAAGGTTTGCGGCAAAATTCTTCCTCAGCAACGACATTCTCTACAAACGAAACCATGATTCAACTTTACTGCGTTGTGTAGATAAGGCTGAAGCAGAGAAGATCATGGTAGAACTACATGAAGGTACATTCGGAACATATTCCAGTGGACACACCATGGCAAAGAAAATCCTTCGGGCAGGATATTTCTGGTCCACAATGGAAGCCGACTGTTACCAACATTCTCGAACTTGTCATAAATGCCAGATCTATGCTGATAAGGTGCACATCCCTCCGGTTCCTATGAATGTCCTGATGGCACCTTGGCCTTTTGCAATGTGGGGCATTGATATGATCGGCGAAATCCGACCAACGGCATCCAACGGGTATCGCTTCATCTTGGTAGCGATTGATTATTTCACAAAGTGGGTAGAAGCAGCTTCCTACGCCACCGTAACCAAGAGCGTCGTGGCACGTTTCATTCGGAATAACCTGATCTGTCGGTACGGCGTCCCGGAAAGAATCATTACGGACAATGGTACCAATCTTAACAACAAAATGATCACTGAGCTCTGCGAGCAATTCAAGATACAACACCACAACTCTTCTCCTTACCGGCCGAAGATGAATGGAGCTGTCGAAGCGGCAAATAAAAACATCAAGAAAATTGTGCAGAAGATGACAGTGACCTACAAAGATCGGCACGAAATGTTACCATTTGCTCTTCATGGGTACCGTACCTCAGCACGGACGTCAACCGGGGCAACACCCTTTTCCTTGGTCTATGGCATGGAGGCAGTCTTGCCAATTGAAGTCCAGATACCCTCTCTCCGGATAATGAAGGATGCAGACTTGAGTGAAGATGACTGGATCCAGACACGACTTGATCAATTAAACCTAATTGACGAAAAGAGACTCACTGCTATTTGTCATGGTCAGACATACCAAAAACGGATGATCAGGGCATTTAACAAGAAAGTTAGACCACAAGAGTATCAAGTTGGGGACCTGGTAATCAAACGCATCATCCTTCCTCAAAGTGATCCCAGGGGCAAATGGACCCCTACGTACGAAGGGCCATTTGTGGTTAAACATGTGTTCTCAGGAGGAGCCATGATTCTAACCACCATGGATGGTGACGACCTTCCTCACCCCGCCAATGCAGACATAGTAAAAAGATACTACACATGAATAAAAGACCCGCTAGGTTGACATACCTAGGCAAAAATAAGGGCTTCCCAGCGAACCAAAAAGGTTCGGGCAAAAATAAGGGATGAAATGAAAAGAATATGTACACCCGGCAAGTCGAAAACCTGAAAAGGCGGCTTGGGCAAAAAAGGGTATCCCGGTGGACTGAAAACCCGAAAGGGCGGTCCAGGCAAAAGTTAGGGATAAAGCGTAACACTATGTCTCATTGGATCACCTTGCATCCAGAATTCGGCATCAACTTTTGGGATCAGACTTCGACATCTATCAATCAACTTCATCTTCAACTAAGCAGCAAAGTGATGAGACATTTGAAGACATAAAGGCGATAGCAGATTTGGAACCCAGTGGGAATATTGTTCACATAGCTGTTTTGTTTCCTTTTCAAAAAATTGTATAAACTTTATGTTATTTGGCGGCGTTCTCTTACTAGGACGTCAGCCTCTTGTACAAAAAACGCCTATTTACAGGCAAATTTCAAAATCAATACAAGTTCACTTTTCCAAACAAATTGCCAATTGTTTTGCCTTTTTTCTGTTTTGTCTTGCGAAGAACGTCCAATGTTCATTTTTGATATATGCATTTGACATTAAATTGCTAATTCGTAAATACTTGCATACGAAACAAAAGACTGATTACAGGTGACATCAGAAATAGGGGCAATGTAGAGTTGTCCAGGCAGTCTAGTTGCTCTGTCCGCCAAGGTACCAAGGTAGGTTCAACTGAAGAATGTGATCAAGTTACCTCAACTCCCCACAAAGTAAGACAAGATTCAGCAATGCTCTCCCCAGGAAGAGTTAGTCTATCATCAGCCCTACAATAGGCACCCTGTTCCCCTAGCAAGTCAACAATACTCTCCTCCAGCAGAGTTAGTCTACGGTAAGCCTAAAGGAAGTTGGGTATCCCCAGAAGATATCAATATTCCCCAGCGGAGTATAGGCATTCCTCAGCAAGCATCCCCGGTAGTCTTGATCTAAGATTGTTCCCCGGCGGAATACAGACGCCCCAGTGGAACCATTTTCCAGTACAGTCCGAAAGTTTCCCTAGGAAAATTGGAGTCCATATCCCCAGAAGGTCTTGGAGCTTATCCCCGGTAGACTCTGGAAGCTTATCCCCTGCAGCATACGAACGTCTCTCCCTGTTTTCATTCAAAAGTTATTCCTCACAAGGGCTTATAACTGGGTTATCCTCAACTAATTACCACGGGAGATCGCCCTCGGCAAAGTTCTTCCTATCCCCAGCGGAGTTCATCAAAGTTCCCCCAACTTAACTTATAAACAGAATCCCCAGCGGAGTTTATCATTGTTATCCCCAGCGGAGTCCACCATTGAAATCCTCAGTGGAGCTCTCGTCAAAACTTCAGCGAAGTATCTCTTCCCACAGAGTAATTCCCCTCAGAGTAATCTCTCCAACAGGTTTATTCCCCAATGGAGTCATCTTCTCCTACCGGTGTATTCTTGCAACCATCATCCCCAGCGGAAGCAAAGAACTCTACTCTTCAACGTCAGCCCAGGGTTTACTTCCCCAGCCGATCGTCAAGGATTTATTTTCCTAGACGAAAATACATTCATAAACATTTCACATTTCATACATCTTGCTTACATACATGATAAAGCGCATACAACACTATCTCATTTTGAACATCATGACATCATGCATTTCATACATCATGACATTGCATGCAACTGATGTTTTGCCTTTTCAGGGAAAAAGACGACCCAAAAGACGACTACCTTCAACTGTCACAATTCTAGATTCGATTCCTGTATCTAGCCAGGGCACATCTGTGAGTGATCAGTTTCCAGATTCGATTCCTGTATCCAGCCAGGGCACATCTGAAGAGTTTGAAGATTCGATTCCTGTATCCAGCCAGGGCATATCTGTTGACGACTAATTCCAGATTCGATTCCTGTATCCAGCCAGGGCATATCTGTTGACGACTAATTCTAGATTCGATTCCTGTATCCAGCCAGGGCACATTTGAAGAGTTTGAAGATTCGATTCCTGTATCCAGCCAGGGCATATCTGTAGACAACAATTCCAGATTCGATACCTGTATCCAGCCAGGGCATATCTGTGAGCAATCGATTGTAGACTCGACACCTGTATCTAGCCAGGGCATATCTGTGAGCAATCAATTGTAGACTCGACACCTGTATCTAGCCAGGGCATATCTGCATGAAGAGATTGAATATCAACACCTGTAACAAGCCAGGAAAACATCTGTCTTTCTCAAAGTGCGCAAGTTCTCGCTAAGGAATCTCTTATGCGATCAACACTTCCAAATGGCATCTATAAGCCCATTCCCGACAAGGTTCTGTCACGCCTTCGGATGGCATGTATAAGCCCATCTCCCTATCCACCATCTCTCCAAATGGCATCTATAAGCCCATTCCCGACATCACATTGCTGATACTCCAGCATGCGAGTGCAAATTTTCGGGCACTCTAGTGTCCAATCTCCTTTTACCCTCGAGTCACGAAAGGCAAACTTGCCAATCTAACTCTTCAGGTTCAAGAAGATTGAACAGGGGCAACTGTTGTACCCCAAAATTTGCCCTCCCATTTTCTCAACATTTTCTCATCACAAGGCCCTTGGAGCTCAAGATCCAGTTAGGGTTTCCTCTGCAAGACTTCTCCTAGCATTGTTGACCCAAATTAGGGTTTGTGTTTGCACAAAGATATTTTGACCTAAAATGTCTAAGATGACTTTCATACTTCATGTTGGACTCCCAAGTTTATCCATACCAAGTTTTAAGCCTTGATTCCAATCTTTGCCCAGTCAATTGGACAGTTGACCTAGAAATCAGCTGTATTGGGGAAAAAGTCAACTGTGGCCAATTGACAGTCAAACCTCATGAAAATTGACCCACATCAACATTATGAACTCATATGGACCATTTGACCAAGTTTGGATCACAATTCCACAAGAAATTTGATCAGATCACCAAAAGGGCAAAATGGTCATTTTTAGGGTTTTGACTGCACAAAGGCAATTTTTGACTGTTTGACCTAGCCAATGGCAAACCAAACTCACATATGGACTCAAGGACCCCATGGAATTGTCTTGACATACCCAACAAGTTCAAAAGATCCCAAATGCACAAGATTGACAGTTGAATTTTCCAGTCAATTGATCAATTTTTGACTGTATACTGAAAAGTCAAACTTTGACTTTTTGGTCAAAATCAAGTGTCAAGGTTCATTTTTCATCAAAACATGCCAAATCATGAAACTTGTTCATCAAGAAATCTAAAATCACAAATTAGGGTTTGAAATGAAGATTTTTCATAACTTAGAATTTTTCTAAGTTATGAAAAACCCTAATTTTTTCCTAACTTTGTTCCACTTTCTCATCAAGATGCATTTGGATTCAAGGAAAAGTCAAAACATGAAAGTTGTAGTCCATTGTAAAATCTACAACTTTGATTCACAAAGTTTCCTCAAAAGAAGCTTGTAGCTCAAGTTACAATTTTTGGAACAAGGGTACCAAACCATTCTTAACTTAGAGAAATTTTGACCTATTTTAGGCAAGATTTTTGCCTAACTTCAAGACCACTTTTCACATACTTCCACTTGTAATTTAAATTTGCATTACAAAGATGGATTGTAGTACACATTCCAAGCTTTCCAAAATGTCCAAGAACTCATCAAACAACCTCATGGTTAGAGAGAATCGAATTTGGCAAGTTGGGAAAAACTCACTTTGTTTACGGCCAATTTTCATGTTCATACACTTAAGCAATTTTGAACTCTGCTTGCAATCCTTGATTACAGGTCCTATATCCCATTTGCACTCATAAATGTAATGCTAACTCATTGTGCCAAGGCCTTATTTTGTGTGTTCAAGCATTGTATGCAAAATCAAGCCATAAGTAGAAAAAGCATTATGTCCATTTTTGAAAAAGTAGAACTTTATGTCAATTTGCAAATCAAGAGGTACACAGCAAATCTCCTTGGCACAAGTTTTTGAGCTAATCCCACTGATCAAGGGCAAGCTTAGCAGCACATTACAGGGGCCTCCATCTGTCTAAAACACAACTTGGCATTTTGTTGCTTAAGTAAGAAGAAACTTGACATAACAACTCCCAACTCTCATCTCAGCAAAGACAACCATAAGCAAAGTTATTGTACACATTCTAAACACTAAACCTAAGCCGAAACACAAGCCAACCAAGTTCCAAACATTCTCAAACACAGAATCACCATTAAACTGCACAAAAACAGGGCATTCTGCACTTGGACTTGGCTAGCTCATTTCCATCGTGCATCTTGGCCAAAAACACTTCAAACACATCCCACACCATCCCTTGAAACTATTCCAAGCCCTAAACACGACCTGTAACACCTCTAGCTAACATCACCATTTTCAAATTTTCTGTTTTGCAGTTGAAGTGTCATAACACGATTCACTTGGTTTTGAAGCAAACTAAAGGTTGGAATAGCACCCTGGGACATCAAGCAAGCTATACAAATCATTACCTTGCCTTATAAGCATCTCCATTGTTGCACACGTTTCCAACTGAACAGGTAAATCTTTGGACTTCTATCTCTCAATGTAGGAAGAATTAGCTCTAAGTTTGTGAATGAAAAATGTCATGCTCATGCCCCTGAAGCCATACATATCTTTACTTTCCATTTATTTTGCATGTGCTATGAGAATTTTAAGTCTGAACATTGAATGAAAACTAGGTCAGGAATTGGGGGAGAAGAAATTCTCTCTCATTTCTGAGAGTTAGGATGAGTTCTTTATATGTCCAGAATCGTGGTTTGATGCTTAACATTTTTCATGTTATGAGTTTGTGCTAAAAGTTCAGGAATCAAGATGTTTGAATCAGTGTAGGAGGCGCGCGTTTTTTGACAAATTTCTGGCCAGAGGTTGAAGAAGGTCCTTTGGGCTGGGCTTGTTTTATTTTTCTTATTTGCACCACATTTTCACTTTTGAACCCCCTTGGCCCATTGTGCTTATTTGAAACATTTTTTGACTTTTGCTTGTTATTTCTGACTTATTTATTTTTTCTCATAATATTAAAAATATAAAAAATATTTTTCAAACCATTTTTGTATTTATTAGGCATTTATTGGTTTAAATTAACGTTTGTACATAAATAATATATAAATACTCTTTTATTTAAAATACTAAAATAATATAAATACTTTTTATTTTCTGACTTTTGTTTTATTTTATCTTTGAAAAAACCTTTTATAAAAAAATACATTTTTTTTTGTAAATATTAAATATTATTATTTTTACACATATATTTAGTATTTAGTAAATATTATAAATATTTAGGTATTTATTAATACATTTAGGTTAAAAACATAATAAAATAATACATTTTATTTTTTACTAATATTTAACTTAAAAATTACTTTTTTTTCCATATACTTTCTTTTTATTTATTTTTTGTACATAATTAATAAATATTACATATATTATATATTAAATACTTTTTATTTATAAAATTAGGGTTTTACCCTAGATCCATAAAAATACCAAAAATACATTAATTTTTATTTTTATTTATTTGATATATGATAAACATTTTTTTCACATACATATGAAAACCTTTTTTTTTTTTTTGCATTTTTGCATATTTATTTTATTTGAATATTGTGTAATAAATACCTTGCAAAATTCCAATTTGATGTAATAGCTTAGGATTTAATTCTTGTCAAAATACCCCCATTTGAACATTTGTACCCCCCATCCCATATAATGTGTTGTAATAACTTAGGACCTTTTATTTTTCGCATTTTAAAAGCTTTCTAAATTTGCCATGTTAGAATTAGGGTTTGTATGCAAATCAATTAACCAAAAATAGTTTGACTTAACTTCAAGATAAACAAGCATGAAAATGGACAACACTAATCACACTTGCACCCCTAGGGTATTCCACTTGTTGCCTTCAATAATGGGCCATATTACATGTTAGGTCTCTTTAGGCAAAACAAACACAATTCAAATGATCATAGTCCCTCGATGACGCTTTCGAAATTTGCCTAAAAATGATCAAGTCCCTTAAAGAAAATTGCCCCAAGATACTTGGCACCATTGCAATTATGGTCTAAACGATGACCCACGCCCGTCCCTTTCACATCCTAACACAAGATTGTCCACCAAATACAATGGTGGAACAAAATTGTTAAAAGGGTTAAAACATAGCAAAGATCTTTGAGAAATATAGAGTAGATAGCTCTTGGTTACTTGCCCCCCTTGCAAAACAAAAACACTTGCCTATTTTTCAAACCACACATCACTACACTTTCAAAACAACTTTCAAAAACATTGAAAACCTTTTCAAAAGACATACACCTTTGTATACATCCCAACATGGATCATTACAAAGGTTGCCACCACATTGGCCTCTTTTCAAAACATTTTCAAAATCCACACACAAAGCACCATTTCAAACAATTGAAAATTAAGGCAAGTTGATCTAAGCAAGTAACTAAGAGCCCATGGATAACCATGGATAGAAAGGGTGCTAATACCTTCCCTTTCTATAATCTACTCCCCGAACCCAAGAAAACATCTCAAAGGTTTTTGCTGTGCTTTTTAACCTTTCCTTAGGATAAAATAAAAAGTCGGTGGCGACTCTTGCTCAACCGAAACATTTGCGAAAACAAACGCAAAACCTCAAGTCAGTTCTCCCACCGTATCACAATGTGCGAGTGATTTATTTTCAGTTTATTATCTTTGCACATTAGGGTTTTCTAACCATTTTAATTTTGTCATGCTTTCTTGCCACACAATCCTAAACATACATCTAACAGTTAATAATTGCGGAAATTTAAAAGTGCGAAAATATAAAACCTAACTATTACAAGGCTTCAGAGAGGGGGATTAATTACATAATCAAAAATCGGGGAAAAGCGATAAGTAAAAACCCTAGTTAAAAACTATTACTTTCTCAAAACAGTTACAAAAATAATAAAAGAATTAAATGCGCGTGGTAAGTTAAATGCGAGGAGATTAGGGTTTTGACCCTATGACTAACCCTACTTGCGAATAGAAAAATGTTTTTGGTCATTTTTGTTATTTAAGAAAATAAGTAATAATTAAAATAAATAAAAAAGGGAACCTAATTACTAATTAACTTTAATTAAGAAAAATAATTAAGTTAACCTATTTTTTGTGTTTTTATTTGGAAAAAGAAAATAATTAAATCAAGAATTAAACATAATTTTCTAATTGTTTTTAATTGTGAAAAGAAGAATTAAATTGCCCTAAATTACATTAAGCTAATTAATTAAAAATTAAATTTAATAAAAACCTAATTATAATTTAGTGAATTCTTGATTTTATGAAGAAAAAAAGTGGATTTTAAAAATAAAATAAATAAACAAATTGCAAAGAATAAGAAAAATAAGAAAAATAAAAAAATTTAGGAATGGGCCTGTATTGAATAACAATGCTGGGGGTGTCAAGCTGAATATCTTTGGCCCATTAAGCTCCCAATCTCAGTCAATGCGTTGGATCAGGTGTGGGCGTTGACTTGAGGAGCCTGGTGGTCTCTTGCTATCTAGGCATTGGATTTGATCATCCTTCCATCCAATGGTCACAAGTTGCTAGCGCATGGTGGTCAACAAGAGGAACGCTGCGCCGCATCAATGAATAGAAAAGAAAATAAAGGAAATTGTTTGGACATGGGATCGAACCCAGATCCTTGTATTCTTTACCAATGCTACAATGCCAGCTGCGCTACACAAGTTGTTTGTTAACATAATGCAAACAAAACGAAATATACAAAACAAGATGGTTGGGTCAGAAAAACGCGCGAGATTTAAAAGCTCCAATATTTGGCTGCCATGCATCACCTTCTTCGTTGCAAACGTCGCCTTAGGTTTATGGACTTTTACCTACAGCAGAATTCGTCACTATAAGCTATAGTGACAGTTTTTTCCTGTAGCTACAAACTTGTAACATTCAAAAATCATGTACAGGAAATATAAATTCCATTGGTGACCATGAATCAACTGGGTTTGAAGCCCTGATCATCATGGTACCCATTACCAAGCTTAATTTTTCCTAGGTTAAGAAACCCCAAAACGAGCTCACAAACCCTAACTATGGCATGTTGCAATTCCTGCGCTGTAAATGCAATTAAATGGTACCAATAGCTTGAAAACAAGATGATGAACACAAATATATAGTTAAGACATGCTTATGATGAGTAAATCAGTGAAATCGAGTTTGAGTTTTCAGGGCAAACCGTGAAGCCTGTAGGGTGCGATTCTGGGCGTTTTGAAGCTTGCAAAGGATGCTGTTAGCTTCCTGAGACGTCTAGCAAGCGATTGGAAACTTCAGCACACCTCGAATTGGCCTGTGGAAGGAGATTCGTCTCACACTTTCCTTGGAAATCTTGAAGTTTTGTTCTGGTTTTTGGAGGCAGGTTGTGCACGAAAATTCCTCTCTTTAGGGTTCCACAAACTTCAGTATATGTATTGAATCCAATTAGGTTAACAATTTTGGATTCAATCTTGAGAATTCATGAATGGAATATTTGATTTTTAAGCCATATGATATGTTGCTATTTTGAGCCAAATCATGCCTTTCTTGTACCCATTGACCTTAATTCGATTTGATCTTGTTAACACAACATATCTTGATTGCCAATCTGTCAAAAAACAAATCAAATCATATCTTTGTTAATTTTCATCATTTATTTGATTTAATTCACTTTTTAATTAATAAAAAATCAAAATAAATTGAAAAATGAAGCACATAATGGGTGACTGAACATTTGAGTCCTGGACCATATTATAATTGAGGTGCAAGCATAAAAAGTTGGGCCCATTTAGCAAAAAAATGCAAATTTGAGCATATTTGACTTTTGGCAATTTTGCAAAAATGGTCAACTTGGCCAATGCATAAATCTCTCAATTTTGACCCTAGAGAGGTGTTCTTGGACTTTTTAGAAAGATTAGGATGTCCTCTAAACAACCCTTTTGGTCTCATCTCAATTGAGTCTTCCATGTTCATGTATGAAGCTTTGACCCAAAAGGTGTTTTTGTTGACTTTTTAAAAGGACCTATAATGTCAAAATTCATATATTTTTGTGAGTGCATATTTTGGACTTGGGAGATGAAGATTAATTGTAAGGAATTCCATCCTTTTAAAAATGAGCTTTGGATGGGTCATTTATGATAAAGTATGAGAAAGTTATGCTTTGTCAAAGTTGAGTTGACTTTTCCTGTAAAACCATATTTTAGCAACTTTTGGGTTTTGATGAATTGTGAGCAATCCTTGAGGAATCATGATCAAACCTTGATCAAATGATGGATAATACTTCAAAATGAGGATGTTGACCAAAAATCTTGAAGTTTGACTGTATGTGGGCCACAGTTGACTTTTGACCTAGTATAATTGATTTTCAGGCATTTGAGCAATTGACTGAGCAAACTTCTTCTGCAAGGCTTGAAACTTGACATGGATGATCTTGAGAACATATTAGGACAATGGTGAGAATTTGAGTCCTTTGTGGTTCACACATCTTAATGAAGATGGAAACCCTAATTTGAGGTATACTGCCTTAGGAGAGATTTTGTCTGATCAATTCTTGAACTTCCTTGAGCAATTTGGGGACCTCACTTGCCATGTGTTGAGAAATATGGGAGGGAAAATTTTGGGGTACAACAGCTGCCCCTAATCAATCTTCTTAAACCTGAAGATGTAGATTGGCTCGTCTGCCTTTCGTGATCTGAAGGTGGAAGATGATTGAACACTAGAGTGCCCAGAAATCTGCACTCGCATGAAGTGACACTTGATTTGCAATATCGGGAACGGGCTTATAGATGCCATTTGGAAGTTGAGGATTGGAGATTTGTAGGATATGGGCTTAAAGATGCCATCCTGGATGTGACAGAGAATTGTCTGAGATGGGCTTAAAGATGCCATCTAGAGAATGTGGATTTCCTGAGATATTCCTTTGACGAGAGTCCCTGTTGCTGTTGTTGAGGAGGAATCTGCTGGGGAACGCTGGTCTCTGTATTGGGAGAAATATAGTTTTAGGAGCTTCAGTTGTCTATTACTGTACTGGGGAATAACTCTGGTTTGGGGAAGCGGAATTGAACTGCGTATCTGGTCAGGGTATATGCTGCATCGTGACTTACTGGAGAGATGCGAAACCAATCGTGTTTGACCGGGTCCCGGTCTTACAGTGTTGTGGACTGCTGTTTGGGTATAAGAGAGGAAGAACCTGGATAGTATGTGTTGTACCCCAAAATTTTCCCTCCCATTGCCTCAACATTTTCTCATCACAAAACCCTTGGAGCTCAAGATCCAATTAGGGCTTCCTCTGCTCAAGACTTCTCCTTGCACTGTTGACCCAAATTAGGGTTTGTGTTTGAACAAAGATATTTTGACCTAAAATGCCCAAGATGACTTTCATGCTTCATGTTGGACTCCCAATTTTATCCATACCAAGTTTCAAGTCTTGATTCCAAATTTTGCCCAGTCAATTGGACAGTTGACCTAGAAATCAACTATATTGGGGAAAAAGTCAACTGTGGCCAATTGACAGTCAAATCTCATGAAAATTGACCCACATCAACATTATGAACTCACATGGATCATTTGATCAAGTTTGGATCACAATTCCACAAGAAATTTGATCAGATCACCAAAAGGGCAAAATGGTCATTTTTAGGGTTTTGACTGCACAAAGGCAATTTTTGACTGTTTGACTTAGACAATGGCAAACCAAGCTCACATATGGACTCAAGGACACCATGGAATTATCTTGACATGTTCAACAAGTTCAAAAGATCCCAAATGCACAAGATTGATAGTTGAATGCCCCAGTCAATTGATCAATTTTGACTGTATTCTGAAAAGTCAAACTTTGACTTTTTGGTCAAAATCAAGTGTCAAGATTCATTTTTCATCAAAACATGCCAAAACATGAAACTTGTTTATCAAGAAATCAAGAATTGCAAATTAGGGTTTGAAATGAAGATTTTTCATAACTTAGAATTTTTCTAAGTTATGAAAAACCCTAATTTTTTTTCTAACTTTGCACCACTTTCTCACCAAGATTCATTTGGATTCAAGCAAAAGTTAAAACATGAAAGTTGTAGCCTATTGCATAATCTACAACTTTGATTCACAAAGTTTTCCCAAAAGAAGCTTGTAGCTCAAGTTACAATTTTTGGAACAAGGGTACCAAACCATTCTTAACTTAGAGAAAATTTGACCTATTTTAGACAAGGTTTTTACCTAACTTCAAGACCATTTTTCACATACTTCCACTTGGAATTTCAATTTGCATTTCAAAGATGGATTGTAGTACACATTCCAAGCTTTACAAAATGTCCAAGAACTCATCAAACAACCTCATGGTTAGAGAGAATCGAATTTGGCAATATGGAGAAAACTCACTTTGTTATTGGCCAAATTACATGTCCATAACTTGTGCATTTTCAAACTCAGCATGTGCTAGCTACATTGCAGGCCTCTAATCCCATTTTCACTCAATAATTCAATGCAAAACCTTTGTGCCAAGATGTTGTTCTATGCATTTGGTCATTACATGGAGAACTAAGCCATAAATGGAAAAAGTAAAATAGCCATTCTTGAAAAGTCACACTTTATGTCTAAAGCGAATCCAAGCAAGTACATTTGAAATCTCTTTGGAACAAGTTTAGGAGTTAATCACACTGATCAAGACTGAGTTATGCAGCACATTAGGGGGGCCTGTATAAGCTAGAAACTCAACTTGGCCATTGGTTGCTTAAAGTGTAAGAAAGATAGCATATCACATACCAACTCTCATATCAGTGAAACCAAAGCTTAGAAAAAGTTATCAAACACATTCAAGACATCTATTCTGAGCTAGAACACAAACCAACCAAGTCCCAAACACTCTCATTCCCAGAATCACCTTCAAACTGCTCAAAACAGGGCATCCCTGCAGTTTGAGTTCCATAGCTCAAACCTTCCATGCTTTCTTGCTAAAAACACATCAAACACATCCCCTAACATCCCTTGAAGCTAATCAAAACCTCAAACACGACCTGTAACACTCCCAGGCAACATCACCATTTTCATTTTCTTGTTTTGCAGCTGAAGTTCCTTAGCACGATTCAAAAGGTTTCAAGACAAAGTAAAGCTTGGAATAGCATCCCTGGACATCAAGGAAGTTGTACCAATCATCACCTTGCACTGAAGGTACCTCAATCACCAGATACAACTTCAACTGAACAGGTAAGTTCATGAACACGAATCTCTCTATCCAGGCATTGTTAGCTTTAGGTTTGTGAAGAAAACATGTCACATTCATAGCCTTGAACATGTCCATGTAGTTAGATTTCATTTATATTATGTATGCTTAGAGAATTTTAAGTCTGAACATGGCATAAAAACTAGGTCAGGATTTGGGGGAGAAGAAATTCTCTCTCATTTCTGAGAGTTAGATTGACTTCTTTATATGTCTAGAATCGTGGCTTCAAGCTCTACAGGTTTCATGTTGGAAGATTTGGCAAAAGATCAAAGAATCAGGAGTTAGGGATTTGAGAAGAAAGGCGCGTGTTTTTTGAATTTGTTTGTCTGAAGGTTGAAGACAACAACTTTTTGGGCTGGGCCTGTTTGTTATTTCTGTTTACACCCTATTTTCACACACACACCCCCTGAGCCCATTTTGCTTATTTTAATGATTTTTTGACTTTTCTTTTTTTGTTCTGACTTATTTATTTTCTCTTATGATATTAAAAATATAAAAAATATTTTTCTCACCATTTTCATATTTATTAGGCATTTATTTGTTTGAATGAGTATTTGTGCATAAATAAAAAAATATATATACTTTTACTTAAAATACTAAAAAATAGTGCAAACACATTTATTTTCCATTTTTATTTTATTTTGTCTTCTAAAAATATTTTATATAAAATATACTTTTTTTTATAAATATTAAATATTATTATATATAATATGTATTTAGTAAATAATACAAATATTTATATATATATTAGTATATTTAGGTTAAAATGCAAAATGCATACACTTTTATTTTTTTATTAATATTTAATATAAAAAATGCCTTTTTGACAAATATACTTCATTTTTATTTTATTTTTGTATATAATAAATAAATATTGTACATATTAAATATTTAATACATTTTATTTAATAAAACTAGGGTTTTGCCCTAAACATAAAAAAAACTCCAAAAAAAATAATACTTTTATTTTTGTTTATTTTGACATATAAAAATACTTTTTTCCATACATACAAAAACCATTTTTGCATCTTGCATATTTATTCTTATTTCATTTAATTTGTGCAATTAAATATCTTGTAAATAATTCAATATTGATGTAATAGTCTAGGTTTAAATTCCTTGTCAAAAATCCCCATTTGAGCATTTGTACCCCCCTTCCCATATATTGTGTTGTAATAGCTTAGTAAATTTATTTTTCTCACTTTATTGCTTTCTAATTATACCATGTTAGAATTAGGGTTTGTATGCGAATCAAAAACAACAAAAATAGTTTGACCTAATTTCAAGATAAACAAGCATGAAAATGGACAACACAAATCACACTTGCACCCCCTAGGGTATTCCACTTGTTGCCTTCAATAAATGGGCCATATTGCATGTTAGGTCTCTTTGGGAAAAACAAACAATCAAATGATCATAGTCCCTCGATGACGCTTTCAAAAAGTTGCCTAAACAAATGATCAAGTCCCTTAAAGAAAATTGCCCAGAGATACTTGGCACCATTGCAATTATGGTCTAAACGATGACCCGCGCCCGTCCCTTTCACATCCTAACACAAGATTGTCCACCAAATACAATGGTGGAACAAACTTGTTAAGAGGGTTAAAACATAGCAATAATATTTGAGAAATTTAGGAGTAGATAACCTCTTAGTTACTTGAATCAAACTCGCAAAAACAAAACACTTGCCTATTTTCTAAAACCACACCTCACAACACTTTCAAAAAACAACTTTCAAAAACAAATGAAAACCTTTTCAAAAGACATACACCTTTGTATACATCCCAACATGGATCATTACAAAGGTTGCCACCACATTGGCTTCTTTTCAAAACATTTTCAAACCCACACACACACAAAGCACCATTTCAAACAATTGAAACAAAAGGCAAGTTGATCTAAGCAAGTAACTAAGAGCCCATGGATAACCATGGATAGAAAGGGTGCTAATACATTCCCTTTCTATAATCTACTCCCCGAACCCAAGAAAACATCTCAAAGGTTTTTGCTGTGCTTTTTAAACCTTTCCTTAGGATAAAATAAAAAGTCGGTGGCGACTCTTGCTCAACCGAAACATTTGCGAAAATAAACGCAAAACCCAAATCAGTTCTCCCACCGTATCACAGAACTGGCGACTTTGCTGGGGATTAAACTAAAAGTGGAGTAACCTTAGGGCTTAGATCACCTTTGTTTTCAATTGTTTGCCTTGTTTGCTTTTATATTTGTGGGCTTTGCATCGGAGTTTCATAGATCCTAACCCGGATCTGGGGAGTACCCTTTTTAGGTAGCATAATCTGTGAGGGACCTGTCCGGCGTAGACCGACATGGGTGAAGCAGTGGCTACGTTGGTGTGGCACCTTGGTCTGTACCTATATCCCTTGTGTTGCAACGAGGAGAATATGGGTCTTCTAAGGAGTCATTAAACACCAACCAACCTTAGAACCCTAAATTGACCAAACTTGGCCATAGAACAGTAGCAGTATGCTACACTCATTGAGACTAAACTCTCGCGATGGTTCTGGCCGCAAGAAAAGATTGCGATGCTGGAGTTATGACCGATTGAGGGTAGTCAACGATTTGAGATCCTCTAGAACCCGGTTACTTTTGATAGGACAGGTTTTAACCAACAAAACTAAAAGAGGGTAATACCTAAACTTCATGCTGGCCTGAAACCTAAGGGTTGTCTTGTGTGACTTGTGTGCCTTATCATACTTGTGGTGTGCTTCATCATAGCATCATGCCATCATACCATTGCATACATCCTGTATAAGGACTAACCCATTTCAAAGACAAAAAAGTTTCATCTTTGCTCTGTTTTGTAGGACATCATGATGCCCGTGCGTAGCAATACTATCCGGCTCAACTTTGTGCAACCACCAACTTTGCTCAAGGATTTGGTTGGTAGGATTCCAAACACTACTTCCTTCATCAACATGCATGATTCTCTCCTTGGCTTGATCACTGCAAAGTGGGACCAACAATTGATAAGTGTTCTGACCCAGTTTTATGACCCCCTGTATCATTGTTTCACCTTTCAAGACTTCCAGCTGGTTCCTACCCTGGAAGAATTCTCTTATTTGCTTGGGATCCCTGTCTTGGAGCAAACTCCATTCACTGGTTTGGAAAAGACTCCTAGGCCTGAAGAGGTTGCTGCAGTTCTCCCCTTGACCAAAGAAGAGGTATTGGCTATCTGGGAAACTAGAAGTGGAGTTAAGGGCTTTTTGGTCAAATTTCTGGTTGGCAAGGCTAATGATTTCTGGAATAACTTGGACTTCAAGGCGTACGAAGACATTCTGGCTCTTTTAATCTATGGCCTGGTACTGTTTCCCAATCCTGACACCTTTATCAGTATCTATGCCATAAGGATCTTCATGTCTCGGAATCCTGTACCCACTCTTTTGGGTGATATCCTGCAACAACTCTATGCTCGTACTGCCCGAAAACGGGGAACTCCTTGGTGTTGTGCTCCTTTGCTAGTGAGGTGGTTTATTTCGCACCTTCCTAAGTTCGTGCTGAAGAATGAAGAAGGAAAGGGTTGGGCTCATAGGTTAATGACTCTCACTGATAATGACATCACTTGGACTCTCAGAGGTTTGGATGAGGTAGCTGTTATTGACCGTTGCGGAGAATACCCTAATGTTCCGTTGATTGGTATCCAAGGAGGAATCTCTTATAATCCATGTTTAGCTCTCCGCCAGTTTGGAAGAGCCAGAAGAGCAGGGCCTCATGAAATGTTGGTTCCTCACTTCCATTTTGAATTTCAGGCAGACAGTGACAAACTATGCCATGGATTCATTAAGGCTTGGGATAGAATTCATAAAGCTGACCCGCATGAGTTGGGACCCAAGACTTCTCTACCGATGGAACCCTATTGCAGATGGGTCCGTATTCGTGCTCAGAAGTTAGGTATGCTGTACGAAGTTGTCAGACCTATCATTCTTGAATCTCCTGATGAAGATGGGGTTCCTCCAACTGTCCTCCCTCCTCAGATACCCACTGATTTTGACACATTGAAGAGATCTTGGGCGCAGCTAAAGGAAGAACGAGATTTTTATCGGGAAAAGTTCAACGAACAGGAACGGAAGATCCAGAGGCTGACCAAGCAATTGGAGGAGGAGCGGGTCCTGAATGACTACATCCACACTGAGAAGAGGAGGCCATGGGAGCATTGATGGGCTTTGGATATTTCCTTTTATAGCTTTTATTTCCTTTTCAGTATTTTTCATTCCTGTAATGCCTAAGGGCAAGTTGTTGAACAATTTAAAATTTGAACCTAATGAAGTGTGTTTCCCTTTTGTCTACAAAGTTGAATCTTGTTTGTCTTTGAAAACATAAAACATAAGCATCTCATTGCACCATATGCATAACAGGTACCCTATTTTCACAGGTTGCTTAATCTTCTTCGCTGTTTATTTGAACAGTCATCATGAATCCAGACTCATCCAGTGAGCAAGCAATCAAAGCCCTTCAGGCCCAAAGTGCCCAGTTTCAAGAGATGGTCCTAAGCCTGGCCCAAGGTCAGCAAGAGTTGAAGACTCTACTCCTGAAGAAGAAGAAGAAAAAGAGGACTGTGTTATTCAACACCGGACGCATGTTTGGGAACACACTCTATAACGAGGCTGATCCAACTACTTCTTCTGTTGAGAAAGACAGTCCCCAAGGGGGAGGAGCTCCTAGTCCTGCAGTCTCTGACAACGAGACGGACTACAATGACGAACAATACCCACTTGCTGCTGACAGATACAAGAAATTGGAGGACCGCCTGAGCGCCATGGAGATTCAGAATGTGCCGGGGCTGGATTTCGGAGATTTGGGGTTATCTTTTGGGGTAGTAATCCCACACAAGTTTAAGGCGCCTGACTTTGCCAAATATGACGAGGCTTCCTGTCCAAAGCTGCATCTAAGGTCGTACGTAAGGAAGATTCAACCTTACACGGCAGATAAGAACCTTTGGATTCACTTCTTCCAAGATAGCCTTTCGGGGTCACAGCTTGAGTGGTTTTACCAACTGGATGGAACTAGTATCCGACACTGGGAAGATTTGGCAACCGCATTCTATAGACAATATCAATACAATTCTGATCTCGCTCCTACGCGTACCCAACTTCAGGGTATGTCTCTAGGAACGGGCGAAGGATTCAAAGAATATGCACAAAAATGGAGAGATTTGGCTGGCAGGGTGCAACCTCCATTGACTGATCGTGAGCTGGTTGATATGTTTCTAGGGACCTTGTCCGGTCCATTTTTCAATCATTTGGTTGGTAACTCCTCCGCTGGGTTTACGGATTTGATTCTGACGGGTGAAAGGATTGAAGCTGGCATCAGGTCAGGAAAGATACAAAAAGCTGCCTCCCCAAGTACTGAGAAGAGGCCTTTCAAGAAAGAAGCAAGTGCAGTCTATGGTCCTAGAAGACAAGTCAAGCCAGAAAGCCGCCAAGCCGTCAATGCCTTGGTTATTTCAAAACCTGTCGCTGCTCCTCAGCAGTACAATCAACAAAGAGGTGAAAGGCCCAAGAGGCAGTATACTCGGCTGAGTATGACCTTGTCACAAATCTTACCACAACTATTATCAACCAACTTGGTGACCATCAAAGAGGCTCCTAAGGTCGTGAATACTGCGTCTCCTAAGTATAACCCAAATGCCCGTTGTGCTTATCATTCCGATAGCCCCGGGCATACTACTGATGATTGCTGGGCCTTGAGAAATAAGGTGCAAGACCTTATCGATGCGAAGGAAATTCAGTTTGAAGCGCCTGAGAGGCCAAATGTTGTAACTGCTCCTATGCCCCAGCATAGAGTGAATGCCATTGAGGAAGATTTGTATGCTGTTTCGGTGAATGATGTTGCTACCCCTCTTTTGACTGTTAAGAGGAACTTACTACTGGCCGATTTATTTCCGGGCTGTAGCAAGGGTTGCCTCCTGTGTGCTGTTATCCCTACCGGTTGTCCGCTGCTGAAATCAGGCATCCAAAGCCTGATGGATAGCAAAGAAATTCTGTTCAAGAAAACTGCTGTTCCATTTGTTTCCGCTGAAGAAGTATCTGTTGTCACAATTTACAATCCTACCAAAGCTCCCCCGAGGAAGCCAGTCCAAATTGTGTCGGTTGCACCCATTACTATTACTATTCCGGGGCCTCTCCCCTATGAGTCTGATAAAGCTGTCCCATGGCATTATGGGGCCGACATGTATGTGCTTGCAGTGAAGCAGGAGTTCAACACCAGTACCAGTATCAGTAACATCACTGGTCCCGCCAAGATTACCTGCAGTGGCAGGCTCTTCTCACCTGACATTGCACCGCCAGTTATCCGAAAACCTCTAATCATCACACCTGCAAGTGTGCATGTTCCAATTCAAGTTCCTATGTCTACTACTGCCGCCGAGTCCTCTGATGCTCGGGGAAAAGAAGTTGCTACCGATTTGCCTGCCAGGACGGAGGCACCAAAAAAGACTGCTATTTAAGCCTCCCAACAAGAGATGGAGGAAATCCTTAAAATCATTAAAAAGAGTGACTTCAATGTTGTTGAACAGTTGGGGCATACCCCCTCCAAAATCTCTATGCTATCATTGCTGCTATGCTCAGAGGCCCATGCAAAAGCCCTGATTTCATTTCTGAAAATGACCCATGTACCGCAAGAGACCTCTGCAGATCAATTCACTGACTGTGTGGCTAATTTGACAACTGACAATGGTTTGGGGTTCTCAGATGCTGACCTTACCGCCAAAGGGAAAAATCACAATGATGCCCTGCACGTCTCTATAGAGTGCAGGGGCACTATTCTCGCACACGTGTTGGTGGATACCGGTTCTTCCCTGAATGTTTTACCCAAGAAGGCATTGGATCGCTTGGATTGTGAGGGCCTGGAATTGAAACCTAGTAACATCATTGTTAGAGCCTTCGACGGTTCTAAGAGGATGGTGCATGGCGAAGTAGACATTCCTATTCGTGTGGGTTCCCAAGTCTTCGACTCAACGTTCTACGTAATGGATATTCGTCCATCTTATTCCTGCTTGTTGGGTCGACCATGGATTCACAAGGCTGGGGCAGTAACATCCACTCTACACCAAAAGCTCAAGTACCCTATCAAAGGGAAGATTGTTACTGTGCAGGGTGAGGAGGAATACATGGTTAGTCACTTGAATTCATTCCGGTATATCGAGATGGACGGGGAGTTTATTGAAACCCCCTTTCAGCATTTTAAGGAGGTACCTCCAACTTTGGCATCAGCTGAAACAGTGGTTGAAGAAGACTTTCCGTTGAAGATGGCGTCCTTGAAGGATGCCCGAGCTGTAATCGAGAAAGGCAAATGTGCAAACTGGGGTCAGCTTCCTGACTTCACTCAAAAGAACGACAAGTTTGGGCTGGGCTTTACTGCAGAGGCTCAGAGGGCTGTGCGCAAGGAAAAGATCAGAAAGGATACAATGTTTATCACCAACCCAAGGGTGAATGCTATCGAGGAGGACGTAGAGGAAGCAGAGTTTGACAGTTGGATCTATCCAACCACCAGCAACGGACTAAGCAACTGGACGGCAAAGGATTTTACACCTATCACATTTGTCACGCAGTAATTAACTCTTTTGATTGTCAATTTGTAACAAACAATATGTTAAAACTTTGTTGGCTCGGTGTCCTACCCGGGGCATCGTAGCTCCATTTGTGAGGGCTTTTTGTATGACATTTCCATATATCATCAATCAAAACATTGGACGTTTGTTGCATTTCAAATCTTGCGCTCTTTTTTTCTTTCTGTGTTATATATTGCAAAACAACTATATTTACACACACTCACTCATACAGGTTTCAATCCACTCTGGATCTCACTGGTAACAGCTCTGCTACCACCAGTTATGACTTCGAGAATCCGATCAACTTGGCCGAAGACGAAGGTGAAGATGATTGCGAAGTGCCTGGTGAACTCGCAAGACTGCTACTCCAGGAAGAGAGGGCCATTCAGCCGCATGAAGAGCCGGTGGAAACAATTAACCTGGGTACTGAGACAGATAGAAGAGAAGTTAAGATTGGTGCCAATCTAGAGCTCAGCGTGAAGCAACGATTGATCCAAATGCTACATGATTACATGGAAATCTTTGCTTGGTCATACGAAGACATGCCTGGTTTGGATGCCGACATTGTAGTTCACCACTTGCCTACCAAGGAAGACTGCCCTCCAGTAAAGCAAAAGGTCTGCCGTATGCACCCAGAGATGTCCGAAAAGATCAAGGCTGAGGTTATGAAGCAATTCGATGCCGGGTTTCTAGCGGTAACTTCTTACCCTCAGTGGGTTGCCAACGTGGTGCCAGTGCCGAAGAAGGACGGTAAAGTCAGAATGTGTGTCGACTACAGGGATTTGAACAGGGCCAGCCCCAAGGATGACTTCCCCTTACCTCACATCGACGTTCTTGTTGACAATACTGCTCAACACAAGGTGTTCTCCTTCATGGATGGTTTTTCAGGGTATAATCAGATCAAGATGGCTCTGGAAGATATGGAAAAGACTACCTTTGTGACTCAGTGGGGCACCTTCTGCTACAAGGTCATGCCATTCGGGTTGAAAAATGCTGGGGCAACCTACCAACGTGCCATGGTTGCTTTATTTCATGATATGATCCATCATGAGATTGAGGTATATGTCGATGACATGATTGCAAGATCCCAAACTGAGGAGGAACACCTTGACCATCTGAGGAAGCTGTTTGACCGATTGAAGTTATACAAGCTGAGGTTGAATCCCAACAAATGCACCTTTGGGGTGAGGTCCGGAAAATTGCTAGGTTTCATTGTAAGCGATAAAGGTATTCAGGTGGACCCTGCCAAGGTAAAAGCCATACAAGAGATGCCAACTCCAAAGACAGAGAAAGAAGTCAGAGGCTTTCTGGGACGACTGAATTACATTGCCCGATTCATCTCACACCTAACTGCTACTTGTGAGCCAATCTTCAAATTACTGAAGAAAGATCAAGTAGTACGTTGGAATGATGAATGTCAGGCTGCTTTCGAAAAGATAAAAGAGTATCTCCAAGAGCCACCCATTCTTATGCCACCAGTGGAAGGGAGATCTCTAATACTATACCTGACAGTACTTGACAATTCAATGGGGTGTGTGCTGAGGCAGCATGACGAGTCTGGCCGAAAAGAGCACGCTATTTATTACTTGAGCAAAAAGTTTACCGACTGTGAGTCTCGTTACTCACTGCTCGAGAAAACTTGCTGCGCTCTGGTATGGGTTGCTCGCCGGTTGAGACAGTATATGCTGACTCACACCACTTTGTTGATTTCAAAGATGGATCCCATCAAGTACATATTCGAAAAGCCTGCTCTGTCTGGAAGAATAGCAAGATGGCAAATGATCTTGACAGAATATGATATCCAGTATACAACTCAGAAAGCAATCAAGGGAAGTGTATTGGCAGATCATTTGGCACACCAACCTGTGGACGATTACCAATCATTGAACTTTGATTTTCCGGACGAAGATATCATGGTGGTAACTGATTGTGAAGTGCCTGGACCGGATGAAGGACCTGATAAAGGATCCCGATGGTCTATGCATTTTGATGGAGCCTCCAACGCTTTGGGTAACGGCGTCGGCGCTGTAATCATATCTCCCAAAGGAACTCATACTCCACTCACCGCCCGATTGTGTTTCAACTGCACCAACAACATGGCAGAATATGAGGCGTGTATCATGGGTCTACAAGCTGCAATCGACTTAAGGATCAAGTATCTGAGTGTCTTCGGAGATTCCGCTCTCGTGATCAATCAGATCAAAGGCGAGTGGGATACGAAACACCCAAATCTTATTCCTTACAAAGAGTATGTGATGACTTTGCTTCCCCACTTTGAAGAGATAACTTTTGAACACTTCCCGAGAGAGGAGAATCAGCTAGCGGACGCACTGGCTACGATGTCTTCAATGTTCAAGGTCAAATGGGACAATGAAGCTCCCCGGATCGTTATCTGGAAGTTGGACGAACCCGCATACTGTTGCGATCTTGAGGCCGAAAAAGTGACTGAAAAACCCTGGTATCATGAGGTGAAGAGATATTTGGAAGCTCAGGAATACCCTGACGGTGCATCTGTCAATGACAAGAAGTTCATGAGAAGGTTTGCAACAAAATTCTTCCTCAGCAACGGCATTCTCTACAAACGGAATCATGATTCAACTCTACTGCGTTGTATGGATAAGGCTGAAGCAGAGAAGATCATGATAGAACTGCATGAAGGTACATTCGGAACACATTCCAGTGGACACACCATGGCAAAGAAAATCCTTAGGGCAGGATATTTCTGGTCCACAATGGAAGCCGATTGTTACCAACATTCTCGAACTTGTCACAAATGCCAGATTTATGCTGATAAGGTGCACATCCCTCTGGTTCCTCTGAACGTCCTGACGGCACCTTGGCCTTTTGCAATGTGGGGCATTGATATGATCGGTGATATCCGACTGACGACATCCAACGGGCATCGCTTCATCTTGGTAGCAATCGATTACTTCATGAAGTGGGTTGAGGAAGCTTCCTACGCCACGGTAACCAAGAGCGTCGTGGCACGTTTCATCCGGCATAACCTGATCTGTCGGTACGGCGTCCCGGAAAGAATCATTACGGACAATGGTACCAATCTCAATAACAAGATGATCACTGAGCTCTGCGAGCAATTTAAGATACAACACCACAACTCTTCTCCTTACCGGCCGAAGATGAATGGGGCTGTAGAAGCAGAAAATAAGAATATCAAGAAAATTGTGCAGAAGATGACAGTGACCTATAAAGATTGGCACGAGATGTTACCGTTTGCTCTACATGGGTACCGTACCTCAGCAAGGACGTCAACCGGGGCAACTCCTTTCTCCTTGGTCTACGGCATGGAAGCAGTCTTACCGATCGAAGTGCAGATACCCTCTCTCCAGATAATGAAGGATGCAGACTTGAGTGAAGATGACTGGATCCAGACTCGACTTGATCAATTAAACCTAATTGACGAAAAGAGACTCACCTCTATCTGTCATGGTCAGACGTATCAAAAACGAATGATCAGGGCATTTAACAAGAAAGTCAGACCACAAGAGTATCAAGTTGGGGACCTGGTGATCAAGCGCATCATCCTTCCTCAAAGTGATCCCCGGGGCAAGTGGACCCATACATACGAAGGGCCATTTGTGGTTAAACATGTGTTTTCATGAGGAGCCATGATTCTAACCACCATGGATGGTGACGACCTTCCTCACCCCGCCAATGCAGACATAGTAAAAAGATACTACGCATGAATAAAAGACCCGCTAGGTTGACATACCTAGGCAAAAATAAGGGCTTCTCGGCGAACCAAAAGGTTTCGGGCAAAAATAAGGGAACAAAGGAAAAAAATATATACACCCGGCGAGTCGAAAACCTGAAAAGGCGGCTTGGGAAAAAATGGGTATCCCGGTGGACTGAAAACCCGAAAGGGCGGTCCACGCAAAAGTTAGGGATAAAGCGTAACACTATGTCTCATTGGATCACCTTGCATCCAAAATTCGGCATCAACTATCTGGCTCAGACTTTGGCATCGACCAATCAGCTTCATCTTCAACTAAGCAGCAAAGTGATGAGACGCTTGAAGACATAAAAGCGATAGCAGAGTTAGAACCCAGTGGGAATATTGTACACATAGCTGTTTTGTTTCCTTTTCAAAATTGTAAATTCTATGTTATTCAGCGGCATTCTCTTACTAGGATGTCAGCCTCTTGTACAAAAACGCCTATTCACAGGCAAATTTCAAAATCAATACAAATTCACCTTTCCATACAAATTGCCATTGTTTTTCCTTTTTTCTGTTTTGTCTTGCGAAGAACGTCCAATGTTCATTTTTGGTATATGCATTTGACATTAAATTGCTGATTCATAAATATTTGCATATGAAACAAAAGACTAATTACAGGTGACATCAGAAACAGGGGCAATGAAAAGTTGTCTGATGCAGTCTGGTTGCTTTGTCCGCTAAGGTACCAAGGTAGATCTAACTGAAGGATGTGATCAAGTTCTCTCAACTCCCCACAGAGTAAGACAAGATATTAACATTCCTCAGTGGAGTGTAGGCATTCATCAACACCATCCCCAGCGGAGTTTATCTTTGGTATCTCCAGCGGAGTTTATCATCATTATCCCCAGCGGAGTCCATCATTGAAATCCTCAGTGAAGCTCTCGTCAAACTTCAGCAAAGTATCTCTTCCACATAGCAGTTCCCCGCAGAGTGATCTCTCCAACAAGTTTATTCCTCAATGGAGTCATCTTCTCCTACCAGTGTATTCTTGCAACCGTCCTCCCCAGCGGAAGCGAAGAGCTCTACTCTTCAATATCAGCCCAGGATTCAACTTCCCGGCCGGTCGTCAAGGATTTATTTTCCTAGACGAAAATACATTCATAAACATTTCACATTTCATACATCTTGCTTACATACATGACAAAGTGCATACAACACTATCTCATGTTGAACATCATAACATCATGCATTTCATACATCATGACATTGCATACAACTGATGTTTTTGCCTTTTCAGGGAAAAAGACAATCCCAAAGACAACTACCTTCAACTGTCACAATTCCAGATTCGATACCTGTATCTAGCCAGGGCACATCTATGAGTGATCAGTTTCCAGACTCGATTCCTGTATCTAGCCAGGGCACGTCTGAAGAGTTCGAAGATTCGATTCCTGTATCCAGCCAGGGCATATCTATCAACTATCACAATTCCAGATTCGACTCCTGTATCCAGCCAGGGCATATCTGTTGACCACATTTCCAGACTCGATTCCTGTATCTAGCCAGGGCACGTCTGAAGATTTCCAGATTCGATTCCTGTATCCATCCAGGGCATATCTGTTAACGACTATTTCCAGATTCGATTCCTGTATCCAGCCAGGGCATATCTGTTGACGACTATTTCCGGATTCGATTCCTGTATCCAGCCAGGGCACATCTGTGAGCAACCGATTGTAGATTCGACACCTGTATCTAGACAGGGCACATCTGCATGAAGAGATTGAAGATCAAACACCTGCAACAAGCCAGGAAAACATCTGTCTTTCTCAAATACACAAGTTCTCGCTAAGGAATCTCTTATGCGATCAACACTTCCAAATGGAATCTATAAGCCCATTCCCGACAAGGTTCTGTCACGTCTCCAGATGGCATCTATAAGCCCATCTCCCTATCCACTATCTCTCCAAATGGCATCTATAAGCCCATTCCCGATATCACATTGCTGATACTCCAACATGCGAGTGCAAATTTCTGGGCACTCTAGTGTCCAATCTCCTTTTACCCTCGAGTCACGAAAGGCAAACTTGCCAATCTAACTCTTCAGGTTCAAGAAGATTGAACAGGGGCAACTGTTGTACCCCAAAATTTTCCCTCTCATTGCCTCAACATTTTCTCATCACAAAACCCTTGGAGCTCAAGATCCAATTAGGGCTTCCTCTACTCAAGACTTCTCCTTGCACTATTGACCCAAATTAGGGTTTGTGTTTGAACAAAGATATTTTGACCTAAAATGCCTAAGATGACTTTCATGCTTCATGTTGGACTCCCAAGTTTATCCATACCAAGTTTCAAGTCTTGATTCCAAATTTTGCCCAGTCAATTGGATAGTTGACCTAGAAATCAACTGTATTGGGGAAAAAGTCAACTGTGGCCAATTGACAGTCAAATCTCATGAAAATTGACCCACATCAACATTATGAACTCACATGGATCATTTGATCAAGTTTGGATCACAATTCCACAAGAAATTTGATCAGATCACCAAAAGGGCAAAATGGTCATTTTTAGGGTTTTGACTGCACAAAGGCAATTTTTGACTGTTTGACTTAGCCAATGGCAAAACAAGCTCACATATGGACTCAAGGACACCATGGAATTATCTTGAAATGTTCAACAAGTTCAAAAGATCCCAAATGCACAAGATTGATAGTTGAATTCCCCAGTCAATTGATCAATTTTGACTGTATACTGAAAAGTCAAACTTTGACTTTTTGGTCAAAATCAAGTGTCAAGATTCATTTTTCATCAAAATATGCCAAAACATGAAACTTGTTCATCAAGAAATCAAGAATTGCAAATTAGGGTTTGAAATGAAGATTTTTCATAACTTAGAATTTTTCTAAGTTATGAAAAACCCTAATTTTTTTTCTAACTTTGCCCCACTTTCTCACCAAGATTCATTTGGATTCAAGCAAAAGTCAAAACATGAAAGTTGTAGCCTATTGCATAATCTACAACTTTGATTCACAAAGTTTTCCCAAAAGAAGCTTGTACCTCAAGTTACAATTTTTGGAACAAGGGTACCAAACCATTCTTAACTTAGAGAAAATTTGACCTATTTTAGACAAGGTTTTTACCTAACTTCAAGACCATTTTTCACATACTTCCACTTGGAATTTCAATTTTAATTTCAAAGATGGATTGTATTACACATTCCAAGCTTTCCAAAATGTCCAAGAACTCATCAAACAACGTCATGGTTAGAGAGAATCGAATTTGGCAATATGGAGAAAACTCACTTTGTTCTTGGCCAAATTACATGTCCATAACTTGTGCATTTTCAAACTCAGCGTGTGCTAGCTACATTGCAGGCCTCTAATCCCATTTTCACTCAATAATTCAATGCAAAACCTTTGTGCCAAGATGTTGTTCTATGCATTTGGTCATTACATGGAGAACTAAGCCATAAATGGAAAAAGTAAAATAGCCATTCTTGAAAAGTCACACTTTATGTCTAAAGCAAATCCAAGCAAGTACATTTTAAATCTCTTTGGCACAAGTTTAGGAGTTAATCACACTGATCAAGACTGAGTTATGCAGCACATTAGGGGGGCCTGTACAAGCTAGAAACTCAACTTGGCCATTGGTTGCTTAAAGTGTAAGAAAGATAGCATATCACATACCAACTCTCATATCAGTGAAACCAAAGCTTAGAAAAAGTTATCAAACACATTCAAGACATCTATTCTGAGCTAGAACACAAACCAACCAAGTCCCAAACACTCTCATTCCCAGAATCACCTTCAAACTGCTCAAAATAGGGCATCCCTGCAGTTTGAGTTCCATAGCTCAAACCTTCCATGCTTTCTTGCTAAAAACACATCAAACACATCCCCTAACATCCCTTGAAGCTAATCAAAACCTCAAACACGACCTGTAACACTCCCAGGCAACATCACCATTTTCATTTTCTTGTTTTGCAGCTGAAGTTTCTTAGCACGATTCAAAAGGTTTCAAGACAAAGTAAAGCTTGGAATAGCATCCCTGGACATCAAGGAAGCTGTACCAATCATCACCTTGCACTGAAGGTACCTCAATCACCAGATATAACTTTAACTGAACAGGTAAATTCATGAACACGAATCTCTCTATCCAGGCATTGTTAGCTTTAGGTTTGTGAAGAAAACATGTCACATTCATAGCCCTGAACATGTCCATGTAGTTAGATTTCATTTATATTATGTATGCTTAGAGAATTTTAAGTCTGAACATGGCATAAAAACTAGGTCAGGATTTAGGGGAGAAGAAATTTTCTCTCATTTCTGAGAGTTAGATTGACTTCTTTATATGTCTAAAATCGTGGCTTCAAGCTCTACAGGTTTCATGTTGGAAGATTTGGCAAAAGATCAAAGAATCAGGAGTTAGGGATTTGAGAAGAAAGGCGCGTGTTTTTTGAATTTGTTTGTCTGAAGGTTGAAGACAACAACTTTTTGGGCTGGGCCTGTTTGTTATTTCTGTGTACACCCTATTTTCACACACACACCCCCTGAGCCCATTTTGCTTATTTTAATGATTTTTTGACTTTTCTTTTTTTGTTCTGACTTATTTATTTTCTCTTATGATATTAAAAATATAAAAAATATTTTTCTCACTATTTTCATATTTATTAGGCATTTATTTGTTTGAATGAGTATTTGTGCATAAATAAAAAAATATATATACTTTTACTTAAAATACTAAAAAATAGTGCAAACACATTTATTTTCCATTTTTATTTTATTTTGTCTTCTGAAAATATTTTATATAAAATATACTTTTTTTTATAAATATTAAATATTATTATATATAATATGTATTTAGTAAATAATACAAATATTTATATATATATATATTAGTATATTTAGGTTAAAATGAAAAATGCATACACTTTTATTTTTTTATTAATATTTAATATAAAAAATGCCTTTTTGACAAATATACTTCATTTTTATTTTATTTTTGTATATAATAAATAAATATTGTACATATTAAATAATTACTACATTTTATTTAATAAAACTAGGGTTTTGCCCTAAACATAAAAAAAACTCCAAAAAAAAAAAAAACTTTTATTTTTGTTTATTTTGACATATAAAAATACTTTTTTCCATACATACAAAAACCATTTTTGCATCTTGCATATTTATTCTTATTTCATTTAATTTGTGCAATTAAATATCTTGTAAATAATTCAATATTGATGTAATAGTCTAGGTTTAAATTCCTTGTCAAAAATCCCCATTTGAGCATTTGTACCCCCCTTCCCATATATTGTGTTGTAATAGCTTAGTAAATTTATTTTTCTCACTTTATTGCTTTCTAATTATACCATGTTAGAATTAGGGTTTGTATGCGAATCAAAAACAACAAAAATAGTTTGACCTAATTTCAAGATAAACAAGCATGAAAATGGACAACACAAATCACACTTGCACCCCCTAGGGTATTCCACTTGTTGCCTTCAATAAATGGGCCATATTGCATGTTAGGTCTCTTTGGGCAAAACAAACAATCAAATGATCATAGTCCCTCGATGACGCTTTCAAAAAGTTGCCTAAACAAATGATCAAGTCCCTTAAAGAAAATTGCCCAAAGATACTTGGCACCATTGCAATTATGGTCTAAACGATGACCCGCGCCCGTCCCTTTCACATCCTAACACAAGATTGTCCACCAAATACAATGGTGGAACAAACTTGTTAAGAGGGTTAAAACATAGCAATGATCTTTGAGAAATTTAGGAGTAGATAACCTCTTAGTTACTTGAATCAAACTCACAAAAACAAAACACTTGCCTATTTTCTAAAACCACACCTCACAACACTTTCAAAAAACAACTTTCAAAAACAAATGAAAACCTTTTCAAAAGACATACACCTGTGTATACATCCCAACATGGATCATTACAAAGGTTGCCACCACATTGGCTTCTTTTCAAAACATTTTCAAACCCACACACACACAAAGCACCATTTCAAACAATTGAAACAAAAGGCAAGTTGATCTAAGCAAGTAACTAAGAGCCCATGGATAACCATGGATAGAAAGGGTGCTAATACCTTCCCTTTCTATAATCTACTCCCCGAACCCAAGAAAACATCTCAAAGGTTTTTGCTGTGCTTTTTAAACCTTTCCTTAGGATAAAATAAAAAGTCGGTGGCGACTCTTGCTCAACCGAAACATTTGCGAAAACAAACGCAAAACTCAAGTCAGTTCTCCCACCGTATCACAGTATGGTTATGAGAAGGAATCTGGATAGTAGGGTTACTTCGAGATGAAAGCCTGGATAGTAGGGTTTGAGAAGGAACCTGGATAGTAGGGTTACTCTGATATGAAAGCCTGGATAGTAGGGCTATAAGAAGGAACCTGGATAGTAGGGTTACTTCGATATGAAAGCCTGGATAGTAGGGCTATGAGAAGGAACCTGGATAGTAGGGTTACTTCGATATGAAATCCTGGATAGTAGGGCTGTGAGAAGGAACCTGGATAGTAGGGTTACTTCGATATGAAAGCCTGGATAGTAGGGCTGTGAGAAGGAACCTGGATCGTAGGGTTACCTTGAGATGAAAACCCGGATAGTAGGGCCATGAGAAGGAACCTGGGTCGTAGGGTTACCTTGAGATGAAAACCTGGATAGTAGGGCTGTAAGAAGGAACCTGGGTCATAGGGTTACTTCGAGATGAAAGCCTGGATAGTAGGGCTATGAGGAGGAACCGGGGTAAGGTTGCTTGGTGATAAGTTCGTGTAAAACTTCAAGAGGAACCTGGGTAAGGTTACTTTGTGATAAGTTCGTGTAAAACTTCAGAATGAACCTGGGTAAGGTTACTTTGAGATAAGTCTGTGTAAAACTTCAGAATGAACCGGGGTAAGGTTATAAGTTTGTGTAAAACTTCAGAATGAACCGGGGTAAGGTTATAAGTTTGTGTAAAACTTCAGGATGAACCGGGGTAAGGTTATAAGTTTGTGTAAAACTTCAGGATGAACCGGGGTAAGTTTATAAGTTTGTGTAAAACTTCAGGATGAACCGGGGTAAAGTTATAAGTTTGTGTAAAACTTCAGGAGGAACCGGGGTAAGGTTACTTCGAGATAAGTTCGTGTAAAACTTCAGGAGGAACCGGGGTAAGGTTGCTTTGGTATGATAATGTATATTAGTTGACCCATTTGATTTTGGGAACTAAGTTTCCATTAGTTGTATGTACACGTGATCTGTATAACTGCTGGATTTGTTGAAGCTAATCGTCTCTTCCTGAAAAGATATCAGGGTTAGTTGTGTGTGATGCATGAAATGCAGGGTGAGATGATGTTCTCAAAATAAATGAGATTATGTTGTATATGATATGTATGCGTCTGTCATGATGTATGTTCATGAAATGCTGACGTGATAATCTGAGTCCAGGAAAATAAATCCCTGACTGCTGTAAAAAACCATAGTTCCTCTACTTCTGTTGGAGATGGTGAACAAAGATGACTAGTTGGGGATTCACATCCATTCGGCTGGTGAATATTCTGCCGGAAGAGACCCTGTCTAAGGATAACTCTGCAGGGAATAACTCTATTGGAGAGGAGATACTCTGTTGATAGATCTACTGATTTGGGGAAATAAAATTAGCTGGGGATGAATTTTTGTTGCTGGTGATAATGAATTCTGTTGGAGATTGAATTTCTACTTGTGAGAGATATAAACTCTACTTGGGGAAAAATCTACTGACTCACTCGCGATTGTGAACCTCAGCTGGGGAGAGTTATGTCCTGTTCGGGAAAGCTAACATCACTGTCTTTGGATACTTTTTACTCTGTGGGGAGTGTATGTACCATTACTCATATTCTCAAGCTGGCTGTATCTCGGTGCCTGACGGGTAGAGTAACTGTAAGGTTTGGGCACTTCTTGTTTTCCCTGTTTTTGGCATTACGAGTAATCGTCTTTTGTTTCTAGTGTAAATATTTATGAGCAGCCATTATTTTCAAATGCATATATCAAAAATGAATCATTAGATGTTCTTGCAAAACAAAACAGAAAAAGAAAAACAAATTGAAATTTCTTGTGAAAATGAATTGTATTGATTTCTGCAATTGGCCTGTAATAGGCATTTTTTTATAAAGAGGCTAACGTCCTAGTAAGAGAACGCTGCTGACAGAAATTACAATTTGTAAAAAAAAACAGCTATGTGAAACGACCCCATTGGGTTCCAACTCTTCTATTGCCTTTATATCTTCAAGCGTCTCATCACTTTGCTACTTGGCCGAAGGTTGATCAGATTGATTGGCGCTGTCCGAGCTTGATAGTTGATACCGAAGTCTGGTTGCGACATGATCCAATGAGACATAGTGTTACGCTTCGATCCCTAATTTTTTCCTGGACAACCCTTTCGGGTTTTCAGTCCACCAGAATACCCTTTTTTGCCCAAGTCGCCTTTTCATGTTTTCGACTTGCCGGGTGTACAATTTTTCATTTTCATCCCTTACTTTTGCCCGAACCCTTTTGGTTCGTCGGGAAGCCCTTATTTTTTCCTAGGCCAGTCAACCTAGCGGATCTTTGATTATGCATAATATCTTTTTACTATGTCTGCATCGACAGGGTGAGGAAGGTCGTCACCATCCATGGTGGTTAGAATCATAACTCCTCCCGAGAAAATGTTCTTAACCACAAATGGCCCTTCGTATGTGGGGGTCCACTTGCCCCTGGGATCACCTTGCGGTAGTATGATGCGTTTGATCACCAGATCCCCGACTTGATAATCTTGACGTCTGACTTTCTTGTTAAAAGCCTTGACCATTCGCTTTTGATACGTCTGACCATGACAGATAACAGTAAGTCTCTTTTGATCGATTAGATTCAGCTGATCAAGTCGGGTTTGGATCCAGTCGTCTTCGTTCAAACCCGCATTCTTCATAATCCTGAGAGAGGTTATCTGGACTTCGATGGGTAGGACTGGCTCCATGCCATACACCAAAGAGTAGGGTGTTGCCCCTGTCGACGTCCGCGCTGAGGTACGATACCCATGAAGAGCGAATGGTAACATCTCGTGCCAGTTTTTGCATGTCACTGTCATCTTCTCCACAATCTTCTTGATGTTCTTGTTAGCCGCTTCAACAACGCCATTTATCTTCGGCCGATAGGGAGAAGAGTTACGATGTTGTATCTTAAACTGTTTACAGAGCTCGGTGATCATTGTGTTATTTAGATTTGTACCATTGTCAATAATAATTCTTTCTGGTACACCATATCGACATATCAGATTGTGTCAGATAAACCGCTCCACGACGTTCTTGGTTACTGTAGTAAAGGAAGCTTCCTCAACCAACTTCGTAAAGTAATCAATGGCTACCAGAATGAAACGATGCCAGTTAGACGCGGTAGGTCTGATTTCGCCGATCATATCAACACCCCACATCGCAAAAGGCCAGGGAGCCGTCAAGATGTTCAAAGGAACTGGAGGTACATGCACCTTATCAGCATAGATTTGGCATTTATGGCAGGTTCAAGTGTGATGATAACAATCGGCTTCCATAGTGGACCAGTAGTATCCTGCCCGTAGGATCTTCTTAGCCACGGTGTGTCCCCTGGAATGGGTTCCGAAAGTGCCTTCATGTAGATCCGTCATGATCCTTTCCGCTTCGCTCTTGTCTACACACCATAGTAGTGTGGAGTCATGGTTGCATTTATAGAGGATCCCATTGCTAAGAAAGAACTTTGCAGCGAACCTTCTCAGAAACTTCCTATCGTTGACAGATGCCCCTTCGGGATACCCCTAAACCTCGAGATACCTTTTGACTTCGTGAAACTAGGGTTTGTCTTCCACTTCTTCGGTGTCGATCTCACAGCAGTGTGCGGGTTCATCCAACCTCTCAATGGTGATCTGGGGAGCTTCATTGTCCCACCTAACTTTGAACATAAAAGACATAGTAGCTAGCGCGTCCGCCAACTGGTTCTCTTATCGTGGGAAATGTTCAAAGGTTACCTCCTCAAAGTGTGGGAGCAATGTCAGTACATAATCTTTGTAAGGAATAAGATTCAGGTGCTTCGTATCCCACTCGCCTTTGATCTGAATTATTACCAGAGCGGAATCTCTGAATACACTCAAGAACTTAATCCTCAGGTCAATAGCAGCTCGAAGACCCATGATACACGCTTCATACTCTGCCATATTATTGGTGCAGTTAAAACATAATCGGGCGGTGAATGGAGTATGACAACCCTCAGGAGATATAATTACAGCACCAATGCCATTACCCAATGTGTTTGAGGCTCCATCAAAATACATAGACCATCGGGATCCCTCCTCAGGTCCTTCATCCGGTCCAGGTTCTTCGCAGTCGGTTACCAACATGATATTCTCATCCAGGAACTCGAAATTCATGGACTGGTAGTCATCCATGGCCTGATGTGCCAAATGATCCGCCAATACACTCCCCTTGATTGCTTTTTGGGTTGTGTATTAGATGTCGTACTCGGTTAAGATCATCTTCCATCTTGCTATTCTTCTGGATAAGGCGGACTTCTCGAAAATATATTTGATCAGATCCATCATTAATATCAACAAGGTAGTGCGAGTCAGCATATACTGTCTCAGTCGGCGAGAAGCTCATGCCAAAGCGCAACAAGTTTTCTCGAGCAATGAGTATCGGGTCTCACAGTCGGTAAACTTTTTGCTAAGGTAGTAAATTGCATGCTCTTTTCGACCAGACTCGTCATGCTGCCCCAACACACACCCCATTAAACTGTCTAGCACTGTCAGGTATAATATCAAAGGTCTTCTTTCAACTGGAGGCATCAGAATTGGTGGTTCTTGAAGGTATTTCTTGATTCTTTCGAAATCGGTATGGAATTCATCATTCCACTTTACCACTTGATCTTTCTTCAGCAGCTTGAAGATTGGCTCACAAGTAGCAGTCAGATGTCAAATGAACCTGGCGATGTAATTCAAGCGTCCCAAGAAACCTCTAACTTCTTTTTTTATGCGGGGAGTCGGCATCTCCTGTATGGCTTTTACCTTTGTGGGGTCTACCTGAATACCTTTGTCACTGACAATAAAACCCAGAAGCTTAACAAACCTTACCCCGAAGGTACACTTGTTCGGATTCAACCTCAGCTTGTACGTCTTCAACCTGTCAAACAGTTTATGGAGATGATCAAGGTGCTCTTCCTCAGTCTGAGACCTGACTATCATATCATCAACGTAAACTTCGATCTCATGGTGAATCATATCATGGAACAAAGCGACCATAGCGCGCTAATATGTTTCCCCAACATTCTTCAACCCAAAAGGCATCACCTTGTAGCAGAAGGTGCCCCACTGTGTAACGAAGGTTGTCTTCTCCATGTCTTCAGGAGCCATCTTGATCTAGTTGTAGCCATAGAAACCGTCCATGAAGGAGAAGATTTTATGCTGCGCGGTATTATCGACCAAAACATCGATGTGAGGAAGTGGGAAGTCATCCTTGGGGCTTGCCCTGTTCAGATCTCTGTAGTCCACACACATCCGTACCTTACCGTCCTTCTTAGGTACCGGAACAACGTTGTCAACCCACTGCGGATAAGAAGTGACAGCTAAGAATCCTGCGTCAAACTGTTTCATGACCTCTGCCTTGATTTTCTCTGACATTTCAGGGCGCATACGAAGGACCTTCTGCTTTATCGGAGGGCATTCTTCTTTAGTCGGCAGGCGATGTACCACAATATCAGTGTCCAAACCAGGCATATCTTCATAGGACCAGGCGAAGATCTCAACATAGTCGTGTAGCATCTGTATTAACCGTTGTTTGACACTAGGCTCCAGATTTGCACCTATTTTAATCTCTTTCCTGTCTTCCTCTGTACCCAAATTCACTGACTCAACTGGCTCTTCATGAGGCTGTATGGCCCTTTCTTCCTGCAGTAATAGTCTAGAAAGTTCTTCAGGCACCTCACAATCATCCTCACCTTTGTCCTCGGCTTGGTTGATCAGATTTTTGAAGTCATAATTGGCAGTAGCATAGCTGTTATCAATGAGATCTAGAGGGGATATGGATCTGCATTATGATACGTGAGTGTGTGTAAGAGAATAACTGTTTTGATAAAGTGAGAGACAGAAAAGAAAAACAAGGAGCACAAAAATTGTATGCAAGTAACGTCCAATGCTTTATTAATGATATATGAAATGACAAATAATAGCTCTCACAAGCGAAGCCAAGGTGCCTCGGGTAAGGCACCGGGCCATAAAGTTTCAAATTGTTTATTACAAATCTTGAAACAAATGAGCCAATTACTGCAGAATAAAAGTAACAGGTATGAAGTCCCTAGCCGTTCAGTTATTCGGTCCACCGTTGGTTGTTGGGTAGATCCAGCTGTCGATGTCTGAATCCTCTTCACTATCTTCAATTGCATTAATTCCACGATTGCTGATGTATAGAAGAGGTCTTCCAGCTCGAGTGCGCCTAACAGCCCTTTGAGCCCCTGTAGTAAAATCCAAACCAAATTTATCAGTTTTGTGAGTGAAATCAGGGAGCTGACCTCAATTGGTACACCCACCTTCTTCAACCACAACCCTGGCGTCCTTGAGAGAAGCCATCTTCAATGGAGGTTTATTGTTAGTAACTTCAGTTGATGCCAAGATCTGAGGGACCTCTTCGAAATTCTGACAAGGAGTTTCTATGAATTCCCCGTCCATCTCTATGTAGCGGAAGGAATTGATGTGACTCACCATATATTCTTCTTCACCTCGCAATGTGACAATCTTTCCCTTCACCGGATACTTCAGCATTTGATGGAGTGTGGAAGTAACTGCCCTAACCTCATGGATCCAAGGACGACCCAGCAAGCAAGAATACGACGACTTGATATCCATTACGTAGAAGGTGGACCCAAAAGTCTGAGAACCCACTTTGACAGGGATGTCCACCTCCCCGTGCACCATTCTCTTCGATCCGTCAAAAGCCCTTACTACAATGTTACTAGGCTTTAGATTCAAACCCTCACAATCCAAACGGTCCAACGCTTTCTTCGGCATAACATTCAGCGAAGACCCGATATCTACCAGCACATGAGCCATAGTGGTGCCCCTGCACTCAATCGAGACATGTAGAGAATCATTATGCTTCCTTCCTTTGGGTGTCAGATCCGCATCTGAAAAACCTAGCCCATTATCAGCAGTCAGGCTAGCCACACAATCTTTGAACTGATCTGCTGAAGTTTCCTGCGGCACATGCACAGTCTTGAGAAATGCAATCAAAGCCTTCGTATGGGCTTCAGATCACAACAACAGAGACAACATGGATATCTTTGATGGGGTCTGCCCCAGCTGCTCGACCACATTGTAGTCTCTCTTCTTAATGATTTTCAGTATTTCCTCTATTTCTTGTTTAGAGGCTTCCACAACGATTTTCTTAGGTGCCTCCGTCCGGGCAGGCTCACCTATAATTTCCTTGCCCCGGGTCCCAGATGGCTCTGCAGCAGGGGTAATAACTGGAGTAGGAACAGGAGAAATGTTAGGAGTGCTGGTTGGAGCAGCAGTTGGAATAACAATAGGCTTGATGATTTTCGGAGCAATCTCAGGAGAGAAAACCCTTCCACTTCGAGTAACCTTACTAGTCCCAAAGATATTACTGACATCAGTAATAGCTTCTTCATCTTTAGATCTTGCTTAATGCCATGATAGTACACATCAGCACCATAATGCCATGGGACAGCCTTATCTGAGGTGTACGAGATGGGACCAGGAACAATGATTATCAGCGGAGCAACTCTTTGAACAGGTGTAATCATAACAGGTCTTCTCGAGGAAACCTTGGAAGGATTGGCGGAAATGGTTATAATAGCGATGTCTTCAATGGGAACAATAGAGATCACAGTGTTCTCGAACAAAATCTCTTTATTATCCATCAGGCACTGAACACCTGACTTCAACAAACGGCAACCAGAAGGTAGAATCGAACACATATGGCAACCTTTACCACAACCCGGAAATAAACTGGCCAACAACAAATTCTTCTTAACAGTCATAAGAGGAGTAGAAATTTCTTCAACAGAGGTCACAAACAAATCAATGTCAACAGAATTAACTCCACGACCATGTTTGGGCATGGGAGAAGTTATAACATTCGGCTTTTCTGGAGCATTGAACTCTATCTCCTTGGCTTTAAGCAAGTCTTATACTTTGTTTCTCAGAGCCCAACAATCATTTGTATCGTGGCCAGGACTCTCAGAATGGTAGGCGCACCGTGCGTTGGGATTATATCTGGGAGAGGTAGTGTTTGGATTCTTGGGAGCCTCTTTCAAGGTTGCCAAGTTGGATTTTAATAAATGAGGTAGAACTTCAGCCAAAGTCACGTTGATGCGGGTAAACTGCCGTTGTGGTCTTTCCACCCTTGGTTGATTGTTGCGTTGTGGAGCAACTGTGGGTCTTGGTATCACTACAACTACCGTTTGACGGTGTTCAGATCTACTTTGGCCCCTCGGGCTATAGACCGCACTGGCTTCCTTCTTACCAGCGAAAGGCTTCTTTGCTGAACTCGAGGAGGCATCCTTATGTATTTTACCACTCCAAATTCCAGCTTCTACTCTTTCTCTAGTTAAAATCAGCTCGGTGAAACCAGATGACGAGCTTCCGATTAAGTGATTGAAAAATGGACCTGATAGCGTTCCTAGAAACATATCCACCAACTCCCTATCAGACAAAGGGGGTTGAACTCTCCCAGCCAAGTCTCTCTATTTTTGAGCATAATCTTTAAAACCTTCACCTGCACCCATGGACATACTCTGGAGTTGAGTACGAGTGGGAGCAAGGTCGGCATTATACTGATACTGCTTGTAGAAAGCAGCAACAAGATCTTCCCAGTTTTGGACACTGGCTCCCTCCAACTGGTAGAACCATTCAAGCTGAGTCTCTGACAGACTATCTTGAAAGAAGTGCATCCACAAATTTCTATCAACGGTGTGGGGTTGAATCTTCCAGACATACGAGCAGAGATGGAGTTTTGGGTAGGACACCCCATCATACTTGGCAAAAACAGGAGCTTTGAATTTTTGCGGGATGACCACTCCCGACACCAAACCCAATTCTTCAAAATCCAACCCAGGTATCCTCTGAACTTCCATGGCATTCAGACGATCCTCTAACTATTTGTATCTATCCTCAGCAGGAGGATATTGCTCATCATTATAATCAGTATCATCTTCAGAGACTGCAGGACTAGGGTCCTTTTCCCCTTCTTGGTTCTCCCATTCCTTAGATGAAAAGGTCATATCAGTTTGTTGCTTAAACCTTTCTCCAAACCTTCTGCCCATATTCAGAATACCGACAACCTTCTTCTTCTTCTCTTTCAGAATGAGGGCTTTCAGATCCTCTTGCCCTTTTGCCAGACTGATGAACATTTGTTGGAACTGGGCGTTCTGTGCCTGAAGATATTTTATGGCTTGATCGGAAGATATTTCTACTGAAATAAACAGTGGAGAAGATGAGAAACCTGTAGTGGTACCTGTAATGATGTGTATGATAATGGGATGGCATGTAATGATTTCAAAGACTTCAGGAAATTTAAATTTGCAAACCAAAATAAACAAAAACTTTATTAGCTTAAATTTGAAGGTTCAAAATGCCTTTAAGGCGTTACAAATAAGTAAATAAAACAAATCTAAAACTAGAAAAAGAAAAAAAAATCAAAAGTACCATGGACGCTTTCTCTTTGTGCTGATATAATCATTGAGCACTCTTTCTTCCTGGAGCTGCCTGGTGAGCTTTAAAACCTTCCTCTCTTGATCATGGAACTGGTCCCTGTAAGTATCCCGCTCATTCTTCAGCTGAATCCAAGGCCTCTGTAACTCCCCAAGATCAGTGGGCATGTAAGGATAGAGAACCGTGTAAGGAATACCTTCTTCAGCAGTCGGCTCCATAATCACTGGTAATACGGCCATATAAGGCATCATAAGCTTCTGGGCACGTGCTCGTACCCATTGGAGGTAAGGCTCCATAGGAATGGAAGTCTTTGGTCCCAAATCTTTGGTGTCAGATCTGTTTACCATGACCTAAGCTCGTATGAACCTCCAGCGATACTCATTAACATCATCCTCATAGTTTAATATAATTCCCTCAATAAGTAACTCATGGGGACCATCCCTTCGAGCATGACCAAATTGTCACAAAGCTAGACAAGGATTGTAAGTTATACCCGATTTGATACCAAGTAATGGGACATTAGGGTACTCCCCACAGCGGTCAATAATAGCAATGTCTTCCATAGCTCGGGAACACCAAAGAATATCCATATGAGTGAGTGACATTATCCTTTGCGACCAACCCAAACCTTCTTCGTTCTTCGGTACAGATTTAGGGAGGTGAGAAATAAACCACCTCGACAACAACGACATGAAGAACATAAGAGTCCCTCTTCTCTTCATGGTACGAGTATGTAGAGTGTGCAAAATATCTCCAAGCAAGGTAGGCACAGAGTTGCGAGAAAGGAAAATCTTGATAGCATTCACATCTACGAAGGAGTCTGGATTAGGGAAGAGAACTAAACCATAGATAAGAAGAGCCAAGACCTACTCAAAATCCTGAAAATCCATATCATCCCAAAATAGCTGAGCCTTGTCTATCAGAAATTTGGCTAGAAAACCCTCGACTCCGCTCCGAGTTTCCTAATTGGATACCACGTCGGCCCGTTTCAAATGCAAAGCTGAGGCAATGACTTCTGGCTTAGTAACTTCTTCTATACCTGTGAAGGGTACCTGTTCAAGAATAGGTATGCCCAATAGCTGAGAGAATTCTTCCAAGGTGGGTACCAACTGATAATCTGGAAAGGTGAAGCAGTGATGCTTGGGATTGAAGAACTGAAAAAGTATGCTCATCATCTATTCATCAAAGTTTGAAGTAACCAAGCTGAGAAGTTGACCGTGTCTCTTAATGAATGTAGAAGTTTCAGAAACTCTTGATACTAGCTCTTTGAGTTGGGAAGGTATCTTCACAAAGCTGATTCAAATAGTATTTCTACGCACGGAAGCCATGATCTGCAAAACAGAACAAAGATAAATTCCCTTGGTCTTTGAAATGGTTAGTGTAATGAAACATGAATGCCATGTTATGATGCATGATGTCATGATAAACCACAGGTACAACAAAAACAGGTATTACAAACACAGACAAATCACACAAAGCCCTTAGGTTTAAGGCTTGCATGAGGTCAAAGGTAGTACCCTCTTGAAGTTAAGTTGGTTTCAAACCTGTCCTAGAAAATTAACCGGGTTCTAGAGGATCTCAATATCACTGACCATCCTTTATCGGTCATGGTTTTATCTCACGCAATCTTTTCTTGCGGCTGAAATATTCCAAAAGTATGATCTCAATGAGTGTATCATCGAGTATCAACCAGTTCTCAGCTCTACACTGAGGCCGGCTATCTCGCTACTTTTTAATGGCCAATTTGTTCAACTAAGGTTCTAAGGTCCGTTAGTGCTTCACGACACCATGCAGCGGCCCCGTATTCTCCTCGTTTCACCACAAGGGATACCCGTACCAACCAAAGTGCCACACCAACGTAGCTACTGTTTCAACCGCATCGGTCTACGCCGTACAATTCCCTCACAGTCTATTGCTACTTACCTAATGAGTACCCCCAGATCCGGGCATAGGATCGATAGTAACCCCAACAAAACCCTCAAAAATAAAGCAAACAAATCAATCAAGAGAAGCAATTTTAATGACCTAGATCCTAAGGTATACCCCACTTATAACTCCCCAGCAGAGTCGCCAGTTCTGTGATACAGTGGCAGAACCTACTGTTTTTACTGGTTTGCGTTTTTCATTTTTTATTCATAAAATGTCGCGGTAAGCAAGAGTCGCCACCGACTTTTATTTCATCCAACCGGAAAGGAAAAAAGTACAGAAAAAAAATCCTTTTTCGAGATTTTGAGTACGGGGGGTAGATTATAGAAAGGGAGGGTGTTAGCACCCTTTCTATCCATGGTTTTCCATGGGCTCTTAGGTACTTGCTCATTTTTAAATTACTTGTGTTTGTGTGCTTGGTTTTGAAAAATGTTTTACTTCTTGATAACCCTTGTATTAGTCCTCAAGGGTGTGATGAAGTTGTTTTGAACATTTGTTTGAAAAGTGTAAGTGTAAAAAGTTTTGATTTGAGCAAGTACCTACTAGCATCTACCCACTCGAAAAAAAGATCGTTTCTATTCTTGTTTCCTTTAGACAGCGCTATCCTACTATTGAGAAATAGGTAGCACCGTCATTGGAATTTGTAAGGGTCAATTCGAAAGGGACGTACGGTCACTAAAGCAATATTAGGACACCTTAGTAGTAACCCTAGAGTCTTATGATCTTTTTCGAGGCAACATTTCCGAGGCAACATTTCCGAGGCAACATTCAAATGGGACATTTGATCTTTTTAGACGGGAGGGCAACCGCTAAGACACCCTATGCTTAATGATCGTTTATCGAAGGCAACCGAAGTAAGAGTATACTCTAAGAGTGAATATGTGCGAGTGATTTATTTTCAGTTTATTATCTTTGCACATTAGGATTTTCTAACCATTTTAATTTTGTCATGCATTCTTGCCACACAATCCTAAACATACATCTAACAGTTAATAATTGCGGAAATTTAAAAGTGCAAAAATATAAAACCTAACTATTACAAGGCTTCGGGGAGGGGGATTAATTACATAATCAAAAATCGGGGAAAAGCGATAAGTAAAAACCCTAGTTAAAAACTATTACATCCTCAAAACAGTTACAAAAATAATAAAAGAATTAAATGCGCGCGGTAAGTTAAATGCGAGGCGATTAGGGTTTTGACCCTTTGACTAACCCTACTCGCGAATAGAAAAATGTTTTTGGTCATTTTTGTTATTTAAGAAAATAAGTAATAATTAAAATAAATAAAAAAAGGGAACCTAATTACTAATTAACTTTAATTAAGAAAAATAATTAAGTTAACCTATTTTTTGTGTTTTTATTTGGAAAAAGAAAATAATTAAATCAAGAATTAAACCTAATTTTCTAATTGTTTATTATTGTGAAAAGAAGAATTAAATTGCCCTAAATTACATTAAGCTAATTAATTAAAAATTAAATTTAATAAAAACCTAATTCTAATTTTGTGAATTCTTGATTTTATAATTTTATGAAAAAAAAGTGGATTTTAAAAATAAAATAAATAAACAAATTGCAAAGAATAAGAAAAATAAGAAAAATAAAAATTTAGGAATGGGCCTGTATTGAATAGCAATGCCTGGGGGTGTCAATCTGAATATCTTTGGTCCATTAAGCTCCCAAGCCCAGTCAATGTGTTGGATCAGGTGTGGGCGTTGACTTGAGGAGCATGGTGGTCTCTTGCTATCACGACGTTGGATTTGATCATCCTTCCATCCAATGGTGCTCAACAAGAGGAACGTTGCGCTGAATCAATGAATAGAAAAGAAAATAAAGGAAATTGTCTGGACCTGGGATCGAACCCAGGTCCTTGTACTCTTTGCCAATGCTAAAATGCCAGTTGCGCTACACAAGTTGTTTGTTAACATAATGCAAACAAAACGTAATATATAAAACAAGATGGTTGGGTCAGAAAAACGCGCGAGATTTAAAAGCTCCAATAGTTGGTTTCCACGCATCACCTTCTTCGTTGCAAACGTCGCCTTAGGTTTATGGACTTTTACCTACAACAGAATTCGTCACTATAAGCTATAGTGACGGTTTTTTCCTGTAGCTACAGACCTGTAACATTCAAAAATCATGTACAGGCAATATAAATTCCATTGGTGACCATGAATCAACTGGGTTTGAAGCCCTGATCATCATGGTACCCATTATCAAGCTTAATTTTGCCTAGGTTAAAAAACCCCAAAACGAGCTTGCAAACGCTAGCTATGGCATGTTGCGATTCCTGCACTGTAAATGCAAATAAATGGTACCAATAGCTTGCAAACAAGATGATGAACAAGAATATATGGTTAAGACATGCTTATGATGAGTAAATAAGTGAAATCGAGTTTGAGTTTTCAGGGCAAACCGTGATGCCTGTAGGGTGCGATTCTGGGTGTTTTGAAGCTTGCAAAGGGTGCTGCTAGCTTCCTGAGACGTCTAGCAAGCGATTGGAAACTTCAGCACACCTCGAATTGGCCTGTGGAAGGAGATTCGTCTCACACTTTCCTTGGAAATTTTTAAGTTTTGTTCTGGTTTTTGGAGGCAGGTTGTGCACGAAAATTCCTCTCTTTAGGGTTCCACAAACTTCAGTATATGTATTGAATCCAATTAGGTTAACAATTTTGGATTCAATCTTGAGAATTCATGAATGGAATATTTGATTTTTAAGCCATATGATATGTTGCTATTTTGAGCCAAATCATGCCTTTCTTGTACCCACTGACCTTAATTCGATTTGATCTTGTTAACACATCATATCTTGATTGCCAATCTGTCAAAAAACAAATCAAATCATATCTTTGTTAATTTTCATCATTTATTTGATTTAAGTCACTTTTTTAATTAATAAAAAATTAAAATAAATTGAAAAATGAAGCACATAATGGGTGAGTGAACATTTGCGTCGTGGACCACATTATAATTGAGGTGCAAGCATAAAAAGTTGGGCCCATTTAGCAAAAAATGCAAATTTGAGCACATTTGACTTTTGGCAATTTTACAAAAATGGTCAACTTGGCCAATGCATAACTCTCTCAATTTTGACCCTAGAGAGGTGTTCTTGGACTTTTTAGAAAGCTTAGGATGTCCTCTAAACAACCCTTTTGTTATAATCTCAATTTAGTCTTCCATGTTCATGTATGAAGCTTTGACCCAAAAGGTGTTTTTGTTGACTTTTAAAAAGGACCTATAATGTCAAAATTCATATCTTTTTGTGAGTGCATATTTTGGACTTGGGAGATGAAGATTAATTGTAGGTAATTGCATCCTATTCAAAATGAGCTTTGGATGGGTCATTTCTAATAAAGTATGAGAAAGTTATGCTTGGTCAAAGTTGAGTTAACTTTTCATGTAAAACCCTAATTTAGCAACTTTTGGGGTTTGATGAATTGTGAGCAATCCATGAGGAATCATGATCAACCCTTTATCAAATTATGTATAATACTTTAAAATGAGTATGTTTACCAAAAATATTGAAGTTTGTCTGTATGTGGGCCACAATTGACTTTTGACCTAATACAATTGATTTTCAGGCATTTGAGCAATTAACTGAGCAAACTTCTTCTGCAAGGCTTGAATCTTGACATGGATGATCTTGAGAACATATTAGGACAATGGTGAGAATTTGAGTCCTTTGTGGTTCACACATCTTGATGAATATGGAAACCCTAATTTAAGGTGTACTGCCTTAGGAGAGATTTTATCTGATCAATTCTTGAACTTCCTTGAGCAATTTGGGGACCTCACATGCCATGTGTTGAGAAATATGGGAGGGAAAATTTTGGGGTACAACACCAGGCAACGAGACCAGGGAAATATCTTTTCTGAGAAGTGTTGAAATGATTATCAACCTTTGGGTTTTCACCCGCCAAGTGCTGGGTTTGATTTAAAATACCCATGAGTTTGACCTCTTTCTATAATGTTGACTTCTTGATTCCCCGGGAAGGCTATCCCAGGGCATATTTTGTTGGAATAAGTTTTCATGATTTAAAGTTTCAATCCGCATCTTTCCCCAGGGGGGGGGGGGGGGGGGGGTAGGCTTGAATTCCCCAGTGAGGTTTGATATTTTCGGCGTCAGTCTGCTTTATTTGAGGCTAGTCTTGCAATCTCCAGTAGGCATGTTACTTTTGAAAAACTGGTTTCTCCGATGAAGCCAGAAGAATGATGTTCTATCCCGATACCTTTTTGATTTATCTATCTCCGAATTATGTTTCTCTTTAGTAAAGTTAAAGGCAGGCAATAGGTTTGGTTTCCGCAGTTAGCCTTTACCTTTCTTGGAATGATCTTTCTGGTTGAAGTTTAGCCAAGTGTTGTTAGTATCTGAGGCGGTTTTGTTTGTTTGTTCCTACTAATTGTGTATCTGTTTTACCAGCATACGCACGATAGTGCTCATACATTCATACACACATCATGCATGGCTAAAATTGACAAATCATTATTCATTGACATTGTGTTCTGACCTTCCTACAACGCTCCTTGCTTAGATGGATTTGTTGTTCCCTCTTGAGTTTATTTCTCAAAGGATGTACCTTCGTTGGCTGTCTTGCTCCAGTTTATTTCTGATTTAGATCTGTGGTTTCATGACAATGTTATTTACTTTGGATTTCTGAAAACTTTGAGTTTTAGTTTGTGCATTTACTTTGCACGAGAAGACTTTATATCCTTAGAAGGAATATCGTGGCATTTCCCCGGGAAGTCATATTTCTATCCCCAGAAAGTCATTTCTTTTTGCAATTCTCCATGACAACAAGTAACAAGTCTCTTTATTTGAGACAGCTTATGTTTGATCTTTTCCAGGCATATTTCCTTGTTTAAAGAAGAAGTTGAGACCCGTTCTAGGTGAAACACCAAAATTTTGGGGAAAACTTGATATATTTTCTCTTTCTACCTTCAGTGAACGTTGGTAGGACATCGACAGTGAACGTCAGTGTTTATTATCTTTTGCTATCTTCAGTGAACGTTGATAGTTCATCGTCAGTGAACGGCGGTGATATGATATATTTTCTCTTTCTACCTTCAGTGAACGTTGGTAGGACATCGACAGTGAACATCGATATTTATTATCTTTTTCTATCTTCAGTGAACATTGATAGTTCATCGTCAGTGAACGGCGGTGATATGATATATTTTCTCTTTCTATCTTCACTGAATGTTGGTAGACCATCGGCAGTGAACGTCGGTGTTTGTTATCTTTTTGCTATCATCAGTGTACGTTGGTAGACCATCGGCAGTGAACGTTGGTGTTTATTTTCTTTTTGCTATCTTCATTGAACGCTCATAGTTCATCGTCATTGAACGACGGTGATATGGTATATTTTCCATTGCTATCTTCAGTGAACGTTGATGGTTCATCGTCAGTGAACGGCGGTGATAGGATATTCTCTTTCTCTCTTCAGTGAATGTTGGTAGACCATCGATAGTGAACGTCGGTGTTTGTTATCTTTTTTCTATCTTCAGTGAACATTGGTAGACCATCGGCAGTGAACGTCGGTGTTTAATTTCTTTTTGCTATCTTCAGTGAACGTTAATAGTTCATCATCAGTGAAGGGCGGTGATATGATATATTTTCTCTTGCTATCTTTAGTGAAAGTCGATAGTTCATCGTCAGTTAACAGCGGTGATAGGATTTTCTCTTTCTACCTTCAATGAATGTTGGTAGACCATCGGCAGTGAACTTCGGTGTTTATTTTCTTTTTTCTATCTTCAGTGAACGTTGATAGTTCATCGTCAGTGAACGATGGTGATATGATATATTTTCTCTTGCTATCTTCAGTGAACATCGATAGTTCATCGTCAGTGAACGGCGGTGATAGGATTATATTTTTGCTATCTTCAGTGAATGTTGGTAGACCATCGACAGTGAACGTCGGTGTTTATTTTCTTTTTCTATCTTCAGTGAACATTGATAGTTCATCATCAGTGAGCGGCGGTGATATGATATATTTTCTCTTGCTATCTTCAGTGAACGTTGATAGTTCATCGTCAATAAACTGCGGTGATAGGATATTCTCTTTCTACCTTCAGTGAAAGTTGGTATACCATCGGCAGTGAACGTCGATGCTTGTTATCTTCCTCTCTGATTCAGTTCTTTTGGTCCCCTAGTGATTTATTTTTCTGGTGGGGTTTCTCCTTTGTTTCTTAATTTTTGTTGCATCTCCGGTGATACTTTGCGTCTCTTTGGTACTGTTCATATGCATTCATATGCATAAGCATTTGCATGGCATCTTAAGGCCAAAAATAGGGTTTGTTTTATATTTAAGTATCTTCGATCGCGTCGACACGAAGACTATCAACCTTCGTATCTCTGCATAGAAGAAACTTAAATAAGGGCAGCTATTGTACCCTAATTTTTTCCCCTAAGATCCCTTCATCATACCATGTTGATTCAATCACAACAAGATCACATTAAGGCTTTTGGTTCTTCTCCTTATCTTTAGCTTTGCTCTTTTGAGGAGTTACCAAGCACCTTGACTTGTTTTCTTTTGTGATCATGAATATTTTGCTTTGATTTTATTTCTAATTAATAAAATGCAATGTTGGTTTGTCTTACTTGTTAATAATGTAGGTAAAGGCAATGAGGTTTAGCAGGTTGCTTCATGGGTTCATGAGTTTATTTCCATGCCCTAGTCAATAAATCTTGAGAAATTCAAACCTCACCATTGAAGTTGTTTTGGAAGAAATGGTATGACAAGGCTTATTTTGGTTCAACATATTTCAAAGTTATCAAAATTGATTCAAAAGTACAAGGGGTTGAGGGAAGAAGTTGTCATGATTGGACAAGGTCTTGTTCCTATTGATCACGAGAGCACATTTCTCTCAAATTTCAAGATATGGAAGTGTTTTTTGTGGCTATGAGTCCTCATCATCATCCTCAACAAATTTTATTCACAAATAAAGAATATTGGCACAAGAAGTTTGTTCCAACTTGTCAAAGTTCCTCAAAGCATTCTCTTGATCTAGAGGCTAGGGTTTTGAACTTCAGAGGAGCATATCTTGCTCACCTTTTGGTATTTTTGAGTGATTCCAAAGACATCTTTCTCTTCAATGAGTTACCAACAAATCACTTCAAAAGTTCCAAGGAGTTTTAATGTGGAAGGAACTTGGTGAAGAAGAAAGATTACAAGTCATCCAGATGAATCCACAATTTTCCATATGTGACTTCAAATGGTCATAACTTGGTAAATTTTAATAACCTTGAGTCCATTATTTTTCCATGATGATCTTAAATATGTGTACTTTATTCCTTCTTTTATGTGCAAAGTGAGAAAATGGATGGAAGTTTCCTTAAATATGCAAAAGATTATAGGTCATTTCATGATTTTTGGCCAACTTCAACAAGTCATAACTTGCTCATTTTTTGGAGATTTTGAGTGGTTAAAATTTCAAAATGTCATTCAGGAGATCTACTTTATTCCATCTTTTTTGGTCAAGAGCAAATTCTAAGTGGAAGGCCATGTTTGGATACAAACGATTATGGGTCATTTTTGAAGAAGAATTTGAAATATTTCTAAGTATGGAAAGTCAACTCTTTTTCTTCAACTTTGACTCCATGTAACTTTTAGCTCAAGAATCCATTTGATTCCATTCTTTTTCCATTGCAAAGCTTGTAACCTCATCTTTCCAAAGCATCAAGAATTATGCCCTAAGACCCATTGAGTTGGAAATTCCATGGATTTGAATTTGGTAACTTGAAACTGAATTTTTCACAAAGTCAGAATTTTGAAATCCATAATGTGACTTCTAAACACAAGATTTGTGCATGTTTTTGATCTAAAATTGATTAGCAAATTTGCCAGAAGTGATTAGCACCTCAAAACGCAAAGTTTGGTTGAGTTTTGATGGAAATGAAGTCACAATTCACTCGTGCTCGACCCTTACTCAATTTCCCTCTAAACTTCCTTATTTCTTCAAATTTTCATTACCATTCACAATCCTCTTATGAGAGCCAAGAACACCCTGCCAAAACCTCACACAATCCTCTAATGAGTTCCAAATGCAAGTTTCAAGATGGTCATCCAACTAACCACTAATTATTGACTTGTTTTATCTTATGCTTTTATTCTTTTTTATGCTTTATGTACTATTTACTTTTGGCATTTTCATTTCATGCCATTATCATCTTTGCTCATTTGAGTATTTATTTCCTTGCCATTTTTACTTTGCTCAATTGAGCTTTTCTTTTCTTTTCTTAAGATACTTAATAATCAACATAAACTCTAAAAAACTCTTAATGGTACTTGGACTACTTGGTTACTATCCTTGGCATTATGGAGCATGAGACTTTTTCTTGGACTTAGGATTAGAAACCTTGGCCTATCTTGGATACCTTGTGATCTTATCTGATTATTTTGTCTGGAGTTCTTGAGGTTTACCTCAATACATTGAGTTGCTTGTTTGTTTTTTGTGTGCGGGTTTTTGTGATTACATTCTCTATTTGTAATCTAGAATTCACCCGTATACAGCCGTTACTCTGCCCAATTTTTGTGAAGACTAAATACACTTGAAGTTTGGTTCTCTCAAGAGGTCAAGTATCTTTGCTTGCTTGGTTATCAATCCAAAGAATGAGAATTCTACCTTGACTCATAATGTCAAGTTTTAGCTTCTTGTTGGTTAGATGGTCCTTATCCTTAGCTTTTACCTAATGCTTTAGGATATCCTCTTCTACTCCTCTCATCTTCTTTAATTTCAAAAATATTCTCCCTCCTTTTGAAAACTCTTCTTGTTTCTAAACTTGAAACACTTTCATAATAAACTTGGACTTAGGTCCATGCATTTTTCAAAACATATTCGTCAATAAACCTCAAACAACTTAATAATACCTTGAAACTTTTTGTGAGAAGACTAAAAGTCAATCAATCTCATTCAAACTATTTTTCCACTTCGACTTTTACTTTAAACTTTTCTCAAAAGATTAGACTCTTGTCAATCCTTGTAGTGATGCAAACAACTATACTTCTACAATATGTAGTGAAGTAAGATATTTTCCACTTGGGTGTTGAGTGAGGCATTGTTGATTTTAAGATCCAAGCCATATCCTCCACTTTGAGATGATGCAAATTCTCCTTTCTCATGATTATGGGTAGTAAGCATGTTTTCCACACGGACAATGACGATGATGTCTTATCTATTAAAATTAACCAACACACTTGGGTTTCAAAGTTTTAAAAGAGGAACTATGTATACCCTGATCTCCTATAGCACGAAAGGTGGTACGTAGGAACTAAAGGTTCGTGTTGCACCCCAAAATTTACCCTAATGATTTAGGCTTATGTTTCATCATGAATATCATATTGCATTGCATTCATACATTGTGATGGGATCAAAGTACTTTGGTTATCAAGTCTTCCTCAAGTTTTGAAGGATGATTGCATTGACAAGTTGCTCAAGTAGAACTTTATCATCTAAACCTCTGGATCTTTTAAGCTCAAGTTATTGCATATCTCAAGATTTTATCCATCTCTTTGGATCATCAGAGGATTGAAGTTTGTGTTTGATTATAAGAAGAATCACTCTTTTGATTCACCAGTCAAAATTAGGGTTTTGTTTGAGCAAGGCTATTGATCAATGTACAAGTCTTGATTTGGAAGCTACAACATCTCATTAGTATTTCAAAAGTCTTTGTACAAGAAATTGGCCAAGATATCCAGAGGATTTGGAGTTTTGAAGATGATTCATCACTCCCCTTTGAGGAATTCGTCAAAATTAGGGTTTGGTCCAAGTTGAAGTAATTGGGGTCTATATGAGCCAATTCATGAAGCATCATTATCTTATCATCATTAGAATAAAATTTGATCAAAAAGTCTCTCATGATGCTCAGTGGAATTAGGGTTTTGAAGCTTGATCAACTATCTCCTAGTACATGGTACAAAACTAGGGTTTTGGATTTAATCAGGATTTCTCTGACTTTTTCAGGCAAACATGTTTCCATGATTCACCACATGTTATTAGGCATTTATGATTGAAAAATTGAGGTTCAATTTGGATTGGAAATGATTCAATTGATCAAAAGGGGCAAAATGGTCATTTTGGTCAAAATCAGTCAAAATCAGAAGTTGACCAAGTGGACTTTTGGTCAACCATCAATTTAAGCATCCTCTTTTCATATTCCATACCCAAATTCATCTTTGAATCATGAGAAATGGTGAATTTGAGTGTAACTTTTTCAAGAAGTAACTTAAAAATTAAAAAAAAAATTCTAAGTGTCAAGATGACTTCTCTTGGGCAAGTCATGCGCGTAATTTCAGCAAACACTTGGCATGCCATTTTGTGGAATCATTTTCTTGTGACTCAAGCCTCAATTTGAAAAATTAAAAATAGAATTTTATTGTTTTCCATAAGATCTTCTCTTTGAGCTTTGAATCTTTCAATTTGGCCATGAATTGAGTGAGTTATGGTGCTTCAAAGTTGGTATCTCAAAGCTGGCTTCATGCACACCATGCATGCCCATGCACGCACGCGGACCAGGCAGGCCAAATTGAACTTTTGCCTTAAGTTTGCAACATTATTTCTCCATCAAGTCAGCATCAATTTGGAAAATTCAAAGCCCTATGATGTTCTATGTTATGAGAGCTCTTGAAAGGCCCCTCAAGCATCCAAAACACACGAAGGAATTTCAAGTGGCCTAAGCATAAAGTCAGCTAGCCAGATTATTTGAAAACCATGTCCATGTTGCAGATTTGTGCACAAATCCAGTTTTGATTGATGTCAACATAGCCAGCTCACCAAGTGCACATTCTTTGCTCAAAATTCCACTTAACATGACATCATCAAAACGACTTCTAGGCTGGGCATAATAAGAAGCAAAATGCATCACCATGATCACTCTCTTGATTTTTCTGTTTTTTTTTTCAATTTTGCTTCTAACGACCTTGAGTTCATCAAAGACCTTTCTACCCTCAGCAGTCACTCTATATAAGCCATATCTCACTCTCTTTCAAGGCACGCATTCATTCTCTCATAAAATAATGTAGAAATTGATTCTGACTTTGGTTTAGCATTTTTTCTATTTTTGATTAGAAATTTAATTTGAGAAGTTTATTTTGAATTTTTGCTTCATAATTTTTAATTTAATACTTCCCTTAATATAAAAATTCTCAAAAAAAATCATACAAGCTTGTTTTCAATCATAGAATTTGAATATAATTTTATTTTGACCTTTTCATGACTTTTGGCTAGGGTTTGCATTTTTGCCTTTAAATAATAGTTTAATTGTTAATTGTTTGTTTGATTTTTATTTTAATATTTCCTTTAATTCAAAAAATTCCAAAAAAAAAAATCAGGGATGTGTGTTTTTAATTCTAATATTTGAATATAATTTTGGTTGGGTATTTTTCTGATTTTTTGTTAGAGTTTTATTTTGAGATGTGAATATTTGTTTAATTGATTAATTGTTTGAATTTGATTATTTTTTTTTACTTTTCTTTAATTCAAAAAAATATGGAAAAATAGGTATTCTGACCTCTTGAGTTTTTTCATGTCTGATGTATATTTATTCTGATTTTTTTTTAGTTTTGATCTTAGCTAATCAATATTTAAGATTAAAAGTAAAAAATTAGGGTTTTGTTTCTTATTGTGCAAGTTTCATTTTCAAAATCATTATACCCTGGATTTTCAATGGAACTTAGGTCTTGATTATGGTTCATGAATGTATTGAGGATCTGAAAACCATTTTTCTTGAATTATTTGACTGGGTTTGATATTTTTCCATGAATTATTTTGAAAACTTGTTTAGTTTTGATAGTTTGGCCAACTAGTTTTGAACTTTGGGCCTCATTTGGTCCCCTCCTCAATCATTCATGAACTTAAGTCTTTCTTTCTGACTTCTACACACTTCAAAGATGCTAAAAAAATTTTGGTTTGAATTATTGATCCTTGTTTCTATTTTTGATGTATTTTTGAAGTGAGGGTACCCAATTAATGTTGCATATCTTGTTGAAATTTTCTTGATGGCCAATGAACTTGAGTGAGGCCTATAATTGGGCACCTAATGATCATGTTGGATGTGTTCATCCAAATAAACTCAAGTCATTTCATTAAATTCCCCATGTTTGAATGTTTGAACCTTTTTGATGCACTGTGTGGAATTCCTCTTCTATTATGCTTGTGAGCTGTGATGAATTAATTGAGTATGATTGAAATGTGTTTGCTACTTACCTTCATGGTTTTTGATTGTATTCTTCTCAAGCTCCCATGATCCTTGATTGATATTCAATTGTCAACTCAACATGGTGATAGAAAGGAGCAACATTCCTCTGATTCTTTTGACCAAATTGTGCATATGCCTTTTTCCTTCTGTCTATCATGACTAATGTTTGATAGTTGCTATCATGTTTTCTCATTTCATTATGGTGTCATCATCCATCCCTTATGTGAATCATCATTCTATTTATGGGAATACTAACTTGTCTGTTGAATGTGCGAGGTACTTTGAGAAAAGTTTTTCAGTCTTGACTTGAGGCTATTGTGTTTCACTTTATTTGTGGAACACAATTTATTATATTGGCACTGCTCTTGTGTTTGGAATATTTGATAGTCTATGCAGGATATATACAAGTGATTATGAATTCCATACATTGCCCATGGGATCTGTTCATATCTGAAAATCTCAATACTTACATCCTGATGGCGTAATTTTTGACTTGATTTATCTGCTGATGCCAGCTTGCTTGAAGTTCTCTGGGTTTCTTTTATTCTTGTTCAGTTGCTCCGGATAGTTATCCGTTTGGTATTGCACTATTTCCTTTCTTCCATTTTCATTTTTCATAGTCATATGTTGTATGATGGGACCTCTGTTGCTGATATATGTCAGGAGGCCCTATAGTTTTTTGTCTGATACATGTGTTGTGTTTGTTTCTTTAACTTTTGATTGATGAGTCACTCAATTTAGAAATTGAGATCACGACTTCGCTCTCAGTGCATGTTCTCTATAGGATGTTTATTGTTTTTCTTCTTTAATTATTGATCGATGAGTCACTCAATTTAGAAATTGAGATCACGACTTCGCTCTCAATGCATGTTCCCTATAGGATGTTTATTGTTTTTCTTCTTTAATTGTTGATCGATGAGTCACTCAATTTAGAAATTGAGATCACGACTTCGCTCTCATTGCCTGTTCCCTATAGGATAGTTTTGTTAGGCTTCCTTTAACATGTTGACTAAGATAGGAATCCATGTATGCTAACATAGGATAGGAATTCCCTTTATCCTCAACCTTAGGGTCAACCATTGTATGATAATACTAGGGATAGTGCTAGGCTAGTTTCCCTTAGTTGTTTTTTTCCTTCCTTTGTATTTTGCATCTTAAAACAAATTTTTTTTTCTTGGCAAATCAGAAAACACTTCTAATAAACTCAAACCCTTCTTCAAGGTAAAAGATATAAATCAATCTTATTTGTTTGTGTGCCTCTTGGCTTTGTTTTTGAATCTAGTTTTGCCGATGTTTCGCCATCGCACATTTGTTTGAAGCCGATTTTCGCCATCGCACATGTTTGTTATCCTACTTTGATTCTCAATATCATTGTTAGGTGTGATGTTTCGTCATCCATTTTTATTGATGTTTCGCCATATCTGCCATGATATCTTGTTATCTTTTAGCCAATGTTTCGCCATTGCACATTTGTTTGAAGCCGATGTTTCGCCATCGCACATGTTTGTTATCCTACTTTGATTCTCAATATCATTGTTAGGTGTGATGTTTCGTCATCTGTTTTATTAATGTGTTGCCATCTTTTCCATGATATCTTGTTATCTTTTAGCCGATGTTTCGCCATCGCACATTTGTTTGAAGCCGATGTTTTGCCATGGCACATGTTTGTTATCCTACTTTGATTCTCAATATCATTGTTAGGTGTGATGTTTTGTCATCTGTTTTATTGATGTGTTGCCATCTTTGCCATGATATCTTATTATCTTTTAGCTGATGATTCGCCATCGCACATTTGTTTAAAGCCGATGTTTCGTCATCGCACATGTTTCTTATCTTACTTTGATTCTCAATATCATTGTTAGGTGTGATGTTTTGTCATCCATTTTATCATTTGATGTTTCGCCATCTATGGCATGTTACTATGTTATTATTTAGTCAATGTTTGACCATCTGATTTGTTTGTTGTTTCATTCGATGTTTTTCTATCTTGACTTTTTTTTTGTTGTCTTAACTAAAAAACACAAACCAACCAAAATACATAAGCCGAACTACGGCTGCTCTGATTCCTTAAAAGGGATATGTAGGCAAAGGGGTAGGGCCCAACCGAGCATATCTTTTATTTTCCCTACATTGTTTTCTTCTTCTTTCGCATGCATTCCCTTTTCAGTTTTATGCCATAGACATAGGTTTTGACCACACCCATTAGATTAGACAACAAGAGTGGATACCATAGAGTACTACGGGCGTGTGGGGTGCTAATACCTTCCCCTCGCGTAACAAACTCCCTTACCCTATCTCTTGGTCGAAAGACCGTGATTTCTCCCTTTTCAGGTTTTCTCGATGTTTAGCTTTCTCTTTCGGCGGGATAAAAGACGTTCGGTGGCGACTTCATTGATGTTTCATTACATCCAGATGACAGGTTCCGGCCGGGTGGTTTCAGCTGGCGACTTCACTGGGGATAGATTGGCCTTTTGCTGGTCCATCCCGGAGTCGATCCTAGCTCTTGTTTGTTTTCTTCTTGGGTGTTTATTTTTACCGCTTTGCATACTTACCTATTTGCATTGCATCCTATGTGCGCTTTACTTTCTGCAACTGGATTTGGCTGGACTGTTTGGTTTCTGGATTTCTTGGTGGGTGGGTTGTTTCATGAGGTAAAAGGCCTCATACCCAGGCTATGAGTGATTCCATAGGAACTAGGAATAGAGTGGCCATGGCAGTTATGAGGCGGATGCTTTGTAGACCTGACCATGAGACCCATGATTTCGGAGGTAGTTCGGATAGGTGTTATCGTATGATGATACCGACATTCGAGCTCCTGTACTTTGATTTGGCTTTTAACCTTACCTTAACCTATACTACACCCGTGAGAGGGACGGGAAAACTTTTCTTACAGGTACAGGTATTGTTGGCGACTTTGTGTTGTGAAGGTGACTCAGGTTCCCATGATAGTTTTGAGGCTTTGGGATTTTCTTTTGATCTTGAGTGGTGTTGTTCTGTAATGGTCCAGCCATGATCCAGTGTGAAACTTTGATCCTGTCATGTTGCATTATAGCATATTTATTTCTTAAAAAAATGATGTATAAAAAATAACTAGCATATGCATGTCATCTTCCAGGGACATTCGAGAGTCTTCTTTCCATCAGAAATGACTGGCCTCCCGTCAGATGAGTTTGATTCAGTTCGTGTTAAAGAGCCCACCAGGCATACTTTCTCTTATCAGATTCCTTCTGTTGATGTTTCCAAATTGAAGAGGTTGAGTTCTTATCTGAAGGGTGATGTTCTGAATAATTTCAACAAAAATTATGGCAATTTGTTACTAATCCTTAACACTCCAGTTGACCCAATGGCTTTGATCACCCTCTTCCAGTTCTATGACAAGGAATTACAGTGTTTTTCTTTTCAATATTATCATCTGGTTCCCACATTAGAAGAGTATGCGTACCTACTTAATGTCAAGTTGTCCAATGAAGTTCCTTTTGTCCAAGTGCCGGAGAAGTTGAAGTTCAAAGTTATTGCTGAAATTCTTCATTTGAGTCGGAAAGAGGTGAAGGACAATTGGAAATCAAGTGAGGATACTACAGGGTTTTATTTGGATTTCTTAGTGAAAAAAGCTGAAGACTGGGCAAAGAAAGGGAATTGGAATGACTTCAGCTCTCTGTTTGCTCTCATGATATACGGGATCATCCTCTTCCCTCGCAAGAGAAATTTTGTGGATTTGGCGGCTATTTGTGTTTTTAGAAATAAGAATTCGGTACCGACACTCTTGGTAGATACTCTTTACACCATTCATTTCAGGCATGGAAAAGGAGGTAATGTGAGTTTATGTCATTCAATGTTGTATCAATGGTTTAAGTTGCACCTACCGATAAGTGGCCCTTTCGTGGATACCAGACTTTATCTCCAATGGTCATCAAGACTTGTCAACCTTACTTCATTTGATATCTGGTGGAATTATGACATGGGGGAAGTACGAAATATTATCACTAGCTGCGGAGATTTCTCTAATGTTCCCCTCATAGGAACTAAGGGATGCATAACCTATAATCCTATGCTTGCTTATCGTCAATTGGGATATGCAATGGATGGACCGCCAAAAGTTGAGGAGGTGTCTGAGTCAGTATATTTTGTTAGAGGAAGTGATCCTGTGATGTTCAAAAGAGTGACAAGTGCTTGGAAGGGAATTCACAGGAAGGATAAAACTACTTTGGGCAAGAAGGTTCCTATTTCTAGGGTTCCTTACTTGGAATGGATTAGAGCCAGGGTTAAGATTTTACGGTTACCATTTGCAAGGCCAACTCCTATATGTGAGCAACCTCCTACTGTTCTGAGTAACACGATGCCTACCGAGGTGTTCACCCAGGTTCATGTTGAGAACATTCAAATTCGTGCAAAAGACCGCGAGGCAGGGATGAAACTTTATTAGATAGATCGAGAAAGGGCCGACTTAGCTCGCAAACTCAAAGAAGCTCAAGGGGAAACTTCTGATGCAACCAGTTTTAGGAAGAGATCTCATGTTGAAATGGAAGAAGAGTTGAGTAAGACCCAGCAAGAGTGCCAAAAGCTTCAGGCATCTGAGAATAGCTACAGGAAGAAGATTCAAAACTTGGAGAAACAGCTCAAAGACAAACATGCTCAGCTTAAGAAGGAAATAGCCCAGAGGCGTGTCACAGAGAATCGGTTTCAAGAAAGTAAAGAAGTAGCATCATAACTTTTGAAGGAGAAAGCCAGGCGTGAAGAGTATTATCAGAACCTTAAAGCACGTCTTGTTCCGGAGATTTAGTTTTTGTTACTTACCTTTGGTGTATTTGGTCACCCCCAGGATTGTTGGAAGGGACCATTTGTTTGTTTTTATTATTCAGTTTTTGTTAAGTTTATTTCGAAACACGTATTTTGTTGTTTATCGCTACACTCTTAAATGTCCGAAGTCACTTGAACATCGTTTCTTTTAATTGTAAATAATTGAAGTGTTTGTCTTATTTGTCCTTTTTCCTTTGATTGTATGCTTTTTTGGGTTGCGCGCCATGATTGATGAATAAAAGGACTCTCGGATATCGGGAAATGACAAACATACCATGCACATCATGCATTTCATAATATTACAGGTTATCTCAAGACGGTATTCTTATTCTTCTGCTTTTCTTATTCAGAATTCAAGATGACTACTCATCGGCATTCCACCAGAAACAATTTGCCAAGACAGATGGAACAAGTTCAAGCTGAACTCGCTGAAATGAGGGCCCAGATGGCTACTCAAATGACCCAGTTCATGGAGGTCATCACCAATGTGAATCGCCGATAGGAGGAACTGGCTTCCACTATCAACAACCAGTGCCGCTATCCAGGGGATGGTGGAAATCAAGGGCTCTATCAGGACATTTCTGTAGGATTGGGGGATGTGCCAGATCAGCCTGCTGGAATTTTTCACGGGATGCCTGGAAACCCTTTTGTGCGCAACGTAGGGCAGTTTCCCCCGTCTCCGGGACCTCGTCTTGTAGGGAACAAAAGAGATAATCAGGGCGGTGTAAGGAACTATCAGGAGCAGGATTATGACTTTGACCAGGATGAAGATCAGTTTTCTGTTTGGCGTTCAGAGCCGGAAGTTCAAGTTGAGGATAGGAAGTATCGGTTGTTGGAAGAACGTTTGAAGGCTGTGGAAGGGCAAGGAGTCCTGGTATGGATGATAATGATCTCGGGTTGGTGTCTGGGGTGAAAGTTCCTCCAAAGTTCAAGCCTCCTGTATTTGAAAAGTACAACGGAATAACACGCCTTGTTACTCATGCAACTGCTTATTTCCGAAAGATGTCGGTACATACTGAGGATCAGGGACTTTTGATTAACTTTTTCCAGGATAACCTATCTGGGGCATCCCTGGAGTGGTACATGAAGTTGGAGAAAACACATATTCGTTACTGGAATGATCTTGCTCGGGCTTTTGTCAAACATTATCAGTACAATGTGGATATGGCGCCTAATCGCACTCAGTTATAGAATTTATCACAGGGACCAAGAGAATCTTTCAAAGAATACACTCAGAAGTGGCGTGAGTTGGCTGCGAGGGTTCAACCTCCACCCATGGAGAGAGAACTCATTGATATGTTTATGAGTACCCTGCAAGGGCCGTTCTATGAGCACATGATAGGAAGCACTTCGACAGGATTTACAGACTTGGTTATGGCTGGTGAAAGAATTGAGGTAGGTTTGAAATTGGGGAAAATTCAGATTGGAGGTTCTAGTGGCTCATCAGGGGGCAGTAAGAAACCATTCAACACTTACCCTAAGAAAAGGGAAGGCGACGCAAGTGCGGTTTACTCTCATAGAGGAAGAAGTGAGGATCGTCAGCATCAACAAATTAATGCTGTTTCTATTCCTATTAATGCTCCTCCGCAGCAGAGACTGAATACAGTGCCTCAATAACAAAGACAACAAGATGCTCCCCGTCAGTATAATAATCAACAGCAGAGACAACCCAGAAAATTCGATCCCTTGCTGGTATCTCTCACTGAAGCACTCCACCATTTGCTCGATTTAAAGTTGATCGGTTTGAGAAATATGCCACCACCACCCGCAAGACTTCCTCCTAAGTATGATGCTAACTCAAGATGTGAATTCCATTCAGGAGGAGTTGGTCATTCTAATGACAATTGCTTTGCGTTGAAGTGCAAAATACAAGACTTGTTGGATGCTAAGGCAATTGAGTTTACTCCAGTGACTGGTCCGAATGTTACTCAGAACCCAATGCCTAGGCATGGAGGGGGTGTTGTTAATATGATTGATGATAATGGTGAAATGTTGAATTTAATCGTGGATGTGGAACAAGTAACTACTCTGTTGTGGTATGTTAAGAGGTATTTGATTGAAAATTCTATCTTCCCGAGTTGTACTTTTGAGTGTGCCAAGTGTAGAGAGCAACTGAAGGGCTGTGATGATTTAAAATCCGGTATCCAGTTGATGATAAAAGAGGGTTCCCTATAGTTCGATAGAAAACCAAGCTACCGTAAGGTTACCGAAGAAGATGTTGCTGTGGTATCCATTCCTTACACCCCTGTGCGCATTCCTACCCCCATCTAGGGCACCTCCTTTGATGATTACGGTACCTGGTCCCATGCTGTATACCAGTGAGAAGGCCATCCCATGGCATTACGGTGCTAACGTTTATTACCATAGGGTGAAGCAGGAAGTAAGTACCCGTTCGTATGAGGAAGAACGTGCTGAAGCTAATGAAGAGGAAGTTCATAACTTTTCTGGTGTGGGTCGAATGACTAGAAGCGGGAGAGTATTTGGTCCTTCCAATGTGCAAGATGCGGCAGATGCTTCTGCAAGAGAAAAAGGAAAACAACAGGCGATGATTGGTAATCCAAGGGTTATGCCAGCCAATGTGACTCAACCAATTCCGATACCAGAATCTTCTTTAGTTCCCGATGAGGTTGTAGAGTTAATGCGAATTATCAGCATTGTACCCCAAAATTTTCCCTCTCATATTTCTCAAAACATTGCAAGAAAAATCTCCAAGTGGCCCAAGCTTGCTCTAAAGTTGGACAGACAATCATCTCCTAAGGCAGTCTTCCCCAAATTAGGGTTTTGTGTTACATCAAGATACTTGATTCCAAATGACCTCAAGTTCTCCATAATGTCCTAATATGTTCTCAAGGTCATCCATGTCAAATTTCAAGCCTTGCAGAGGAAGTTTGCTCAGTTAATTGCTCAAAGGGTCCAAAAATCGACTGTGCTAGGGCAAAAGTCAACTGTGACCTACAAACAGTCAAACTTCAAGATTTTTTGTCAACATTCTCATTTTGAAGGATATTTCATCATTTGATCAAGGGTTGATCATGATTCACCATGGATTGCTCAAAATTCATCAAGACTCAAAAGTTGCTAAATTAGGGTTTTGTAGGAAAAGTCAACTCAACTTTGACCAAGCATAACTTTCTCATACTTTATGAGAAATGACCCATCCAAAGATAATTTTGAATAGGATGAAATTTCCTACAATCCATATTCATACCCCAAGATCAAAAAATGCACTCACAAGAAGTTATAAATTTGGACATTATAGGTCATTTTTGAAAGTCAACAAAAACACCTTTTTTGCCAAAGCTTATAACTTGAGCATGGAATATCAAAATGAGATGAGACCAAAAGGGTTGGTTAAATGACATCTCAAGATTTCTAAAACGTCCAATAACACCTCCAAAAGTTCAAAATTGAAGAATTTATGCATTGTTGAAGTTGAATATTTTTGCAAAATTGCCAAAAGTCAACTATCCCTAAAACTTCAAATTTTGTCAAATGGGCCCATTCTTTTCCACTTGATTTGAGCTTGCATCATTGTCCACGTGTCCTAGCTTCAGCCATGAGCCCATATCTTATTTTTATTATTTAATTTGATTTTTAATTGAATTTATTCATTTTAAATCAAATAAAATCATATAAAATCAAAAGTATTTATAACTCATGATTTTTTGGTTGCTTTAGGCTTTGAATACAACTATTATGTGAATAAAATTCGCATCAAGTGCATTGGTTACAAGAAGATATGATTTAGGCCAAATTTGGAAGGTTGTAATGGTGGAATCAAATCCAATTCATGAGCATTGATGTGGAGAGATTTGTACCAAGTTTCTTACCCTAATGCAATATACATTACATAAGGAAGGCAAAGGCACGAAAATAGAGGTTAGAGGCTGCAAGCATAGACAAAACAAAACTTGAAAAAAGTGATAAAAAGCTTGAATTCGAGTTCATAGCTAGAGACATTTTCCGGACTTGGCAAGCATCTCAAACGATTCCTGGGTGTTCACTCAGTCTACCTGGATCAAGAACAAGCATTCTCAGACCACCTAGCACGCTGTAAGTATCATGTTATCCTGCTCTGTATTTGAAATCATAACTCACTATTCTTGCATCGTTTGAACAAATCATTGTTATATTTGTGATCTTCATAATATTTCCAAGCTTTTGGCATTAGTTAATTTTGTTTATCTGACCTGTAAAGCCAAATACCATAGCTAGGGTTTTGTGGTTTTTTTTTGGTGTTTCTCTTTCAGGAAAAATTGGCCATCAATAAGGGTATGGTTGTGACCGGGATGATGAGACGAGCATAACCATGCCCTTAGATTTCATTTTCAAGGCTCACAGCAGATTTTGGAGTATACTTGACTTTTAGTGACAGGCTGTGTCAGTGGCTATAGGTTTTACAGGGTTTTAGCCACGGACATGAGGTAGAAGACGAAGACGTGTCACACTATCAATGGCCAATTCAAAACCACGCGCGCATATTTTGTTCTGACTAATAAATCTTTGTTTTATTTTATTATATTTTCTTTGTAGTATATTAACAAACAAATCCAAGTGGCCTAGTGGCAAAGCAAGCGCTCCAAATACCATCAGGACCTGGGTTCGAATCCCAGGTCCCCCACTTTCTTTGTTAATTTTGTTCTTCAGGTAATCAAGTGCACATCCAAGCATATGGCATACCATGCGCCCTCATCTGTCCAACAGCCAGATGGCCTGAAGGCCAAATCTGATGGCCAAGAATTGATGGACCACCAAAGACCAAGTCAGCACATGCACGCTGGATCAAGAAAAGTCAACAAGGCCAGATCTTAATGGGCCTCAGCATTGCTATATGCACCACAAAATTCAGCGTCAAACTTCTTTTCTCTCTTGTTTACTTATTTTGTTTTAAATAATTGTTTTTATTGTTTTATTTAATTTCTAACCAATTGAAAAAATTATTTTCTTTCATAAAATAAAATCACAAAAATATTTTTTATCAAATCAAACTTTAACTTTTATTTTTTATTAATAAATATTAATTAAATTAACCTAGGTTTTAATTAGAATAACTTTAATATATTTTTGTAAATAATTAAAATTAAATTAGACTTAATTAGGTTTTTACTAACATTAATTAATTTTTATTTCTTTCTTAAAATACCAAAAATCCAAAAATAACTTTTCTCATTTAATTAATTAATTTATTTAATTCAATTTAGTAATTAACTTAGAATTTATTTCTCTCTGAAATTAAAAAACAACAAAAAATCTTTTCTTTAACAAAAAAGGGTCAAAACCCTAAGCTCGCACTCGATTTAATTTCCCGCACACGATTCATTTTCATTTATCCTATTATGTATCTGATTCTGGTTTCTAATAGTAAATATGACCTTTATTTATTTTTATCGCTTTATTTATCTTTAAAAGGGTTTGTCTTTGGCGATGTAAATACCCGACGCCTTGCAATTTAAATTCCGCAATTTATTTTCTGCAAATTATAACTGTTAGATGTTTGATAATAGGAATGCATGACAAGATTGAATGTTTTAACCTAAAATAAACTTAGATCACCATTAACATGTACAAAGATAAAAATAAACTGAAAACGACACACTCGCACATGCGCACTCTTAGGGTACACCCCACTTGGTTGCCTTCGTGCACGGTCATTGAGTATAGGTCGCTTTAGAGGTCGTCCTCTTGTCCAAAGATCATAGTCGCCTCGAAATGGTTGCCTCGGATATTGTTGCCTCAAACAAATGATCTAAGACATTAGGGTTACCGCTAAGGCATCCTAACATTGCTTTGGTGACCGTAAGTCCCGCATTCGAATTGACCCTTAAACTCCAACAACGATGCTACCTACTCATCAATAGTGGGATAACATTGTCTAAAGGAAGATAACATAGAACGATTCCTTTTTCAAGTAGGTAGATGGTTCTTAAGTACTTGCTCTTTCAAAAAACAAAAACTTTTCACCCTTACACCTTTTCGAACAAAGTTTTCAAAAACACTTCATACGCTATTGAGGACATAAGCAAGAGTTAAATCGAAGTTTCAAAACAAAAAACTTTTTCAAACCCACAAGCACAAAGAAAGCAATATTTTGAAAACAACATGAGCAAGTACCTAAGAGCCCGTGGATAACCACAGATAGAAAGGGTGCTAACACCTTCCCTTTCTATAATCTACCCCCCGTACTTAGAAAATCTCAAAAAAGGAATTTTTGTGCTTTTTTCCTTTCCTTGTTGGATAATATAAAAGTCGGTGGCGATTCTTGCTTACCGCGACATTTTGCAAACACAAACGCAAAACGCAAACCAGCATTCCAAAAACAGTCAGTTCTTTCCCACTGTCTCACAATCAGAAAGAGTGATTATAGCATAATTGATCATCTGAGCCATACTCCTTCTAAGATGTCTATCTTGTCTCTGTTGATTTATTCAGAACCTCATATAAATGCTTTGATGAAGTTATTAAAGAATGTGTTCGTGCCACATGAGATAACAGTCAATCAGTTTGAGAATGTTTATGCTAACATATCTGTCGGGAATGGTCTGGGCTTCACAGATTTTGATCTTCCTCCGGAGGGGCGAGACCATAACAAAACATTGCATATTTCAATTGAGTGCAGGGGCACTACTTTATCTCGGGTTTTGGTGGACAAAGGGTCGTCTTTGAATGTATTGCCTAAGTCAGCATTGATGAAAATTGATTATTCTAGACTGGAGCTGCGCCCTAGTGATTTGATGGTGAAGGCGTTTGATGGGTCTCGAAGGTCAGTGTTTGGGGAGGTGGAGTTACCAATCAAGGTTGGTCCTCGCACCTTCACGGCTACATTTTTTGTGATGGATATATAGCCAGCATATTGTTGTTTGTTGGGGCGGCCGTGGATTCATAGAGCAGGGGCAGTCACCTCTACTCTTCATCAGAAACTCAAGTATCCTGCAAAAGGAAAGGTGATAACTGTGTGCGGCGAGGAAGAGTACATCGTGAGTCATTTGACATCATTCCGCTATGTTGAAGTTGAAGGCGAGATACATGAGACTCAGTTTCAGGCGTTTGAGACAGTTCATGCTATCAATTTTCCTCCTCTAGAGAAGAAAAGGAAGCCTGAAACTGTTATGTCTTCTCTCAAGGATGCGAGAGTTGTGGTGGAAAATGGTAACCCTGAAGATTGGGGTCAGGTGATGGACGTTACTCCAAAATTTGATAAATTTGGTCTTGGTTTTAGCCCAGGTCAGCAGAGTGCAATTCCCAAAGCATCTAGTTTATCTACTCCTGTGAAGTTTTCCCGTCCTTGTGCTACTCAAGAAGAACACGTCAATGCAGTTGGCGATGATAGGGCTGATGGCTACAATATCGAAGATTGGATTCGTCTGAGTATTCCAGGCCAAACACTCAACATTTGGACTTCTGTGGATGTTATCTAAGTTTCAAGCGCTGAGGAGTAATTTTCTTGTTTTCTTTTATTATCATATCATAATTCCTACGCTCTGCCTAAGGCATGGTGGATCATTTGTGTAGGACCACCATGTTTATTTTCAAAAGTTTATCATGAAATAAAGGATGTTTTTTCATTCAAAATTTTGCTCCATTTCTTTTTTATTTAAATGGCAATGTTTCTCTTTTCACACACTGTCACTAAAAAACGCCAAAATGTCATTCATGCAGATGCACTTCCACCATCGATCCTATTGATAACCACTTTGTTATGGCTTACTATGACTTTGATACTCCTATTTATCAAGCTGAAGAAGAAGCATATGAGGATTGTGATCTTCTTGAGGAATTAGCAAGATTGTTAAAACAAGAGGAGAAGGTTATCCAGCCGAATCAGGATTCGATTGAGGTGGTGAATATTGGCACAAAAGAGGTAAGAAGAGAATTCAAGATAGGGGCAGATCTCGAAGAAAGTATAAAGGTCAGATTGGTTAAGCTACTCCATGAGTATTCTGATATCTTCGCCTGGTCTTATGAGGATATGCCTGGGTTGGATACAGACATAGTGGTGCATCGATTACCGCTCAAAGAAGGTTGTTCTCCTGTCAAGCAAAAGCTCCGAAGAACTCATCCTGAGATGTCCAAGAAGATCAAGGAGGAGGTCCAGAAGCAGTTGGACGCGAATTTCTTAAAGGTCATCAATTATCTGCCATGGATTGCAAATATTGTGCCTGTGCCCAAGAAGGATGGTAAGGTCAGGATGTGCGTGGATTATAGGGATTTGAACAGGGCCAGCCCTAAAGATGATTTCCCTCTTCCGCATATTGATGTGTTGGTCGATAATACTGCTCATTCCAAAGTGTTTTCGTTTATGGATTGTTTTTCGGGTTACAATCAAATTAAGATGGCTCCGGAGGATATGTAGAAGACAACATTTATCATGCCTTGGGGAACTTTCTGTTATAAAGTGATGCCGTTTGGTTTGAAAAATGCCGGGGAAACATATCAGCGCGCCATGGTCACTCTCTTTCATGATTTGATTCACAAAGAGATTGAGGTACATGTGGACGATATGATTGCTAAGTCTGACACGGAAGAGGAACATCTTGTTCATCTGGAAAAATTGTTCGAGAGACTGAGGTAGTTTTTGCTGAGGTTGAATCCGAATAAGTGCACCTTCGGGGTGAGATCCGGCAAGCTGTTGGGTTTTTTTGTAAGTGAAAAAGGTATCAAGGTGGACTCGACCAAGGTAAAAGCGATACAGGAAATTCCTGAACCAAGGATAGAGAAGGAAGTACGTGGTTTCTTGGGAAGGTTAAACTACATTTCTAGATTTATTTCTCATCTCACAGCCACCTGTGAACCTTTGTTCAAGTTGTTGAAGAAAAGTCAGGCAGTGAAATGGAATGAGGATTTTCAGAAGGCCTTTGACAAAATAAAGGAGTATTTGCAGGAACCTCTGATACTCATGCTGCCAGTGGAAGGAAGGCCACTAATCATGTATCTAACTGTGTTGGAGAGTTCAATGGATTGTGTCCTTGGTCAGCACGATGAGATAGGGAAGAAAGAGAAGGCTATTTACTACTCGAGTAAGAAGTTTACAGAGTGCGAGTCGAGGTACTCATTGCTGGAAAAGACTTGTTGTGCGCTTGCATGGGCCGCCAAACGTCCGAGGCAGTACATGTTAACTCACACCACCTACTTGATATCCAAAATGGATCCAATCAAGTATATTTTTAAGAAGCCAGCTCTTACAGGCAGGGTAGCCCGTTGGCAGATGATACTCACCGAATATGATATCCAATACACTACTCAAAAAGCAATTAAGGGTAATGTACTGGCAGGCCATCTTGCTCACCAGCCCATGAACAATTATGAACCGATGAAGTTTGATTTTCTAGATGAGGAAATTATGTATATTCGGGAATGTAATATGCCAGACCCAGACGAAGGACCCGAACCGAGACCACGTTGGACGGTTGTTTTTTATGGTGCCTCCAATGCCATGGGAAACAGTGTCGGAGCTATTATCACTTCCCCTGAGGGATACCATATTCCTTTCACGGCTCATATTTGTTTCGATTGCACTAACAAAAATGGCCGAGTATGAGACTTGCATTTATGGCATTGAAGCGGCGATCGACCTGCGCATCAAATTTCTGAAAGTTTACGGGGATTCCAATCTTGTTATCAGCCAGATTAGCGGAGATTGGGAGACTCGCCATTAGAACCTAATTCCCTATCGTGAGTATGATCGGTGGGAAAGAACTGACTGTTTTGGAATGCTGGTTCGCGTTTGTGTTTGTTTTCGCAAAATGTCGCGCTAAGCAAGAGTCGCCACCGTCTTTTATTTTATCCAACAAGGAAAGGACAAAAGCACAGAAAAGTTCCTTTTTGAGATATTTCTCGGGTTCGGGAGGTAGATTATAGAAAGGGAAGGTGTTAGCACCCTTTCTATCCGTGGTTATCCACGGGCTCTTAGGTACTTGCTCATTGTGTTTTCAAAAGTTTGCCTTTCTTTGTGTTTGTGGGTTTAAAAAGAGTTTTTGTTTTGAAGAGAGTGTGAGTGCGAAAAGTTTTGTTTTGTTTTAAAAGGAGCAATTACTTAAGAACCATCTACCTACTCGAAAAAGGAATTAAACTGTGCTAATGTCCTTTAGACAATGCTATCCCACTATTGATGAGTAGGTAGCATCGTCATTGGAGTTTTCGGGTCAATTCGATTAAGGGACGTGTGGTCACTAAAGAAATATTAGGACGCCTTAGCGGTAACCCTAATATCGTAGATAATTTTTCCGAGGCAATCGTTTCGAGGCAACTATAATCTTTGGACAAAAGGGCGACCTCTAAAACTTCCTATACTTAATGACCATGTTCGAAGGCAACCAAGTGAGGTGTACCCTAAGAGTGGCATGTGCGAGTGTGTTACTTCGGTTAATTTTATCTGTACATGTCATGGGTGAGCTATTGTTGATTTTAGGTTAAAGATTGATCTTGTCATGCATTTCTTATTTATCAAACATCTAACAGTTAATAGTTGTGGAATTTAAATTGCGGAAATTAAATCTAAACTATTACAAGGTGTCGGGTATTTACATCGCCAAAAACAAACCCTTTAATTTAAATTGCGGAAAGTAAAAATAAAGCGGTAAATAAATAAAGTCCTAATTAAAAGCTATTACATACTGGAAGCAGTTACAATATTGGAAATATAGATCGCGTGCGAAGAAAGTTAAATCGGCGCATTTTTAGGGTTTTGACCCTTTTTGAAAGAAAGCATGTTTTTTTTTTAATTATTTTGAATTTAAAGAAATTAAACCTAAACTAATTATTAATTAATTGATAAAAAAGGATATTTTTGGATTTTTGTTTTTAAGGAAATAAAATAAAAATGGTTAAAAGTTATTAAAACCTAATTCTACATTAATTTTAATTTATTGCAAAAAATATTAAAATTGTACCTAATTAAAAACTAAATCGATTGATTAATATTTATTTACAAAAATAGAGTGATGAAATTAAATTTAATAAATAAAAATAATATTTTTTATGTTTTCTGATTTTATTAAGAAAAATAATTGGTTAGTGTAAATAAGAATAATAATTAATAAAACAATTAAATAATAAAAAAAATGAAATATGAAAAGAAATAACCAAGGGGGGTGCTGGGCCCAAATTGGTGGTGAGTCTGGCAATTGTTTGGCCCATTTTTATTCAGCCTTGTTTGACTTTCCCAATCCAGCGCGTGCCTTTGACTAGGGAGTATGATGAGCTTGCAATCTGGACCCTTGGATTTGGCCTGGAGGCCATCTGACGCCTGGATCCATGAGGCATATGGTGAGCCATGCTTTGGACGCTGTATGGGAATACTTATGGAAAAAATATAACAAGCGATTTGGGGGACCTGGGATTCGAACCCAGGTCCCAAGGGACTTTGCAACAACGCCTTTACCAATTGAGCCGTGACACGCTTTTGTTAAATGGATAAGTGGAGAACATTATATGCAAAAACAATCAATATGCTGTAAACAAAAAAATAAAGCGCGCGAGATTTGAAAGGACGAATGGGAGGGAGACGCGTCAGCGTCTTCTTCGTTGAGACACTGGTTTCTTACCTGCGGATTTTTATCCGCAGCAAGAACCGTGGATTCCTCCTAAAACAACTTCCAGGCCATGTAAATGCATACTAAGATCATCCCCATGCTCGTTTCTCTTCCCTGAACACAACCATGGCCATTATTTGACCTAATTTACCTGCATAGCAAACGCCTAAAAACAAAGAAAAGAAACCCTAGCTTCGGATTTAAGGTTATAGGCCATGAAAACAAAATTGAATAATGCAGGAATGTTGGAAATTGGACGTTAAACATGAATGCACAAACGATTTGTTCAGAAAATTCCAAAATATGGAATCACGATCTCAGGTTCAGAGCTATGTTCAAGAACACTTACAGCTTGATTTAAGAGGTCTCAAGGCTTGGTTTTGATTGCTTTCGCTCCACTGGATGTCAGGCAAGGAAGCTATGTGGAGATTTTGCTTTAAAAACGCCTCCAATGTGGATTTCGATCTCCAACTTTTCAAGGTTTTTTTCAGTTTTGGTTTGGCCGTTTCTGCAGTGCTTAGGTCGTGTTCTTGATATGCCTAGCTTGTGTGAGTAATAAGGAATGCATTTAGGTTAAACTTTGGGCTTGAATCCATGTGCATTGAAGAATTGAGATATGATTTGATTCCTCCATTAAAGGCTTTCAAATTCTTTCCAAATCCAAGATTTTGTGCATGATTTGCATTGGTACGAATTTGATTATGTGTATCATGATAATGAAGACCTGTAATGATAAAAAAATCTTATTCCATCAATATTTGGATTTTATTTGAATTAATATTGATTTAAAATGAATTAAATCAATAAAAATTAAATAAAATAGAAAAATTAATAATTGGTCATGAAATTGAAGATAGGACACGTGTGTGGTGTGACAAGATCATGTCAAGTGGAAAAAAGTGGGCCCTTTTGTCAAAAATTGGAGTTTTAAGGATAGTTGACTTTTAGCAATTTTGGAAAAATGCCCAACTTCAACAATGCATAACTTATTCAATTTTGAACTTTTGAAAGTGTTCTTGGACTTTTTAGAAACCTTGAGATGTCCTCTAACCAAACCTTTTGGTATCATCTAATTTTGATCTTCCATGCTAAAGTTATAAGCTTTGGCAAAAAAGGTCTTTTTGTTGACTTTCGAAAATGACCTATAATGTCCAAATTTGTAACTTTTTGTGAGAGCATTTCTTGATCTTGGGGTGTGAAGATGGATTGTAGGAAATTGAATCCTCTTCAAAATAAGATTTGTATGGGTCATTTCTCATAAAGTATGAGAAAGTTATGCTTGGTCAAAGTTGAGTTGACTTTTCCTACAAAACCCTAATTTAGCAACTTTTGAATCTTGATGAATTTTAAGCAATCCTTGATGAATCACGATCAACCCTTGATAAAATGATGAATTATCCTTCAAAATGAGAATGTTGGCAAAAAATCTTGAGATTTGACCATTTGTAGGCCACAGTTGACTTTTGCCCTATCACAGTCGATTTTTGGACCTCTTGAGCAATTGACTGACCAAACTTTCTATGCAAGGCTTGAAACTTGACATGGATGAACTTGAGAACATATTGGGACCTTGGGAAGAATTTGAGGCCATTTGGATGTAAGGACCTTGATGCAACACAAAACCCTAATTTTGAATTGACTGTCTTAGGAGGTGATTTGACTGTCCAACTCTTGAGCCATCTTGAACAACTTGGAGATGATTCTTGACATGTCTTGAGAAATATGGGAGGGGAAATTTTGGGGTACAACAGTTTCCCCTGTTCAATCTTCTTAAACTCGAGGATATAGATTGGCGTTCGGGCCTTTCGTGATCCGAAGGTGGAAGATGATTGAACACTAGAGTGCCCAGAAATTTGCACTCGCATGAAGTAGCATCAGCATTGTGATGTCGGGAATGGGCTTACAGATGCCATTTGGAGATTGTTGGTAGGTGGTTTTGTCTTTGCTGACGGGTTGTCTCTTTTGACGGGGTGTCTCCTTTGACGAGTTGTCTCTATTGACGGGTTGTCTCCATTGACGGGTGGTCTCCATTGACAGGTTGTCTCTATTGACGAGTTGTCTCCATTGACGGGTTGTCTCCATTGACAGGTTGTCTCTATTGACGGGTTGTCTCCATTGACGGGTTGTATCCATTGACGGGTTGTCTTTACTGACGGGTTGTCTCCATTGACGGGTTGTCTCCATTGACGGGTTGTCTCTATTGACAAGTTGTCTCTATTGACGGGTTGTCTCCATTGACAGGTTGTCTCCATTGACAGGTTGTCTCCATTGATGGGTTGTCTCCATTGACAGGTTGTCTCCATTGACAGGTTGTCTCTATTGACAGGTTGTCTCTATTGACGGGTTGTCTCTATTGACGGGTTGTCTCCATTGATGGGTTGTCTCCATTGACAGGTTGTCTCTATTAACGGGTTATCTCTATTGACGGGTTGTCTCCATTGACGGGTTGTCTCCATTGACGAGTTGTCTCCATTGACAGGTTGTCTCTATTGACGGGTTGTCTCTATTGACGGGTTGTTTCTATTGATGGGTTGTCTCCATTGACGGATTGTCTCCATTAACGGGTTGTCTCCATTGACGGGTTTTGCCTCAGAAAAATCTTTAGGAATCGATTTAACTGATTTTTGTCTCCATTGACATAGTTGAGAATTTGGCTGCATCTTTCCTGAAAGGTAAAGGTCAGTCATATGCGATGCATGATATGGATCAAGCAATGATGTTCTCAACATAAATGAGATAGTATGGTAAATGTGTATATGCATGTATCATGATGTATGAAAATGTGATGTTTAGCTGGGGAAAATAATTCCCAGAGCTGCTGGAGAATAGAATTGAGTTCTTCGTTTCTGCTGGGGATGATGAACGAAGATGATTGTGAGAATAAGCCTGCAGGAGAAAAGAACTCCATTGGGGAATAAACTGATGAAGAGATTACTCTGTGGGGAATTATTCTGTGGAGAGAGATATTCTGCTGAAGATTTTAACGATAAACTCCGCTGGGGGTTCTGTTGATAAGCTCTGTTGGGGATTTTAATGATGAACTCCACTGGGGATGGATTACCGTTGCTGGTGATATTGAATTTGTTGAGGATTGAATTCATGTTCGGGGAAAGGAAAGAACTTCGCTGGGGATGATCTTTCAGTTGCGACTTGCTAGGGATAACCCTGTTAGACTCTTGTGGGGGATAACCTCTAAATTTGGCTGGGGAGACTTATTTATGCTCTGCAGGGCATAAGTTTCTAGAGTCTACTGGGGATGAATGATTCAACTCTGTTGGGGAGGCTTTTTAGACTGTGCTGGGAAAATGGCTCCACTGGGGGTATCTTGTATTCTGCCGGGGAACATTCTTATACTCCGTTGAGGAATATTAAGACTGTCGGGGATGCTCTTATACTTGCTGGAGAATATTCTTATACTCCACTGGGTAATATTAAGACCTTCTAGGAAACCAAACCTTTTTAGCGCTGATGGTGGATGAACTCTGCTTGGGGAGAATATTGCTGATTTGTCCATAGCTGCAAGTCTTAGCTGAGAGAGCTACCATTACTGTCTTGCTCTGCGGGGAGTGAAGGTAACTTAGCCATATTCTTCAGCTAAACGTACCTTGGTACCTGGTGGACAGAGCAACTTGTACAGTTCGGACAATTCTTATTTGCCCCTGTTTCTATTATTACCAGTAACTCGTCTTTCATTTCTCATGTAAATATTTATGATCAGCAATTAATGTCAAATGCATAGATCAAAAAATGAACATTGGACGTTCTTTGCAAAACAAAACAGATGAAGGAAAAACAGCTTGAAATTTCTAAAAATGAATTTGTATTGATTTTGAAGTTTGGCCAGAAAAATAGGCGTTTTTTGTACAAGAGACTGACGTCCTAGTAAGAGAACGCCGCCGAACAAATAGAATTTATACAATTTGTGAAAAGGAAACAAAACATCTATGTGAATAATCCCACTGGGTTCCAACTCTGCTATTGCCTTTATATCTTCAAGTGTCTCATCACTTTGCTGCTTAGTTGAAGATGAATATTATTGATTAGTGTCGTCCGAGCTTGATAGTCGATACCGAAGTCTGGATGCGAGGTGATCCAATGAGACATAGTGTTACGCTTTGATCCCTAACTTTTGCCTGGACTGCCCTTTTGGGTTTTCAATCCATTGGGATACCCATTTTTGCCCAAGCCGCCTTTTCAGGTTTTCGACTTGCCGGGTGTACAGATTTTTTTATTTTCATCCCTTATTTTTTCCCGAACCCTTTTGGTTCGCTGGGAAGCCCTTATTTTTGCCTAGGCCAGTCAACCTAGCAAGTCTTTGATTATGCGTAGTATTTTTTTACTATGTCTGCATTGACGGGGTGAGGAAGGTCGTCACCATCCATGGTGGTTAGAATCATAGCTCCTCGTGAGAAAATGTTCTTAACCACAAATGGCCCTTCGTAAGTAGGGGTCCATTTTCCCCTGGGATCACCTTGAGGTAGAATAATGCGCTTGATTACCAGGTCCCCAACTTGATACTCTTGTCGTCTGACTTTCTTGTTAAATGCCTTGATCATCCGTTTTTGATACGTCTGACCATGACAAATAGCAGTAAGTCTCTTTTTGTCAATTAGGTTCAGCTGATCAAGCCAGGTCTGAATCCAGTCATCTTCGCTTAACCCTGCATCCTTCATGATCTGAAGAGAGGGTATCTAAACTTCAATAGGCAAGACTGCCTCCATGCCATAAACCAAGGAATAGGGTGTTGCCCCTGTTGACGTCCGTGCTGAGGTACGGTACCCATGAAGAGCAAATGGTAACATCTCGTGCCAGTCTTTGTATGTCACTGTCATCTTCTGCACAATCTTCTTAATGTTCTTATTTGCTGCTTCAACAACCCCATTCATCTTCGGCCGGTAGGGAGAAGAGTTATGATGTTGTATCTTGAATTGCTCGCAGAGCTCAGTGATCATCTTGTTGTTGAGATTGGTGCCATTGTCCATAATGATCCTCTCTGGTACACCGTATCGACAGATCAGATTATGCCGAATGAACCGTTCCACGATGTTCTTGGTTACGGTAGCAAAGGAAGCTTCTTCAACCCACTTCGTAAAGTAATCAATCGCTACCAGGATGAAACGATTCCCGTTGGATGCCGTAGGTCTGATCTCGCCGATCATATCAATGCCCCACATTGCAAAAGGCCAAGGCGCTGTCAAGACGTTCAGAGGAACTGGAGGTATGTGCACCTTATCAACATAGACTTGGAATTTGTGACACGTTCGAGAATGCTGATAACAGTCGGCTTCCATTGTGGACCAGTAATATCCTGCCCGGAGGATTTTCTTTGCCATGGTATGTCCACTGGAATGAGTTCCGAAAGAACCTTCATGCAGCTCTGCCATGATCCTTTCTGCTTCAATCTTATCCACACAATGCAGTAAGGTCGAATCATGGTTGCGCTTGTAAAGAATGCCATTGCTGATGAAGAACTTCGCCGCGAACCCCCTCAGAAACTTCTTATCATTAACAGATGCATCCTCGGGGTACTCCTAAGCTTCAAGATACCTCTTCACCTCATGATACCAGGGCTTTTCTGTTACCTCTTCAGTCTCAAGATCACAGCAATGTGCAGGTTCATCCAATATTTCAATGATGATCCGGGGAGCTTCGTTGTCCCAATTAACTTTGAACATAGAAGATATCGTAGCCAACGCGTCCGCCAACTGATTCTCCTCTCTAGGGAAGTGTTCAAAGTTTATCTCTTCGAAATGGGGAAGCAGTGTCAACATGTACTCCTTGTAAGGAATAAGATTTGGGTGTTTCGTATCCCACTCGCCTTTGATTTGACTGATCACGAGAGCGGAATCTCTAAAGACACTTAGAAACTTAATCCTTAGGTCAATTGTTGCTCGAAGACCCATAATGCATGCTTCATACTCCGCCATGTTGTTGGTGCAGTTGAAACATAGTCGGGCGTTGAACAGAGTATGAGAGCCTTTGGGAGATATGATCACGGCGCCAATGCCATTACCTAAAGCGTTTGAAGCTCCATCAAAGTACATAGACCATCGGGATCCTTCCTCAGGTCCTTCATTCGGTCCAGGTGTCTCACAATCAGTTATCAACATGATATTCTCGTCCGGAAATTCAAAGTTCATAGACTGGTAATCATCCACTGCCTGATGTGCCAAATGGTCTGCCAACACACTTCCCTTGATTGCCTTTTAGGTCGTATACTGGATGTCATACTCAGTCAAGATCATCTGCCATCTTGCAATTCTTCCGGACAAGGCAGGCTTTTCGAAGATATACTTGATTGGATCCATCTTTGATATCAACAGAGTGGTGTGAGTCAACATATATTGTCTCAGCCGGCGAGCAGCCCATGCCAAAGCGCAGCAAGTTTTCTTGAGCAGTGAGTATCGGGTCTCACAGTCGGTAAACTTTTTGTTAAGGTAGTAAATTGCATGCTCTTTTCGGCCGGACTCGTCATGCTGCCCCAGTACACACCCCATTGAGTTATCGAGCACTGTCAAGTATAAGATCAAAGGTCTCCCTTCAACTGGTGGCATCAGGATGGGTGGCTCTTGGAGATACTCTTTGATCCTCTCGAAAGCGGCCTGGAATTCATCGTTCCAACGTACCACTTGATCTTTCATCAGCAGCTTGAAGATTGGTTCACAAGTAGCAGTCAGGTGTGAGATGAATCGGGCAATGTAGTTCAGTCGTCCCAGAAAGCCTCCGACTTCTTTCTCTGTTTTGGGAGCTGGCATCTCTTGTATAGCTTTCACTTTGGCAGGGTCCACTTGAATACCTTTGTTGCTTACAACGAAACCTAGTAGTTTTCCAGATCTCATTCCGAAGGTGCACTTGTTCGGGTTCAACCTCAGCTTGTACAACTTCAATCTGTCAAACAGCTTCTGCAGATGGTCAAGGTGTTCTTCCTCAGTCTGGGACCTTGCAATCATATCGTCGATGTATACTTCAATCTCATGATGGATCATGTCATGAAACAAAGCAACCATGGCACACTGATATGTTGGCCCAGCATTCTTCAACCCAAAAGGCATGACCTTGTAGCAAAAGGTACCCCACTGAGTAACAAAGGTGGTCTTCTCCATGTCTTAGGGAGCCATTTTGATCTGATTATAACCAGAGAACCCGTCCATAAAGGAGAATACCTTGTGCTGAGCAGTGTTGTCAACCAGAACGTCAATATGAGGTAGAGGGAAGTCATCCTTGGGGCTTGCCCTGTTCAAATCCCTGTAGTCAACACACATTCAGACCTTACCATCTTTCTTCGGTACTGGAACCACATTGGCCACCCACTGAGGGTAAGAAGTAACTGCTAGAAAACCAGCGTCAAACTGTTTCATAACTTCAGCCTTGATTTTCTCAGACATCTCTGGGCGCATACGGCGAACCTTCTGTTTCACTGGAGGACAATTGTAATACCCCTAATTTGTCCTACCCTTCTACTTCCTATCCGGCTTACGCATTTTTGCTTTTTTTTCTCACATTAGGTCATCTAACACATCATGCATCATTAATCAATAAATTGGCATAAGATCACGGATTTTGAGGAATAAGGGTTGGTGTATGGCTTTAAGGCTCCCATCTTCGCACAAGCTTGTTTTAGTTGATTTCTCCGTTAATAATCTGTTTGAAGCTAGGTTTTCATTTCATGGACCTTATCATCATCAAGCTACGAGGCTATTCTTTTCTTCTCAATGTCAAGTTGCAAGGTTTTATGAGACGAAGCTAAAAATCAGGGTTTATACATTTTCATATTTGACCTTGTCATCATTCTACCTGAGGTTCATTCCATATCAAGGTATTCGCATGTCTCATCTTTCATATTCATCTGCAAAAAATCCCTCAGGGCATAGTCATTATCATCTATTGAAAAGGGGTCCAAGACGTCGTTGTTCTAGTGCTCATATAGTCGGGACATGGTACAAGATGTTGATTATGATCAAGGTGTCATTATTTCAAATGCTTATTGCTTGATACACAAGTTTGGTTTATACTGAGGAATTGAATTGAATTAGGGGTTCACTGAAGCTGTGGTTTGATTAGAATTCATTCATCAATATTTGAAGTGGATTTGGAATAATTGAAGTGGATTTGGAGAAAATCAAAGTTCTTAAATATTTGCGTGGTTTTTCTTGGAATTCAAACCACAAGTATAAAAAAGCATGTATCAAGTTCATCCAACCATCAAAATATTGTCCAAGTAGCCTCTCTTGGATTCATTCAAGATTCATGTCTCTTTTGGATACCTTGCAAATATTTTGGATTCATACCATTTATTTGAATTCATACAAAGGCCACTTCATTATGTGGAAATAAAGTCAACATACATTACAATTATTCAAATACATACAAGTCCAAATTCCATTTACAATTATACATAACATCTATACATTTTTTACCAAAGCCTATCCTAATTTTCAATCATTCTCCATGTTCCAAACTTCAAGCTTCCATAACATCGCAAAGTAATCTCCATGCTTGATGCCCTTATGTCTTGAATTTCTTCACCATGTTTTATTCGCATCATCTATGGCCAAACTTGCTGTTAAAACCATCTTCAATATACCTTTTCATCACATGCCCAATCCAAACCGCTATGAACCTGAAAATAGCAACAAAAACCTGATGATTCTTTGTTGGACGTGGAAGCCAAATGAAAATGAAAATGAAAATGAAAATGGGATGGAAGCCAATTGCTGGCAGATATCTTCTTCATTGGACGTGGAAGAAGTGCCATCAGGTGCTTTACTTATAGACACAAAACTAACAGCACAACAACCACTTCTAACTGCAAAACAAAATAGTTATAGCATAACTAACAAATATCCAAGACCATATTCAGTAACCAATTTTCTGCCCTCAACTAACCCTCTAATCTCTAACAGGTTTTAAACCAATCATTTCTAACTATCAATAACTAACTTCCTCATCTCATACTAACACTTTAACAGAATTTCTGTTTTACAAAATAACAGTTTTAACCAAGTCCAACTAACTCTCAAACTCCAAAATCCAACCCTTGATTTCTCTAACAGAAATCCTCAATCTATGGTCAAGATTCAATCACCTTCTAACTAACATTCACAGATCCAACAATCTATATAACAGAATTGAGATTCACGAGGGGGGACAGAATAGATTATATTCAACACAGAAAAAAAAGAGGGATATTATTACCTCTCAATCATCTCGTTCTTCAATCATTGAAAAGAATCACCACAATCACAACCACACAAAAAAATCAGAAAAATTTCTCTCTCAACCTTGATTCTGCTTCATCTTTACGCACTCTCCCTCTCTCTCTCCCTCTGCAATCTTCATGTAGCTTCATCTTCATCTTCCAAAAATATCAGACAAACCCTCTGAAACACCTTCAATCCTTCAACCTTCATCTCTTTTGAACTTTCAATTCACTATAGTCTTCATCTAGTTCACCATCTATTAAATTACGCTCCAGCACTCTTACATCTTCATCAGATAAGAGTCAAATGCACGCTTCGTTTCAATCTCTACGTTGCATCAATACACACACAGAAAATCAGAAACGATGTAGAAGAAGAAGCGTGAAGGAAAATAAACGTGCTTACTTGAGCATCTCATTACCAGCACCGTTGAAAAGCCATCGGAGTTCCTTCGGATTTGTATGAGTTCTGTTGAATCTAGAAAGGTTTAGTATGAATCAGAAGATCAGAGATGGCAGAGTGATCCGCAAATGAAATTGAATCAGAATGAGGAATGTAAGGCGAAGATGATGATGCAGTATAGCATAGCAGAAACAAGACCGCTGATGTAGGAAAGCGAAGACGGAACTCACTGGAGCAATCGCGAATGACGGCGAACGGAAGTGACGACACCGGATCGGAGAAGAAATCGCAACCGGACGGAGAGGTTGAGTGTTGTCGCAAGAGAAACTGAGACGGAGCAATGCGAGGTGACGAAGATACCGGCGCCGTTCGATTCTGTTTGTGGTGAGAGATCGGCGGCGCCGCGTTCGTGAAGAAGGAGAAGAGACTTTTCTTTCCTCTAACCCTATTCCTTTTCCAATTTCATGCGTTTTTTTCATTTTTTTTATTATCTTATTGTTTTATTATTTTATATCTTTTATTTAATAATAATAATAATATGCTGAAACGATATAATTGTTTTATTATTTTATATTTTATTTAATAATAATAATAATATGCTGAAACGATATAATTGTTTTATTATTTTATATTTTCTGTAATAATAATAATAATATGCTGAAAATAATAATATAAAAATATGGGTTTTTGTTGTAAGAGGAATTAGTGATGGAATGGGCCAAACTAGTCAATTCTTGGATCATGATTATTTTTATTTTCTTGCTGATTTTGTCCATTTTTGATGGGGCCTAATGTCATTGCTTTTTTTTGCAGCACATAGTGAATTTAGTTCGCACCTCCTGAGATCTTATTTCCCATACTCATTTCGATTACGGTTAATTTTGGCGATTTATTTTCTTTGGCAATATTGGTAAATAAAAGAGATTTCTTTTCAATTCTCTCACTTTTCCTTTTCAATTTTAATCATTAGTTTTACTCATTTTTATGTCATGTATTTCGCTCGCAATTTTTATGGATTGTATGCGATATCTTGATACTTGCTGCCTAGTTTTACTTATTCGTATATTATTTCATGATTCTTTAGGAGATTTTGGTTCAAATTTAATCTTCGATTTAATTGAACTGAAAGTAGACATTAGGCTTTCAAATTCATGCATACTAATATCAGATAGAAATTTCCCCTTTAACCTAAATATTATGGCTACTAACGCACAATAACATTAGGTTTAGAAATAGGCTAATTCCCCTTTAACTTTTCTTTCCCTTTTGCATTCGCACTTAAAACAAAAACTTCTTTTTCTTTCAAAAATACAAAATACTTTAAAACTACTGATTCGAATCACGCTTTTGCTTAGTACGAGAAATGATAAGCGGGTCTCTTCTCGATCTTATTGTTCTTCATCTCAAGCATAGGTGTGGTTCAATTCTCAAAGACTCCTTTCATGACTAAGTAGAAAAATGGCTAATATCTCTCTCTTGAGGTCAATCAGTCATCATCTACAACAAAAAATACAAAACAAATTCAAATCTTTTGTGCGCTCGAGCACTTTTCTTTTAAACCCTTTTCAGGTAAGGACATGATTAATTTACTTCTGTGCCAACGCATAAGTCTCCAAAGGTCGAGCTGCGGAAGAAGGCGGAATTAACTTCGTCCACAAAAAACACAAAACAAACAAAAAATGTGAGCCGAACTACGGTAGCTCTGATTCCTCAAAAAGGATACGTAGGCATTGGGGGGCCCAGGCGAGCACAATTTTATTTTCCCTACATTCTTTTCCCCTTTCTTTTGCATGCATTCCTCCAGTAGTATAGTAAACAGTAAGCATAGATTAAACACACACATAAGATAGACAACGAGAGTGGATACCGTAGAGTACTACGGGCGTGTGGGGTGCTAATACCTTCCCCTCGCGTAACAAACTCCCTTACCCTTATCTCTTGGTCGTTCGACCTTGATTTCATCCTTCTCGGGTTTTCTCGATGTTTACCTTTCCCTACATGTGGGATAAAAGACGTTCGATGGCGACTTCATTGTTTTGATGATTTTCAGACGGTTGTTTCAACTGGCGACTTCACTGAGGAATAGGTCGACCAAATGCTGGTCCATCCCAGAGTCGCTCCTAGCTCTTGTTTTCTTTCCTTAGGGTGTTTATTTTTATGCTTTCAAGTTTACTCATTTGTACATGTTTGCATTGCATTTTATGGCTTTCCATATCTGTTATCTATTATGCTGGACTCTGTTCTCTATGTTGGGTGGGGATGTCACTTCTGAGGTAAAAGGCCCAGTACCCAGGCCAGAGTGCACTAGGACACCTAGGAATAAAGTGGGGGCATGACGGCTATAGGACATGGTCCAATTAGTGCAGTCATGTCATATACCACGCTCGGATGAGGTTCAAATGAATTACTATCGGCACCCACGTCTGTGGGCAAGCCCATAGCACTTTCAGGCGAACCCGTGATTTTCGAGTTACCATTATCTTACCCTGACCTAGTTTTCACCCGTGAGTGGGAAGGGAATTTTTGTCACAAGTACAGATGGTGACTGTGTTCAGATGGTTATTCAGGTACAAATGGTGACTATGCTCAGACAATGACTACTGATTCTAATGGCTATATTCTGGATTTCTGTTAAGACTTGATGCAGATGCTATACTCTGTTGGTGACCGTATGGTTCTCAGATTTATTTTCTGAGTTCCTGACTTGTTTACCTGGAGGTTCATTCAATCCTTCAATCTTGGTATTCCCAGCATCTTCAGAAATTCTCAACAGTATCCAATGTTCCATAAGCCTTGATCCCGGACAATGGGAGATCCACAGGGTACTTGGTTCTTATGTATGCAGAAGTTATATCGGACCTCTGATCTGGTGATACTCACCTGATCCAGAGCAGTACAGCAACCTTATTCAGGAATGATGGAGCCTTGACCCTCTCTGATCTCATGCCTTTGCATACATGACATGGCTAACTGCATGCTTAACATACATGTTCTGTTATTTTCAAGGAATCATATTTGCAAGTCTTGTGCCAAAATTCTTCCATCACTTACTTGTGCAAAAACAAAATCAAAGCACGAAATGACAAAACATGACATGGCATTCATTCATGCACCCCATGCATATTCATGCATTCATGACAGGTACCCGAAGATTGGGGATTTTTATTCAGACCTGGGGTTCTCTTCAAAGGTTCAACCTGATTTCTCTCCACACATGCTCAAAGATCAGTGACGGAATAACTCTGAGTGGTACATGCAAGCCTTGGCTCATAGTCAGAAACTTCTTCAAGCAGGAAGATAATGGATTAAAGAGTCAGATAAGCCAGTTCATGGAAACTCTGATAATGTTGTCTATTATTTCCTTGAGACATGATGTGCTTGGTGATGCATGTTATACTGGGGCACCTGGCCAATCGATTGAAGATGGTATGTCATCCAGAGACCAAGTCCAAGACAGGCTCAATTCAGAGATTACTGTGTTCACATCAGATCTGAAAGGGGATTCTCTCGCACACTCGAGCTTCAAGACTACAGAAAGTCGTCAGAATCAGCAAGTCCATACGGAGTCAAGTCTCCTCAACAATGGCAATCATTGGTTTCTTTGACTGCATTTTCATTTGCATTCTTGCTTGTTTGTTTAAACATTGCTTGTATATAGAAACTTGTCTATTTTTGAACGAAAATCTTAATGCAATAAATATGCTTGTCTTGAAGTATTCCTTTCATTTTTACTCATCCATTTGTTATCACTCTTTAAATGTTTTACTTGCATATTGATGCCAAATTTCCTAGTCTTGTGCTTAGGTAAAGATTCAAAGGAGGATGACGATAATCTGAAAACGCAAAATCTCTGGTTGGTACACTTTTGAGTAGGACCCTGCTGACGATGTACAGGCCTTGTTTCAATCCCCAAACACCGGAGATATAAGGGAGATAGACCCTCGTCAACCCCTCTGAGCCTTCGAAGTAGGAGTTTCCTTTCTGTTCAGAAAAAGCCCTCATTTTAACCTTAGGGCGGGTAGTGTTCAGCTAATCTGTTCAGGCATTCAGAACTCATCAAGAGTGTGCATCCAAGGATACAACAATGGTTATCCATCAAAAGGTTGAGAAAAGTCAAAACCAAAATGGTTAACCCTCATCTAACAACAATGTGCGTCTATTGTCTATATCCCAATGGATATCTCTCGCACATCAGGAGGTCGACAGATGACAATACCACAATGACTATCCCTTGTCTATCAAAGACTCAGGCAGTCACGATCACTTCCGAAGACAATGCAAAGATCAACGACTTGTTCAAAATGAAAAATATGAATAAGAAAGAAACAAAAATCCCCGCTAAGTCAAAACTTGAAAACAAGTCACTTAGGCAAAAATTGGGGCATCCCGCTGGACTTCCAAATCAAAATTCAAAAGAATTTGTCCAGGCAAAAATTAGGGAAAGCAAGAACAAATTGAAAAGCCTAAAAGGCGAGAAAAGGATACCAATGAAAATCCTCATCAAAGAACAAAGTCGTGTGATCAAACACCAAAGGCAAAAGGTGAAGTGACTGTCATGTCCAAGAAACCACAGTGGTTCCTCAATCATCACAAACTCTTCTCGAGAGACGAACGCTTATATCAGGTCAACTGAACGTAGGAATGGAGAACATCATGGAGAATGGGTGGGCACCAAATAATTTTGAGCCTTGAATCCTTTTTTCTAAAACCGTGAACCAGGCCACGTTATAACCCTTTCAAAGTCCTAACTGAAGCAAGGGTCGATTCGAAAGCATGCTACAACGAGATAGCATTTAACTGACTCCTAAGAGGTACGTCTCAATATCTGTTTTGGCATCGTATGCTTGCATTATCTTTCATAAAAAAAAAATTTCTAACTAGTGACTCGTTCACAACAGAGTTGTGACGTCATTTCATTCAAAGTTTTTTCAAACTTCAAGACTTACATATGTGTTGCATTAGAATTATCATTCTCATAATAAACATTCTTCTGCATACAAAACAACTGGATTGACATCAAGTAAGTTTGCACAATGAACAATCTATAAAGAGCTCAATCTTGTCAGAAGAGAGGCTTGAATACCCCGTTGAAGCAAGAATCAGCTGCCACAAGAGAAATGACTTATCCAGCAGCATGTTAAACCAGAGATTCTATCAAGAAATCATCTTGATACTTCACAGTCTGAGTGCCATTCAGGGATGAAGTTAGCAGAGCCTGTCAATCTGGGGCAATCAAGTCGAGAATCAATCTCTCCAAGTTCAGCCAAATCTGGGGCATTCCTTCAAAGCTGTCAATCAGAGGCTATCACGTCGATAAATCTCTTCAAGCTCGATCAATCAGAGGCTATCACGTCGAGAAATCTATTCAGAATTCATTCAACCTGGGGAAGTTACGTCGAGATTCGACAAATCTCTCCAAGAAAGCCGTAATCAGAGCAGTTTATTTCGTAGCTCAAGACATTGGGGCAGGCCACCTCATATCGTATTGTGGCACGAATATTTTGGTCTTCTATTCAACATAGATCTTCCCAGAGACCCTCCAGACAGGGGCATTCCTCATTCGTACTTGCAAAGTTGCTCAAGCCAATTATGTTGTACGAGACTACGATCAAGCTAAAAGAATCATGACAATCAACCTGACTTGACCAGCGCACAAAGCTGCCTTCATCTACCACAGACAATTTCAAATCTGATTCCCCAAGTGAATTCGGAAAGTTTAGGGTCGTCTTTTGACTCGGCACGCGCAAGTGCATCCTCACTGGAGTTAATCAAGAGCATCCCCAGTAAAACTAAACCGGGGCATTCGCAGAGCTAAACCGGGGCAATTGCAGAGTTCAACCGGGGCACTCGTAGGTGTCCATTCCCATCTCTTATCCCCAAGTGATTCAAGAAATAATTCCCCAGTGTGCGTAAACTTGGAGCATGTATCCGAAGGGATCCACATGGTGTTCAGTATCCATTCTTCGACATATTCACTTCTATCACCCCCTCAACAGTTCAAGATGTATGGAGGTTTGGTCAGATTATCTCTTCCTTCAACGGTACAATTCAGAATCCAGCAGTATACCTAAAGACTCGCTTCGTCAGGAATTCAATCCTCACCAGAGTCAACAACGATCTTTGGTCTTAAAGAGCTCCCCAGTGTGTACTCTTATCAGTATCCCCAGCAATCTTTGGTACTGCAGGCTTCCAACGCCGGTATATACTGACATCCCCAGTGATGAGCAATGGCTCCCAGCAAGCCTTCTTTTATCCCCATGAAGTTTATTTCTTCGCATTGCATATAGTTATCATTACATATCATTGCATCCTCAAAAGCGCGTAGCTGATCCATCAGAGTGGATCTTTGCGTCAAAAGAAATTCAAACATGCATACAAAGCATAAGCCAGATCAGGTACCTTACACGAAAGACCTGAATTATTCAAGGACAACAATACATCCCTACAAAAGGATATCATGCCCAAAGTCCCCAGTTGGTGACCTTCACCTTTTCAATGCCAAACAAAATCAATACACTTTGTCATTCTAAACCCAGTTCTTGTCTGGTAGTCAGTTCCCTAAACATTCGTCCGTGTTTATACTTTTTGATACTCGTCTGTATCTTCTTTCAATACTCGTCCGTATTGATTCAAACACTCATCCGTGTTTATACCTTTGATACTCACCTGTATCTTCTTTCAATACTCGTCCGTATTGAATCAAACACTCGTCCGTGTTTATACTTTTGATACTCGTCCGTATCTTCTTTCAATACTCGTCCGTATTGAATTAAACACTAGTCCGTGTTTATACTTTTTGATACTCGTCCGTATCTTCTTTTAATACTCGTCTGTATTGAATCAAACACTCGTCCGTGTGTAACCTTTCGGTACTCGCCTGTATCTCCTTTCAATACTCGTCCGTATTGAATCAAACACTCGTCCGTGTGTAACCTTTTGGTACTCGCCTGTATCTCCTTTCAATACTCGTCCGTATTGATTCAAACACTCGTCCGTGTTTAAACTTTTTGATACTCGTCCGTATCTTCTTTCAATACTCGTCCGTATTGATTCAAACACTCGTCCGTGTTTAAACTTTTTGATGCTCACCTGTATCCTTTTTCAATACTCGTCCGTATTGATTCAAACACTCGTCCGTGTTTATACTTTTTGATACTCGTCCGTATCTTCTTTCAATACTCGTCCGTATTGAATCAAACATTCGTCCGTGTTTATACTCTTTTGATACTCGCCTGTATCTTCTTCCAATACTCGTCCGTATTGAATCAAACACTCGTCCGTGTTTATACTTTTTGATACTCGTCCGTATCTTCTTTCAATACTCGTCCGTATTGAATCAAACACTCGTCCGTGTGTAACCTTTTGATACTCACCTGTATCTTCTTTCAATACTCGTCCGTATTGATTCAAGCACTCGTCCGTGTTCATACTTCTTGATACTCGTCCGTATCTCCTTTCAATACTCGTCCGTATTGAATCAAACACCCGTCCGTGTTTATACTTTTTGATACTCGTCCGTATCTTCTTTCAATACTCGTCCGTATTGAATCAAACACTCGTCCGTGTGTAACCTTTCGGTACTCGCCTGTATCTCCTTTCAATACTCGTCTGTATTGATTCAAACACTCGTCCGTGTTTAACCTAGGATACTCGTCCGTATCTTCTTTCAATACTCGTCCGTATTGAATCAAACACTCGTCCGTGTTTAAACTTTCTTGATGCTCATCCGTGTCGCTTATCTAAACAATCATCATGCCGTAATCCATGTTTTCACCGTCAAACCTGAGATCGCCTCTTGGCTAGGTTCTTCCATTAAATCATCGTCGAACCTGAGATCGCCTCTTGGCTAGGTTCTTCCATCAAATCATCGTCGAACCTAAAATCGCCTCTTGGCTAGGTTCCTCCCTTAAATCCTCGTCGAACCTGAGATCGCTCTTGGCTAGGTTCTTCCTTCAAATCGTCGTCGAACCTGAGATCGCCCTTTGGCTAGGTTCCCTGTCAAATCACTCTCATGTATCACCCTCGGATCGTAGGTCACCCGTAGACCTCGTCCGCTGTCTTCTCATACCAACCATTTGTCTTGTATTGGCATCAAGCCACGTTACAAATCCGGTCTCTGTCTCTTCATTAAAAAACAAATTTCTTTTCACCAGCAGATAACACAAAATAAATAAATAAAGAAAACACTCATTCTCCCTCAGGACAAATTTTTGGCATTGATATTTAATCATCTTCAACCTTGAACTTCCGAAAGGCATGTGCCAATCGTACTTTCAGGTTTAAGACGATTAAATAGGGGCAGCTGTAATACCCCAAATTTGTCCTACCCTTCTACTTCCTATCTGGCTTACGCATTTTTGCTTTTTTTTTCTCACATTAGGTCATCTAACACATCATGCATCATTAATCAATAAATTGGCATAAGATCACGGATTTTGAGGAATAAGGGTTAGTGTATGGCTCTAAGGCTCCCATCTTCGCACAAGCTTGTTTCAGTTGATTTCTCCGTTAATAATCTGTTTGAAGCTAGGTTTTCATTTCATGGACCTTATCATCATCAAGCTACGAGGCTATTCTTTTCTTCTCAATGTCAAGTTGCAAGGTTTTATGAGACGAAGCTAAAAATCAGGGTTTATACATTTTCATATTTGAGCTTGTCAGCATTCTACCTGAGGTTCATTCCATATCAAGGTATTCGCATGTCTCATCTTTCATATTCATCTGCAAAAAATCCCTTAGGGCATAGTCATTATCATCTATTGAAAAGGGGTCCAAGACGTCGTTGTTCTAGTGCTCATATAGTCGGGACATGGTACAAGATGTTGATTATGATCAAGGTGTCATTATTTCAAATGCTTATTGCTTGATACACAAGTTTGGTTTATACTGAGGAATTGAATTGAATTAGGGGTTCACTGAAGCTGTGGTTTGATTAGAATTCATTCATCAATATTTGAAGTGGATTTGGAATATTTGAAGTGGATTTGGAGAAAATCAAAGCTCTTAAATATTTGCGTGGTTTTTCTTGGAATTCAAACCACAAGTATAAAAAAGCATGTATCAAGTTCATCCAACCATCAAAATATTATCCAAGTAGCCTCTCTTGGATTCATTCAAGATTCATGTCTCTTTTGGATACCTTGCAAATATTTTGGATTCATACCATTTATTTGAATTCATACAAAGGCCACTTCATTATGTGGAAATAAAGTCAACATACATTACAATTATTCAAATACATACAAGTCCAAATTCCATTTACAATTATACATAACATCTATACATTTTTTACCAAAGCCTATCCTAATTTTCAATCATTCTCCATGTTCCAAACTTCAAGCTTCCATAACATCGCAAAGTAATCTTCATGCTTGATGCCCTTATGTCTTGAATTTCTTCACCATGTTTTATTCGCATCATCTATGGCCAAACTTGCTGTTAAAACCATCTTCAATATACCTTTTCATCACATGCCCAATCCAAACCGCTATGAACCTGAAAATAGCAACAAAAACCTGATGATTCTTTGTTGGACGTGGAAGCCAAATGAAAATGAAAATGAAAATGAAAATGGGATGGAAGCCAATTGCTGGCAGATATCTTCTTCATTGGACGTGGAAGAAGTGCCATCAGGTGCTTTACTTATAGACACAAAACTAACAGCACAACAACCACTTCTAACTGCAAAACAGAATAGTTATAGCATAACTAACAAATATCCAAGACCATATTCAGTAACCAATTTTCTGCCCTCAACTAACCCTCTAATCTCTAACAGGTTTTAAACCAATCATTTCTAACTGTCAATAACTAACTTCCTCATCTCATACTAACACTTTAACAGAATTTCTGTTTTACAAAATAACAGTTTTAACCAAGTTCAACTAACTCTCAAACTCCAAAATCCAACCCTTGATTTCTCTAACAGAAATCCTCAATCTATGGTCAAGATTCAATCACCTTCTAACTAACATTCACAGATCCAACAATCTATATAACAGAATTGAGATTCACGAGGGGGGACAGAATAGATTATATTCAACACAGAAAAAAAAGAGGGATATTATTACCTCTCAATCATCTCGTTCTTCAATCATTGAAAAGAATCACCACAATCACAACCACACAAAAAAATCAGAAAAATTTCTCTCTCAACCTTGATTCTGCTTCATCTTTACGCACTCTCTCTCTCTCCCTCTGCAATCTTCATGTAGCTTCATCTTCATCTTCCAAAAATATCAGACAAACCCTCTGAAACACCTTCAATCCTTCAACCTTCATCTCTTCTGAACTTTCAATTCACTATAGTCTTCATCTAGTTCACCATCTATTAAATTACGCTCCAGCACTCTTACATCTTCATCAGATAAGAGTCAAATGCACGCTTCGTTTCAATCTCTACGTTGCATCAATACATACACAGAAAATCAGAAACGATGTAGAAGAAGAAGCGTGAAGGCAAATAAACGTGCTTACCTGAGCATCTCATTACCAGCACCGTTGAAAAGCCATCGGAGTTCCTTCGGATTTGTATGAGTTCTGTTGAATCTAGAAAGGTTTAGTATGAATCAGAAGATCAGAGATGGCAGAGTGATCCGCAAATGAAATTGAATTAGAATGAGGAATGTAAGGCGAAGATGATGATGCAGTATAGCATAGCAGAAACAAGACCGCTGATGTAGGAAAGCGAAGACGGAACTCACTGGAGCAATCGCGAATGACGGCGAACGGAAGTGACGACACCGGATCGGAGAAGAAATCGCAACCGGACGGAGAGGTTGAGTGCTGTCGCAAGAGAAACTGAGACGGAGCAATGCGAGGTGACGAAGATACCGGCGCCGTTCGATTCTGTTTGTGGTGAGAGATCGGCGGCGCCGCGTTCGTGAAGAAGGAGAAGAGACTTTTCTTTCCTCTAACCCTATTCCTTTTCCAATTTCATGCGTTTTTTTCATTTTTTTTATTATCTTATTGTTTTATTATTTTATATCTTTTATTTAATAATAATAATATGCTGAAACGATATAATTGTTTTATTATTTTATATTTTATTTAATAATAATAATAATATGCTGAAACGATATAATTGTTTTATTATTTTATATTTTCTGTAATAATAATAATAATATGCTGAAAATAATAATATAAAAATATGGGTTTTTGTTGTAAGAGGAATTAGTGATGGAATGGGCCAAACTAGTCAATTCTTGGATCATGATTATTTTTATTTTCTTGCTGATTTTGTCCATTTTTGATGGGGCCTAATGTCATTGCTTTTTTTTGCAGCACATAGTGAATTTAGTTCGCACCTCCTGAGATCTTATTTCCCATACTCATTTCGATTACGGTTAATTTTGGCGATTTATTTTCTTTGGCAATATTGGTAAATAAAAGAGATTTCTTTTCAATTCTCTCACTTTTCCTTTTCAATTTTAATCATTAGTTTTACTCATTTTTATGTCATGTATTTCGCTCGCAATTTTTATGGATTGTATGCGATATCTTGATACTTGCTGCCTAGTTTTACTTATTCGTATATTATTTCATGATTCTTTAGGAGATTTTGGTTCAAATTTAATCTTCGATTTAATTGAACTGAAAGTAGACATTAGGCTTTCAAATTCATGCATACTAATATTAGATAGAAATTTCCCCTTTAACCTAAATCTTATGGCTACTAACGCACAATAACATTAGGCTTAGAAATAGGCTAATTCCCCTTTAACTTTTCTTTCCCTTTTGCATTCGCACTTAAAACAAAAACTTCTTTTTCTTTCAAAAATACAAAATACTTTAAAACTACTGATTCGAATCACGCTTTTGCTTAGTACGAGAAATGATAAGCGGGTCTCTTCTCGATCTTATTGTTCTTTATCTCAAGCATAGGTGTGGTTCAATTCTCAAAGACTCCTTTCATGACTAAGTAGAAAAATGGCTAATATCTCTCTCTTGAGGTCAATCAGTCATCATCTACAACAAAAAATACAAAACAAATTCAAATCTTTTGTGCGCTCGAGCACTTTTCTTTTAAACCCTTTTCAGGTAAGGACATGATTAATTTACTTCTGTGCCAACGCATAAGTCTCCAAAGGTCGAGCTGCGGCAGAAGGCGGAATTAACTTCGTCCACAAAAAACACAAAACAAACAAAAAATGTGAGCCGAACTACGGTAGCTCTGATTCCTCAAAAAGGATACGTAGGCATTGGGGTAGGACCCAGGCGAGCACAATTTTATTTTCCCTACATTCTTTTCCCCTTTCTTTTGCATGCATTCCTCCAGTAGTATAGTAAACAGTAAGCATAGATTAAACACACCCATAAGATAGACAACGAGAGTGGATACCGTAGAGTACTACGGGCGTGTGGGGTGCTAATACCTTCCCCTCGCGTAACAGACTCCCTTACCCTTATCTCTTGGTCGTTCGACCTTGATTTCATCCTTCTCGGGTTTTCTCGATGTTTACCTTTCCCTACATGTGGGATAAAAGACGTTCGATGGCGACTTCATTGTTTTGATGATTTTCAGCCGGTTGTTTCAACAATCTTCTTTGGTAGGCAGGCGATGAACCACAATATCAGTATCCAACCCAGGCATATCTTTGTAAGACTAGAAAAAGATCTCAACATAGTCTTGCAGCATTTGAATCAACCGTTGCTTCCCACTAGCTTCCAGATTTGCACCAATTTTGACTTCCTTCTTATCTGTCTCGGTACCCAGATTTACTGATTCTACTGACTCTTCATGCGGATGAATAACCCTCTCCTCCTGGAGTAGCAGTCTTGCAAGTTCACCAGGAACTTCGCAATCATCTACACCTTCGTCTTCGGCTAAGTTGATCGGATTTTCAAAGTCATAACTGGCAGTAGCAGAGTCGTTACCAGTGAGATCCAGAGTGGATGTGGACCTGTATATGTGAGTGTGTGTAAAATAACTGTTTTGCAATATATAATAAAGAAAGACAAGGAGCACAAATTTTTGAAATGCAAGAAACATCCAATGCTTTTATTAATGATATATGAAAATGACACACAAAAGCCCCCACAAATGAAGCCACGATGCCCTGGGTAAGGCACCGGGCCATAAAGTTTAAGACATTGTCTATTACAAATTCAAAACAAAAAGTTCATTACTGGGTAACAAAAGTAATAAGGATGAAGTCCTTTGCTGTCCAGTTGCTTGGTCCACCGTCGGTCGTAGGATAGATCCAGATGTCGAATTCAGACTCTTCCACATCATCTTCAATGGCATTTACTCCCGAGTTGCTGATGAACACGGGAGGTCTTCCGATTCGTGCACTTCGAACAGCCCTTTGAGCTTCTGCAGTGAAACCCAAACCAAACTTGTTAGTCTTCTATGTAAAATCAGGAAGTCGGCCCCAATTTGCACACTCACCCTTCTTAATAACAGACCGGGCATCTTTTAAGGAAGCCATCTTCATAGGAGAATCTTCAACCACAGTCTCAGCTGATGCCAGTGTCTGGGGAACCTCTTCAAAGTGCTGAAATGGGGTCTCAATGAACTCCCCATCCATCTCTACGTATCGGAACGAGTTGAGGTGGCTGACCATGTACTCTTCCTCCCCTTGTACTGTCACAATCTTCCCTTTGACCGGGTACTTCAACTTCTGGTGGAGCGTTGAGGTTACGGCCCCAGCTTTGTGGATCCATGGACGACCCAGCAAACAAGAATAAGATGGCCGAATGTCCATCACATAGAACGTAGAGTTGAAGAACTGAGAACCAACCTTGATCGGGATATCAACCTCTCCATGCACCATTCTTTTAGACCCATCAAAGGCCCTGACGATAATGTTGCTTGGTTTCAGCTCAAAACCTTCACAATCCAACCGGTCTAGAGCTTTCTTGGGCAAGACGTTCAATGAGGAACCAGTATCAACCAACACATGTGCAAGAGTAGTTCCCCTGCATTCAATGGAGACATGCAGGGCATCATTATGATTCTTCCCCTTAACGGTCAAATCGGCGTCAGAGAAACCCAAACCATTATCAGCAGTTAAATTGGCCATGCAATCTGTAAACTGATCAGCTGATGTCTCTTGTGGTACGTGGACAGTCTTCAAGAAGGTAATCAGAGCCTTGGCATGGGCCTCTGAACACAAAAACAGTGACAACATAGAAATCTTAGATGGGATTTGCCCCAGCTGCTCAACTACATTATAATCACTCTTTTTAATAATCTTTTGAATCTCTTCCATCTCCTGTTTGGAAGCTTCAACAGTAACTGTCTTTGGTGCCTCCGTCTGGGAAGGCACATTAGTGGTGATCCCTTTTCCCTGAGCGTCAGATGACTCGGCGACAGGGGTAAGAATAGGAACTTGATCAGGAATGGCAGTAGGTACACTTGCAGGTGTAATAACAACAGGTCTTCGGGCTGTTGGTGGAGCAATATCAGGTGAGAAAAGTCTTTCGTTACGGGTGACTTTAGCAGGTCCAATAATGTTGCTGACGCCAGTATCAGCATCCAACTCTTACTTAACTCCATGAAAATAAACATCAGCCCCATAGTGCCAAGGGACAACTTTGTCAGAGGTGTAGGGGATGGGCCCCTAGAACAGTGATAATCACAGGTGCGACTTTTGGAACAGATGTAATTCTAACAGGCTTCCTCGAGGGAGCCTTGGAAGAATTATCGAAAATGGTAATAATGGCAACTTCTTCAGAATGAACGGACGGAACAACTGTCTTCTCAAATAGGATCTCTTTACTGTCCATCAGGTTTTAGATACCTGACTTCAGGAATGGGCAACCGGTAGGTAAAATAGAACACATATGGCAATCTTCGTCGCATCCCGGAAATAAACCGGCTAGCAAAAGGTTCTTCTTGACAGTCAACATAGGGGTAACAATTTCATCCATAGAAACCACAAACAAGTCTTCTTCTAGAGCATTTACTCCATGCTTGGGCATGGGAGCAGTCACAACATTAGGCCTCTCGGGCGCCTCGAACTCAATCTCCTCCGCATCAATTAAGTCTTGTATCTTATTTTTTAGACTCCAACAATCATCTGTATTATGCCCCGGGCTATCGGAGTGATAAGCGCAGTGGGCGTTAGGGTTATATCTTGGTGACATTGTATTTGAATTCTTTGGGGCTTCCCTTAGAGTCACCAGATTAGTCTTCAGCAACTGTGGCATAATCTGAGATAAGGTCATACCGAGACGAGTGAATTTCCTCTTAGGTCTCTCGTCCTTTTGTTGATTGTTGTACTGAGGAGCACCAACAGGTTTTGAAATAACAACCGCATTGACAGCTTGGCGGTGTTCAGGTCTATTATGTCTTCTTGCACTGTAGACAACACTGGACTCTTTCTTAAATGGCTTCCTCTCGGTGCTTGATGAGGCACCCTTCTGTATCTTCCCAACCTTAATACCAGCTTCAATCCTCTCACCAGTCAAAATAAGATCTGTAAACCCAGATGAAGAGCTTCCAATCAAGTGGTTGAAAAATGGACCAGACAGGGTCCCCAAAAACATATCAACAAGTTCCCGATCAGCTAAGGGTGGTTGTACTCTTCCGGCGAGGTCCCTCCACTTCTGAGCATAATCTTTGAATCCTTCACCCGTTTCCATTGACATACCCTAGAGTTGGGTACGCGTAGGAGCAAGGTCGGAGTTATACTGATACTGCCTGTAGAGTGCAGTAGCCAAATCCTCCCAACCGCGGATACTGGCTCCGTCTAACTGATAGAACCACTCAAGCTGAGTCCCTGAGAGACTGTCTTGGAAGAAGTGGATCCACAGGTTCTTATCAGTTGTGTACGGCTGAATCTTCCTCACATATGACCAGAGGTTCAGCTTCTGACAAGAAACTCCGTCATACTTAGCAAAGGCTGGTGCCTTGAATTTATGGGGAATCACCACCCCAGATGATAGACCTAGATCTCCGAAGTCCAGACCAGGCACCTTCTGAACTTCCATGGCGCTCAAACGGTCTTCCAATTGTTTGTACTTATCCTCGGCAGGAGGATATTGTTCTTCATCATAGTCCGTCTCGTTGTCGGAGACCACAGGGCTAGGAGCCCTCCTTTCTTGTGGACTATCTTTCCCTCCAGATGAGGTGGTCATATCAACTTCATTCTGTAGCGTGTTCCCAAACCTGTGTCCTGTGTTAAACAGGATGGTCCTCTTCTTCTTCTTCTCTTTCAGAATCAAGGTCTTCAGATCCTGCTGACCCTTGGCTAGATTCATGAACAGCTCTTGAAATTGGGCATTCTGGGCCTGGAGGGCCTTGATAGCTTGCTCAGTTGAAGGTTCAGTAGACATGATGATCACTGGAATAAACAGTGAAGAAGATGAGAGACCTGTAAAGGGTACCTGTTTATGAAGTGCATGAGATGAAATGCGTATGATTTATGATTTCAAAGACAATCGGGATTCAAATTTGTAAACAAGAAAGGGAACACACTTTATTAGATTTAAACTTCAAAATTTAAATTGTTCAACAAATTTCCCTTAAGGCGTTACAAGAATGGAAATACTGAAAAGTAAACAAAAACTGTAAAGGAAATCATCAAAGGTCCATCAATGCTCCCATGGTCTCTTTTTATCAGTGCGAACATAGTCGTTGAGAATCCGCTCGTTCTCTAACTGCCTAGTCAACCTCTGGATCTTCTGCTCCTGTTTGTTGAACTTCTCCCGATAAAAATCCCGTTCTTCCCTCAACTGCATCCAAGACTTCTTCAGTGCCCCAATGTCAGTGGGCATATAAGGATGGAGAATGGTTGGAAGAACCCCTTCTTCATTAGCAACTTCAAGAGTGACAAGCCGGACAGCTTCATATGGCATACCTAGCTTCTGGGCACGGATGCGGACCCATCTGAGATATGGCTCCATAGGCAGAGAAGTCTTTGGGCCCAACTCATGTGGATCAGATTGGTGAACTCTATCCCAAGCCCTTATGAATCTGTGATGCTGCTCGTCGCTATCCCCTTGAAAATCAAAGATGATGTTAGGCATTAGCATCTCATGAGGTCCTTCTCTTATGGCTCTTCCAAACTGACGGAGAGCTATGCATGGGTTGTAAGAAATTCCTCCATGGGTTTCTAGCAATGGAACATTAGGATACTCTCCATAACGATCAATGATAGTCACCTCATCCATACCCTTGAGAGTCCAAATGATGTCATTATGAGAGAGAGAGATATCACCCTATAAGCCCAGCCCATTCCTTCTTTATTCTTCAATACTGACTTAGGGAGGTGCAAAATAAACCACCTCGACAATAAAGGAGCACAGCACATCAAGGTTCCCCACTTTCGGGCAGTACGAGCATAGAGCTGATGAAGAATGTCACCCAAGAGAGTGGGTACCGGGTTCTGAGAAATTAAGATCTTTATGGCATTCACATCAACAAAAGTGTCAGGATTCGGAAACAATACCAGGCCATAAATCAGAAGAGCCAGAATATCCTCGAACGCCTTAAAGTCTAGGCTATCCCAGAAGTAGTTAGCCTTGTCAACCAAGAACTTAGTCAGAAATCCTTTAGCTCCACTTCTAGTCTCCCAATTAGCCATTACCTCTTCTTTGGTCAAATGAAGGGCTGCAGCAATTTCTTCAGGCCTAAGAGTCTTCTCCCAACCAATAAACGGAGTCTGCTCTAGAACAGAGATACCTAGTAGCTCAGAGAACTCTTCTAGGGTAGGAACCAGCTGGAAGTCCTGGAAAGTAAAACAATGGTACAGCGGATCATAGAACTGGACCAGGACACTCATCATCTGCTCGTCCAATTTGGAGGTGACCAAACTGAGAAGAGAACCATGCCTCTTGATGAAGGAAGTAGTGTCGGGCATCTTTGCAACCAACTCTTTAAGCAAGGTAGGGACTTGGACAAAGTTTATCCGGATAGTATTCTTACGATGGGCATCATGATGACCTACAAAACAGAGCAAAGATGAAACCCTCCTGTCTTTGAAATAGGTTAGTCCTTATGCAAGATGTATGCAATGTTATGATGTCATGATGTCATGATAGTAAGCATACCACAAGTATCCACAAAAAGCAAACATGGTAAAGGCACACAAGTCACACTGAGAGCCCTTATATTTCAGGCTGGCATAGAGCTTAGGTACTACCCTCTTTCAGTTCAGTTGGTTAAAACCTGTCCTAAAAATAGTAATCGGGTTCTAGAGGATCTCAATATCACTGACTGCCCTCAATCGGTCATAATTCCAGTTTAGCAACCTTTTCTTGCGGCCGGAATCATCGCGAGAGTTTAGTCTCAATGAGTGTAGCATACTGCTACTGTTCTATGGCCAAGTTGGTCAATTTAAGGTTCTAAGGTTAGTTGGTGCTTAATGACCCCTTAGAAGACCCATATTCTCCTCGTTCCAACACAAGGGATATCGGTACAGACTAAAGTGCCACACCAATGTAGCTACTGCTTCAACCGTGTCGGTCTATGCCAGACAGTTCCCTCACAGTTTATTGCTACTTACCTAAAGGGTATCCCTAGATCCGGGTTGGGATCTATAGAACTCCGATACAAGCCCACAAAATTAAAGCATACAAAGCATACAATTGAAAACATAATGATCTAATCCTAAGGTACACCTCACTTATTATTTTCCCCCAGCAGAGTCGCCAGCTCTGTGATCAGTGGGAAAGAACTGACTGTTTTGGAATGCTGGTTCGCGTTTGCGTTTGTTTTTGCAAAATGTCGCGGTAAGCAAGAGTCGCCACCGTCTTTTATTTGATCCAAATGGGAAAGGACAAAAGCACAGAAAAATTCCTTTTTGAGATATTTCTCGGGTTCGGGAGGTAGATTATAGAAAGGGAAGGTGTTAGAACCCTTTCTATCCGTGGTTATCCACGGGCTCTTAGGTACTTGCTCATTGTGTTTTTAAAAGTTTGCCTTTCTTTGTGTTTGTGGGTTTGAAAAGAGTTTTTGTTTTGAAGAGAGTGTGAGTGTGAAAAGTTTTGTTTTGTTTTAAAAGGAGCAAGTACTTAAGAACCATCTACCTACTCGGAAAAAAAAATTAAACTGTGCTAATGTCCTTTAGACAATGCTAGCCCACTATTGATGAGTAGGTAGCATCGTCATTGGAGTTTTCGGGTCAATTCGATTAAGGGATGTGTGGTCACTAAAGAAATGTTAGGACGCCTTAGCGGTAACCCTAATATCCTAGATCATTTTTCTAAGGCAACCGTTTCGAGGCAACTATGACCTTTGGACAAAAGGGCGACCTCTAAAACTTCCTATACTCAATGACCACGTTCGAAGGCAACCAAGTGAGGTGTACCCTAAGAGTGGCATGTGCGAGTGTGTTACTTCGGTTAATTTTATCTGTACATGTCATGGGTGAGCTATTGGTTATTTTAGGTTAAAGATTGATCTTGTCATGCATTGCCTATTTATCAAACATCTAACAGTTAATAGTTGCGGAATTTAAATTTCGAAAATTAAATCTAAACTATTACAAGGCGTCGGGTATTTACATCGCCAAAAAAAAACCCTTTAATTTAAATTGCGGAAAGTAAAAATAAAGCGGTAAATAAATAAAGTCCTAATTAAAAGCTAATACATACTGGAAGCAGTTACAATATTGGAAATATAGATCGCGTGCAAAGAAAGTTAAATCGGCGCATTTTTAGGGTTTTGACCCCTTTTGAAAGAAAGCATGTTTTTATTATTATTTTGAATTTAAAGAAATTAAACCTAAACTAATTATTAATTAATTGATAAAAAAGGATTTTTTTGGATTTTTTTTTAAGGAAATAAAATAAAAATGGTTAAAAGTTATTAAAACCTAATTCTACATTAATTTTAATTTATTGCAAAAAATATTAAAATTGTACCTAATTAAAAACTAAATCAATTGATTAATATTTATTTACAAAAATAGAGTGATGAAATTAAATTTAATAAATAAAAATAATATTTTTTATGTTTTCTGATTTTATTAAGAAAAATAATTGGTTAGTGTAAATAATAATAATAATTAATAAAACAATTAAATAATAAAAAAAATGAAATATGAAAAGAAATAACCAAGGGGGGTGCTGGGCCCAAATTGGTGGTGAGTCTGGCAATTGTTTGGCCCATTTTTATTCAGCCTTGTTTGACTTTCCCAATCCAGCGCATGCCTTTGACTAGGGAGTGTGATGAGCTTGCAATCTGGACCCTTGGATTTGGCCTGGAGGCCATCTGGCGCTTGGATCCATGAGGCATATGGTGAGCCATGCTTTGGACGCTGTATAGGAATACTTATGGAAAAAATATAACAAGCGATTTGGGGGACCTGGGATTCGAACCCAGGTCCCAAGGGACTTTGCAACAACGCCTTTACCAACTGAGCTGTGACACGCTTTTGTTAAATGGATAAGTGGAGAACATTATATGCAAAAACAATCAATATGTTGTAAACAAAAAAATAAAGCGCGCGAGATTTGAAAGGACGAATGGGAGGGAGACGCGTCAGCGTCTTCTTCATTGAGACACTGGTTTCTTACCTGCGGATTTTTATCCGCAGCAAGAACCGTGGGTTCCTCCTAAAACAACTTCCAGGCCATGTAAATGCATACTAAGATCATCCCCATGCTCGTTTCTCTTCCCTTAACACAACCATGGCCATTATTTGACCTAATTTTACCTGCATAGCAAATGCCTAAAAACAAAGAAAAGAAACCCTAGCTTCGGATTTAAGGTTATAGGCCATGAAAACAAAATTGAATAATGCATGAATGTTGGAAATTGGACATTAAACATGAATGCACAAACGATTTGTTCAGAAAATGCCAAAATATGGAATCACGATATCAGGTTCAGAGCTATGTTCAAGAACACTTACATCGTGATTTAAGAGGTCTCAAGGCTTGGTTTTGATTGCTTTTGCTCCACTGGATGTCAGGCAAGGAAGCTATGTGGAGATTTTGCTTTGAAAACGCCTCCAATGTGGATTTCGATCTCCAACTTTTCAAGGTTTTTTTCAATTTTGGTTTGGCCATTTCTGCATTGCTTAGGTCGTGTTCTTGATATGCCTATCTTGTGTGAGTAATAAGGAATGCATTTAGGTTAAACTTTGGGCTTGAATCTACGTGCATTGAAGAATTGAGATATGATTTGATTCCTCCATTAAAGGCTTTCAAATTCTTTCCAAATCCAAGATTTTGTGCATGATTTGCCTTGGCACGAATTTGATTATGTGTATCATGATAATGAAGACCTGTAATGATCAAAAAATCTTATTCCATCAATATTTGGATTTTATTTGAATTAATATTGATTTAAAATGAATTAAATCAATAAAAATTAAATAAAATAAAAAAATTAATAATTGGTCATGAAATTGAAGATAGGACACGTGTGTGGTGTGACAAGATCATGTCAAGTGGAAACAAAGTGGGCCCTTTTGTCAAAAATTGGAGTTTTGAGGATAGTTGACTTTTGGCAATTTTGGAAAAATGCCCAACTTCAACAATGCATAACTTCTTCAATTTTGAACTTTTGGAATTGTTATTGGACTTTTTAGAAACCTTGAGATGTCCTCTAACCTTCCCTTTTGGTATCATCTCATTTTGATTTTCCATGCTCAAGTTATAAGCTTTGGAAAAAAAGGTATTTTTGTTGACTTTCAAAAATGACCTATAATGTCCAAATTTGTAACTTTTTGTGAGAGAATTTCTTGATCTTGGGGTGTGAAGATGGATTGTAGGAAATTTAATCCTCTTAAAAATGAGCTTTGGATGGGTCATTTCTCATAAAGTATGAGAAAGGTATGCTTGGTCAAAGTTGAGTTGACTTTTCCTATAAAACCTTAATTTAGCAACTTTTGAATCTTGATGAATTTTGAGTAATCCTTGATGAATCATGATCAACCCTTGATCAAATGATGAATTATCCTTCAAAATGAGAATGTTAGCAAAAAATCTTGAGATTTGACCATTTGTAGGCCACAGTTGACTTTTGTCCTAGCACAGTCGATTTTTGGACCTCTTGAGCAATTGACTGACCAAACTTTCTCTGCAAGGCTTGAAACTTGACATGGATGAACTTGAGAACATATTGGGAACTTGGGGAGAATTTGATGCCATTTGGATGTAAGGACCTTGATGCAACACAAAACCCTAATTTTGAATTGACTGCCTTAGGAGGTGATTTGACTGTCCAACTCTTGAGCCATCTTGAACAACTTGAAGATGATTCTTGACATGTCTTGAGAAATATGGGAGGGAAAATTTTGGGGTACAACAGTGAGCATGTTATGAAGTTGATTCCGTACTTCGAAGAGATCATGTTTGAGCATATTCCCAGAGAAGAAAACAATCTAGCTGACGCACTGGCAACTTTGTCCTCCATGTTCAAGGTTAAGTGGGCTAATGAGGCACCTTCCATTACTATCAGAAGTTTGAGTGAGCCGGCTTTCTGTTTTGTGGCTAGTTTGGAACCAGATGGTAATCCTTGGTTTTATGATGTTAAACGATATCTTGAAACACAAGAGTACCCTGAAGAGGCATCAGTCACATATAAGAAGTTCTTGAGAAGATTTTCAGCCAAGTTCTTTCTCAGTGGTGGTGTGTTGTATAGAAGGAAACATGACGGTTTACTGCTCAGATGTGTTGACAAGAAAGAAGCAGCTAGGATCATTGAAGAGATACATGAAGGTGATTTCGGGACCCATTCCAACGAGCATACCATGGCCAAAAAGATTTTGCGAGCAAGTTATTATTGGTCCGCCATGGAGACCGACTGTTACAATCATGCATGGGTTTGCCACAAATGTCAAGTCTATGCTGATAAAGTGCATGTGCCGCCTATACCTTTGAATCTCTTGACTTCCCCTTGGCCGTTTGCGATGTGGGGGATTGATATGATCGGCAAAATTGAACCAACTGCATCCAACGGGCACTGTTTCATTCTGGTTGCCATCGATTATTTTACAAAATGGGTCGAAGCTGCATTCTATGCCAATGTCACCAAGCAGGTGGTAACTCGGTTCATTAAGCAAAAATATTATCTGTCGCTACGGAGTGCCTGAGAAGATCATTACCGATAATGGGTCTAATTTGAACAACAAAATGATGAAGGAGCTTTGTGAGTCCTTGAAAATCAAGCATCATAAATCTTCCCTATACCGACCAAAGATGAACGGTGCTGCCGAAGCGGCCAATAAGAACATTAAGAAGATCGTGCAGAAGATGGTGGTAACCGATAAAGATTGGCATGAGATGCTGCCTTTCGCTTTGCATGGTTATCGCACCACTGTGCGTACTTCGACTAGGGAAACCCCATTTTCATTGGTTTACGGCATGGAAGCAGTATTGTCGGTAGAAGTCGAGATTCCTTCTCTTAGGATCATAAGGGATGTTGAGCTGGATGAAAGTGAATGGCTACAGAGTCGTCTGGATCAGTTACAACTTATTAACGAGAAGAGGTTGACGGCTGTATGTCATGGTCAGGTATATCAGCAAAGGATGAGGAAAGCTTTTGATAAGAGGGCACGGTTTCAGTGTTACAAGCCAGGTGACCTTGTGCTAAAAATGATAATTCTCCCTCAGGGAGATCCCAGGGGCAAGTGGGTTCCGACTTATGAAGGTCCTTTCATGGTCAGAAAAGTTTTCTCTGGAGGAGCGATGATGCTCACGACTATGGACGGAGAGTACTTCCCTCTCCCTGTGAATGCTGACGTAGTTAAAAAATACTTTGCATAAAAATTTAAAAAAACCCGAAAGGGCGGTTTAGGCAAAAAGAGGGTGTCCTGGTGAATCGAAAACCCGAAAGGGCGATTCAGGCAAAAGTTAGGGACTTAAAGCAAATAACTACGCTCAGCATGAGATCCTTTGTTTCTTTCCTTCGTTCCGTCACCTGGCATAAGTTCGAAGCTAATCCAAGAATAATCATTCTGAAAGCAAGAAGATGAAAGCATGAGAGTCATAAGAGTCATGGCAGAGTCGGAACTCGATGGATATTCACATTCACATTGCCATTTGTAAACACTTGTTTGTTTTGATTTTGTAATTACTTGCTTCCAAATGTAAATGCCTTTTTCACAGGCTGATTTCTAAAAATCAATAGAATATCTTCTTTCAAGTATACGTATACGTTTCTTTTCTCCCTTTTTACTATTTTGTTTGCGAAAACGTCCAATATTTTTGATAAGCATGTGTATATAAACTTCGTGGACCTTACACGGAAATGGTAATCTAAGTCATGATTAGTTGATCGCTTGAAATACGGATAACAAACACCTACTACTGCACAAGGGGCATGTTTGGTTCTCTATTTGATAGGATTCTCATTCACTTTACTGGCGGATGCCTTGCCAATTTTGTTTCATAACTCCGTGCTGTTGGTAAAAGTTTTGGGTCAGAGTAATCTCAAGATTACGGCAGGCCCGCGAGATCGACGAACCTAATTGGAGAACATTTCTTCCCCATAATGGCTTTTATTACGTTCTTTGCCACACTTTCATGTGTCATCTTGATTGATTGTTTTAAGCATTATCTGCATATAGGATTTTGTTATAGCCGAATGTCAGTCTTGATGCGTTGAATATTTTTGCCTTGAAAAAAAAATTGTTTCATTTTATTTAGGCCATCCAATATCACTCTTTAATTGATTTTTCGGGAATTTTGATACCAACTGTGCCAATTCTTTTGCTTAGCCAAGAGTTTGGAGGAAGGAGTTTGGCTAAAAATAATGACTGTAGTGGTATGCTTTTGAGTAGAACCCTGTTGACGATGTACATGCATTGTTTCAATCCCCAAACACCGGAGATATAAGGGAGTTAGACCCTCGTTAACCCCTCTGAGCCTTCGAAGTAAGAGTTTATTTTCCGTTAAAAAAACACCTTGTTTTTTAACCTGGGGCAGGGTAGATGTTCAGTTAATTTGGCCAAGCTTTCAAATTTCAGAAGGAATGTCCCATCTGAAGATCACCACATTTTATCTTTCACATCATGAGATCGGGAAAAATGTCAAAACCACAATGTTCATTTCCTCACAAAAAGTCCTGAGGTCGAGATCGAATCGATACAATAATGGCTATCCTTCGCCGACCAAGGAATGAGGCATTTGTTTTCTTCAAAAAAAATAGAGAAAGAAAGAAAAAGTTCAAAGACCTAAAGTCATATTGACTTGTTCGAAGTAGAAAGTATGAATAAGAAAGAAACAAAAAGCCCCGCTAAGTCGGAATTTGAAAACAAGTCGCTTAGGCAAAAGTTAGGGCATCCCGCTGGACTCCCAAGATTGAAATTCAAAGGATTTTGTCCAGGCAAAAGTTAGGGAAAAGAGAGCCTAAAAGGCAAAAAAAAGGGGATTATTCAATAAAATTTTCACCAAAAGAAGAGGAACAATAATATCAAAAAACAAAAGCAGCGAAAGTTAAGTGACAATCATGTTGGAGAATTTGTCGTGATCACTCAACCATTATAAATCCTTTTGAAAGATGAATGCTTGTGATAAGTCAACTGAACTTAGGACAGGAGAATATCACGAAGGGGGTGGGCATCAAATAACTTGAGCCTTAAAAAACTTTTTTCTAAAAAAACCATCGAACCAGGCCACGTTACAACCTTTAAAAGTCCTAACTGAAACAAGGGCTTAACTCGAAAGCATACTACAACAGGATAACGTTTCCTAAACTCCCAAATATGTGTTGCATATCCATGTTGGTATCTTATCACCCGCATCTTGACTAGTTTTTTTTATAAAAAAAAGAGAAGGGGAAGAAAATTTTTGAATTTTTTTTGCACTCTAGCCAGTGATTCATTCACAACAGAGATGCGACACTTTGTTAAGATTTTCAACTTCAAAGCTTAAATAATCGTTGCATCAGGTCTGTCATTCCCAAAATAAACATCTTCCTACATGCAAAACATTTGTTTGACATCAAAAAAGAGTTTACACGTTGAACACCTGTAAAGAGATTAATGATTGTCAGGAAAGGAAATTTGGTTTTCTTCTGCTAGATAGAGCCCATGTATGACTAGGACTTTACCTATCCCCAGTGAAGTTTTGTTTCCGCAGCGAAGTTTTGTTGCCCCAGGAATCTTCTTTTAAAGGCTTCATTCTGAGACTCCAGATTTGAGGATGTCGCATATCCCCAACGGAGTTTCCAACAAAGATCCCTCACCATGACCTCTCATTTCCTAGACGGTCTGTTGATTGGGACATCCTTATGTTAAGATCTTCCCTTATCCCCAGCAAGGTCGATACTGTGTGACTATCTGTATGATCCGTCCAATGGTTGCATTCCAAAAAAAGTTCTCTCCAACAAAAATCCCCAACAGAGTTTTGTTTCCCCGGTGAAGTCCCGTCTCCTAAGCAGAGCTTTGTTCCCCCAACAAAGGTTTTCACCCCTCACGTCGGTTTTGTTGTCTTGGTGTCATCCTCAACACGGCTGCACACTATCTTTTCCAGAGATTACAGTCTTTCCCTGATCTTCTCCCTCAATGTCTAATCTTCTCCAGAAGCTACAGTGTTGATCTGATCTTCTCTAGGAGTTTGTAATTTATTTTTGCAGCTCCTCTCAATGTTTGCAGCCCGTTTCTACTGGTTGCTCGGTTGTTATTCCCCGCAAAGCTTCATCTCTTCGAGGTTCCCACTCTAGCGGTTCCCCGTATCTTCTCCTCTCCTTTGGATTTTGCAATTTATATTTACAAGTCTTGTCAGATTCTGACTTCTTGGTTTTTGGTTTCTCAATTAGCCATTCCCCAGTGAAACTTTTAAACATGCATCATTACATTACATCTACCAAAACGCGTAGCATTTCCATTATATGGAACATTGTGCTATATAAAAAGAATTCAAACATGCATCGGAACATAAGCCATTATTGTTTCTGTTGTCCCCAGTGATTTGCTAATATTTCGGATTAAATCCTCAGCGAGGTCTTAGTCCTCATTATCTCAGTTTTCCCCCCATACCAATATCCTTTTGACGTCAATCATTTGTTTGTTTGAGTGTCTACTCTTGACTGTAGTCCAGTTTCTCCCTGGCGCGGTATCTTCGGGTTTAGTCTTCACTACCCTCTCCGGTTTATTCCAATGTCTATTGATGCACCTTTCAAATACCAGTTTTGTCCTGATATTCGCTTTCAACAAGTTTTTTTTGGTGTACGCCCTAATCTCCTTGCTTTGGGTTGAGCTCAGAGTTTCGTCTCCTCACCTTACGCGTGAAATCCAGTTTCGTCCTGGTGCTCATCTAGTTTAGTTTCACCTAACTAGTTATTGAGTCGAGTTTCGTCTCGTTTTTGCTTTTATACCTTGGACCCTTTGACGGTGTTCGTTTACCGAGTGCAGTGTTCGTACTGCGTCCCTGGTTGGAAATCAGTCTCTTTTGTTCCTTGGATACTTCTATCAGTTTTCGTCATTGTTTATCCATTAATCTGAGACCAGAAGGTGCTCTGAGAAACATGCGCTCTCATCACTTTGCTATGGGTCGAGTTTCGCCTTGTTACCCGTGCGTGAAATCTAGTTTCGTCCTGGTACTCATCTAGTTTAGTTTCGTCTAACTGGTTATTGAGTCGAGTTTCGTCTCGCTTTTGTTCCTCATTTCTGGGATTCTTTCAGTTCCTTCATACTGCCTATCTTAGTTGAGATTAGCAAGTGCTCCTAGAATCACGCACTCTAGCCACTTTGCTTTGGGTCGAGCTTAGAGTTTCGCCTCCTCACCCGCATACGTTTTCTTTTCCAGAGCTTAGTTTCGCCTATACTCTGTGGTTTGAGTTTTATCTCACCTCTTTTGAAGCCTAGTTTTGCCTTGACACTTTTGTCCGGAAGTTTAGTTGCGTCTACTCTTCTTTGTTTTCTTCTGTTTCAACTTGCGTTATAGCTTCATTCTGACGCATGTCTTGGGAGTTTTCTATTTCTGTTTCCTTCTTCTTCAAGAGTGTAAATTTTCGGGCTCTTTTGTATTCAATCATCTTCAACTCTGAACGCTCGAAAGTTGTCACTTTTCTCACTTATCATGTTGAAGATATTTGAATAAGGGCAGCTGTTGCAGCCCAAAATTTACCCTCTTGATTTAGGCTTATGTTTCATCATGAATATCATATTGCATTGCATTCATATATTGTGATGGGATCAAAGTACTTTAGTTATCAAGTCTTCCTCAAGTTTTGAAGGATGATTGCATTGACATGTTGCTCAAGTAGAACTTTATCATCCAAACCTCTAGATCTTTTAAGCTCAAGTTATTTCATATCTCAAGATTTTATCCATCTCTTTGGATCATCAGAGGATTGGAGTTTGTGTTTGATTATAAGAAGAATCACTCTTTTGATTCACTAGTCAAAATTAGGGTTTTGTTTGAGCAAGGCTATTGATCAATGTACAAGTCTTGATTTGGAAGCTACAACATCTCATTGGTATTTGAAAAGTCTTTGTACAAGAAATTGGCCAAGATATCCAGAGGATTTGAAGTTTTGAAGATGATTCATCACTCCCCTTTGAGGAATCAGTCAAAATTATGGTTTGGTCCAAGTTGAAGTAATTGGGGTCTAGATGAGCCAATTCATGAAGCATCATTATCTTATCATCATTATCTTATCATCATTAGAATCAAATTTGATCAAAGAATCTCTCATGATGCTCAGTGGAATTTTAGGGTTTTGAAGCTTGATCAGCTATCTCCTAGTACATGGTACAAAACTAGGGTTTTGGATTTAATCAGGATTTCTCTGACTTTTTCACCCAAACTTGTTTCCATGATTCACCACATGTTATTAGGCATTATGATTGAAAAATTGAGGTTCAATTTGGATTGGAAATGATTCAATTGATCAAAAGGGGAAAAATGGTCATTTTGGTCAAAATCAGTCAAAATCAGAAGTTAACCAAGTGGACTTTTGGTCAACCATCAATTTAAGCATCCTCTTTTCATATTCCATACCCAAATTCATCTTTGAATCATGAGAAATGGTGAATTTGAGTGTAACTTGTTCAAGAAGTAACATAAAAATTAAAAAAAAAATTCTAAGTGTCAAGATGACTTCTCTTGGGCAAGTCATGAGCGTAATTTCATCAAACACTTGGCATGCCATTTTGTGGAATCATTTTCTTGTGACTCAAGCCTCAATTTGAAAAATTAAAAAGAGCATTTTGTTGTTTTCCATAAGATCTTCTCTTTGAGCTTTGAATCTTTCAATTTGGCCAAGAATTGAGGGAGTTATGGTGCTTCAAAGTTGGTGTCTCAAAGCTGGCTTCATGGACACCATGCATGCCCATGTACGCGCGCGGACCAGGCAGGCCAAATTGCACTTTTGCCTCAAGTTTGCAACATCATTTCTCCATCAAGTCAACATCAATTTGGAAAATTCAAAGCCCTATGAAGTTCTATGTTATGAGAGCTCATGAAAGGCCCCTCAAGCATCCAAAATGCACGAAGAAATTTCAAGTGGCCTAAGCATAAAGTCAGCTAGCCAGATTATTTGAAAACCATGTCCATGTTGCAGATTTGTGCACAAATCCAGTTTTGATTGATGTCAACATAGCCAGCTCACCAAGTGCACATTCTTTGCTCAAAATTCCACTCAACATGACATCATCAAAACGACTTCTAGGTTGGGCATAACAAGAAGCAAAACGCATCACCATGACCACTCTCTTGATTTTTCTGTTTATTTTTTGCAATTTTGCTTCTAACGACCTTGAGTTCTTCAAAGACCTTTCTACCCTCAGCAGTCACTCTATATAAGCCATATCTCACTCTCTTTCAAGGCACACATTCATTCTCTCAAAAAAATCAGAAGCTGCTATCTCTCTCTCTCAAAAAAAAATTCTGCTTCGAAGCTTCTTTATTCTCCATTCCAGAGCTCGATTCATGACCATTTTCACTTTATTCGAGCATTAGAAGCAAGGGAAAAGGGTTTTCACTTTGTTTCAGAGGCCATAGTTGAGTTTATTTCTCAACTCTAAAGGTATTTTCAGATCTCGATTCTCCATAATTTTGCTTGTTTCATGTGATTTAAAGCTTGTGATCATGTTCATAGCTGGCCAGATCTTACATCTGATGTATAAACTTGTTTGATTTTGAAGCATATTCGATTTAGTGAACTTCTGGTTTTTCATGATTTAATGATTTTCTCAATTTTCTTGCTCTGATTTCTACTTCCATGGTCGATCATTTTGAATTTTGTAAAAAGCATGACGTAGTTGGTAGTTTGAACTTTGATTTGTGATTTGAATCATTGATTTTGGTGGAGAAATAAGGGAGAAGTGTTGATCAGAACATAGGAGCATGAAACTGAAAAACGCGCGTTAGGGCATTGTCTTGAGGAAGAAAATGATGGTGTGGCTGGATCTGATTGGTCTATGTGATTTTTAATGCATTTATCATATTTTTGATTTTATTTGATTTTCTGATTAATTTTTTTTCAAAGATCATGATAAAATTACCATAGGCCAATAATAATTTCTTGTATTTGTCATATTTTTTTGGAAATTTTTTAAAATGTTTTGATTGGTTTAAAAATTCATAAGTTTAATTAATTGTTTGTTCAAAGATTATTTTTATTTTAATAGTTCCTTTGATCTAAAAATTCCACAAAAAATGTTTTGAACTCATAAAATAATGTAGAAATTGATTCTGACTTTGGTTTAGATTTTTTTCTGTTTTTGATTAGAAATTTAATTTGAGAAGTTTATTTTGAATTTTTGCTTAATAAATTTTTATTTTAATACTTCCCTTAATACAAAAATTCTCAAAAAAAATCATACAAGCTTGTTTTCAATCATAGAATCTGAATATAATTTTATTTCGACCTTTTCATGACTTTTGGATAGGGTTTGCATTTTTGCCTTTAAATAATAGTTCAATTGTTAATTGTTTGTTTGATTTTTATTTTAATATTTCCTTTAATTCAAAAAATTCCAAAAAAAAAATCAGGGATGTGTGTTTTTAATTCTTATATTTGAATGTAATTTTGGTTGGGTATTTTTCTGATTTTTTATTAGAGTTTTATTTTGATATGTGAATATTTGTTTAATTGATTAATTGTTTGAATTTGATTTTTTTTTTTACTTTTCTTTAATTCAAAAAAATATGGAAAAATAGGTATTCTGACCTCTTGAGTTTTTTCATGTTTGATGTATATTTGTTCTGATTTCTTTGAATTTTGATCTTATCTAATCAATATTTAAGATTAAAAGTCAAAAATTAGGGTTTTGTTGCTTATTGTGCAAGTTTCATTTTCAAAATCATTATGCCCTGGATTTTCAATGGAACTTAGATCTTGATTATGGTTCATGAATGTATTGAGGATCTGAAAACCATTTTTATTGAATTATTTGACTGAGTTTGATATTTTTCCATGAATTATTTTGAAAACTTGTTTAGTTTTGATAGTTTGGCCAACTAGTTTTGAACTTTGGGCCTCATTTGGTCCCCTCATCAATCATTCATGAACTTAAGTCTTGCTTTCTGACTTCTACACACTTCAAAGATGCTAAGAATTTTTTGGTTTGAATTATTGATCCTTGTTTCTATTTTTGATGTATTTTTGAAGTGAGGGTACCCAATTAATGTTGCATATCTTGTTGCAATTTTCTTGATGGCCAATGAACTTGGGTGAGGCCTATAATTGGGCACCTAATGATCATGTTGGATGTGTTTATCCAAATAAACTCAAGTCATCTCATTAAATGCCCCATGTTTGAATGTTTGAACCTTTTTGATGCACTGTGTGGAATTCCTCTTCTATTATGCTTGGGAGCTGTGATGAATTAATTGAGTATGATTGAAATGTGTTTGCTACTGACCTTCATGGTTTTTGATTGTATTCTTCTCAAGCTCCCATGATCCTTGATTGATATTCAATTTTCAACTCAACATGTTGATAGAAAGGAGCAACATTCCTCTGATTCTTTTGACCAAATTGTGCATATGCCTTTTTCCTTCTGTCTATCATGACTAATGTTTGATAGTTGCTATCATGTTTTATCATTTCATTATGGTTTCATCATCCATCCCTTATGTGAAAACTCAATACTTACATCCTGATGGCGTAATTTCTGACTTGATTTATCTGCTGATGCCAGCTTGCTTGAAGTTCTCTGGGTTTCTTTTATTATTGTTCAGCTGCTACAGATAGTTATCCGTTTGGTATTGTACTATTTCCTTTCTTCCATTTTCATTTTTCATAGTCATATGTTGCATGATGGGACCTCTGTTGCTAATATATGTCAGGAGGCCCTCTGGTTTTTTGTCTGATACATGTGTTGTGTTTGTTTCTTTAACTTTTGATTGATGAGTCACTCAATTTATAAATTGAGATCACGACTTCGCTCTCAGTGCATGTTCTCTATAGGATGTTTATTGTTTTTCTTCTTTAATTGTTGATCGATAAGTCACTCAATTTAGAAATTGAGATCACGACTTCGCTCTCAGTGCATGTTCCATATAGGATGTTTATTGTTTTTCTTCTTCAATTGTTGATCGATGAGTCACTCAATTTAGAAATTGAGATCACGACTTCGCTCTCATTGCCTGTTCCCTATAGGATAGTTTTGTTAGGCTTCCTTTAACATGTTGACTAAGATAGGAATCCATGTATGCTAACATAGGATAGGAATTCCCTTTATCCTCAACCTTAGGGTCAACCATTGTATGATAATACTAGGGATAGTGCTAGGCTAGTTTCCCTTAGTTGTTTTTTTTCCTTCCTTTGCATTTTGCATCTTAAAACAAAAATTGTTTTCTTGGAAAATCATAAAACACTTCTAATAAACTCAAACCATTCTTCAAGGTAAAAGATATAAATCAATCTTATTTGTTTGTGCGCCTCTTGGCTTTGTTTTTGAATCTGGTTTTGCCGATGTTTCGCCATCGCACATTTGTTTGAAGCCGATGTTTCGCCGTCGCACATGTTTGTTATCCTACTTTGATTCTCAATATCATTGTTAGGTGTGATGTTTCGTCATCCGTTTTTATTGATGTTTCACCATCTCTGCCATGATATCTTGTTTTCTTTTAGCCAATGTTTCGCCATTGCACATTTGTTTGAAGCCGATGTTTCGCCATCGCACATGTTTGTTATCCTACTTTGATTCTCAATATCATTGTTAGGTGTGATGTTTCGTCATTCGTTTTTATTGATGTTTCGCCATCTCTGCCATGATATCTTGTTATCTTTTAGCCAATGTTCCGCCATTACACATTTGTTTGAAGCCGATTTTTTGCCATCGCACATGTTTGTTATCCTACTTTTATTCTCAATATCATTGTTAGGTGTGATGTTTCGTCATCTGTTTTATTGATGTGTTGCCATCTTTGCCATGATATCTTGTTATCTTTTAGCCGATGTTTCGCCATCTCACACTTGTTTGAAGCTGATGTTTCGCCATCGCACATGTTTGTTATCCTACTTTGATTCTCAATATCATTGTTAGGTGTGATGTTTCGTCATCCATTTTATTGATGTGTTTCCATCTTTGCCATGATATCTTGTTATCTTTTAGCCGATGTTTCGCCATCGCACATTTGTTTGAAGTCGATGTTTCACCATTGCACATGTTTGTTATCTTACTTTGATTCTTAATATCATTGTTAGGTGTGATGATTTGTCATCCATTTTATCATTTGATGTTTCTCCATCTATGACATGTTACTATGTTATTATTTAGTCAATGTTTGACCATCTCATTTATTTGTTGTTTCATTCGATGTTTTGTTATCTTGACTTTTTTTTGTTGTCTTAACTAAAAAACACAAACCAACCAAAATACATAAGCCGAACTACGGCTGCTCTGATTCCTTAAAAGGGATACATAGGCAAAGGGGTAGGGCCCAACCGAGCACATCTTTTATTTTCCCTACATTGTTTTCTTTTTCTTTCACATGCATTCCCTTTTCAGTTTTAAGCCATAGACATAGGTTTTTACCACACCCATTAGATTAGACAACAAGAGTGGATACCGTAGAGTACTACGGGCGTGTGGGGTGCTAATACCTTCCCCTCGCGTAACGTACTCCCTTACCCGATCTCTCGATCGAAAGACCGTGATTTCTCCCTGTTGTACCCCAAACTTTTCCCTCCCTCTTTTACAGAAAATCACAACCCTGGGGTTTCTCAGATACTCAAGATTGGCTCGGGAATTAATCAGACAAATTTTCTCTTATGGCAGTAAATCAGGAAGTAGGGTTTTTCTCGCATTTCTCAGAAGAAACTGAATTCTCAGAAAGTCAATTGGTTGTCACATATTTTCATATTAACTGGAAAAAGGCAGTGTTTGTTTGATCCAGGTTAACCAGTTAAATTGGCGTCTTTCAAAATGTTTGCTCGTTTAGGGAATAAACATTTGCTTGTTTATTGGAATACACAGTGCGTGTTTTGATTGGAATACTGTTGCGAGGTTACAAGATTACAGAGTTTTTGGATTACTTGGAGTTTAAGTTATCTGGATTGGAATTATTGGAATGCAGTTCAATTATTTTGATCAGGGAATCTTAAAGGATTAGTGAAGATGCAAAGAAAGAATTACAAGTTACTGACGGTAATGGATTATTTTGGATATCAGATTATCTCATAAAGATTTTCTTTATTTATTTAAGATGTTGTTACAAAAATAATTTATTATTCAAATGCTTTAGGTTTTACAACTTATAGTACTCGAAAAATAAATTATTACAACTGATTGAAAATCTCTCTAAGTTACAAATCTAAGCCTAAGCTTCCATTGCTCCCATGCACGCCACAAAGTCTCTTGCTTCATCTGCTTTGTCACCATCCAATTTGCGCTCACATGAAAGAAAGACAGAAAAAAGGATTAGTACAGTTAATTGAACATAAAAAAATTCTAAGAAAGAATAGAAAAATGTTCATCATTAAAGTTTGCCGTTTGGAATCAGAGGGGCTATTTTCAATTCATCGCGTTTTAATTTTTCTCTTTGCAAATCACAAGAAGATTACTCTTCTTGGGTCACAAAAATAAAAATAAAATGCAAGCTGTCCAAATTAAAAGAATGCAAAGCAAATTTATTCAAATGCAAACAAGGCGCCAAACTGAATGTAACAAGGCCAAACTGAATGCAACAAGGACAAACAATGCAGTAACTAGACAATAACAATGCAGCATGGCAAGCAACTAAGACAGGCAGCATAGCAGCAAGAATGCAACAAGGCCAATCTAGACAGCAACAAAACAAGTACAAACAGTAGGCAAAAAGTACAAAGCAGTATGGTAAACCAAATAACAAGCAAAGGGCTTGTTTCATAGCCTGTCAACAAAAATATTCAAAACCTGTATCTCATTCCCAACTCAGTTCAACATCAACAAAACCAACAATCAATATCCAACAAACTTACAAGAAATAACAAAGTCAGAGGTAGAGCAACATCATCAACCACTTACAAACCAAAAGTCTCAGAAATCATCATCAAACATTTCAACAACAAACAAAGTCTCAAAAGCATTATCATCATTGTTTAACATAAAGGACAGAAAAAGAGAAATTACCAGAAGCGTGCATCCTTCATCATTTCTTCCCCCTTGCCTAGCCCGTCACCAGGGAGCGTCTCACCTCAAAATCTCACTTCTCACAGAAAAAAAGCTCCAAAGGTATATTTCTTGACAAAACTCTTTACTGCATTTCAAGCGTACAACACAATAGGTTAATAAGAGAAAACGTGAATAAGGCGAGATAATAACAAAAGCTTGTTTAACCATCAAACAAAATCGTAACAAAAGAGTAGAGTCATACCCTTTCCAGAACAAAACCATTGATCATTATGAGGAGGTGAGAGAAGGAGAGAGTTCTCCGGCGACTTGAGAGTGAGGAGAAGATCAGAAGAGCGTGTTTCAAACCTTTTTTTTTCATTTCAGAAATTAGGGATTCCCAAAAAAGGCCAAAAAGAGCGTTTTGCTCATGAATTAGGAAGAGGGACAGGGATTAATGAGTGAGAAAGAGATGAAGAGAGAACGAAGGACAACGGCGCCATTGTAAGCGTAAAGCACAAACCCTAATCAAAACAATAAACAAAATTATGCAAACTTAAGGATATTGGGCCAATTATGGCCAAGAAGCTCTCCAGCCCATGCGTTTTCTATATCATCCACCCCCTTTTTGAGCTTTTGTTTTAGCAAAATATTAATCCCTTAAAGCCCATTTCCTCTATCTTTGGTTTGTTCTATTTTTATTTGTTCAAAGAAAAATACTAATAAATGCTTTTATACATTTTTTTTAACCCTAAAATCAATTTTTTATTTTTTATAACTTTTTTTAATTTAATTTGTTGCACATAATGAAAATACCAAAAAAAATAACATTTAAATTAGTTTAATTAATTTTTCTTTCTTTTTTTTTTCTCTTTTAAATTATTAAGAAATAAGGAATAGTAATAATAAGATTTTTAATCTTTCTTTTTTAGAATAGATTTTATTGATCTCTTTTTAAGTAAATACATGCATTCTATACCTTATTGATTTTACTTTCGTAAATTGTCTTAGCTTTATATTGAATCGCAATAATTCGATTTGGTTGTAATATGTGGACTTTGCTATTCTTATGAGATTCATCCCCATTTGTAATAATTGTACCCCCATTCTTGGATACTTTTGTAATAGCTTAGACTTTTAATTTCCGCAATTTATTGTTTTTGATATACTGTGTAGTAATTAGGCATGTATGACAAGATTCAAAAATCAATCGTTAGATGACCTAATCCAAGAATAAATAACTTGAAATCAACACACTTCTCACACGAGCACCTCTAGGGTAACCTCGCTTGTTGCCTCGGAAATGCAATCATGTCCCTCGAATATGCGACACTCTAGCAAACGACCCTTCGATAAACAAAGATCGTAGTCCCACGATGACCCTCGATGTTGCCTTCGATAAAACGATCTCGTCCCTTACAAAATTGCTAGAGCGTCTCACAAGTTCCTTTCAATGATTGTATACGATGACCCGCGCCTGTCCCATTTAACATCCAAACACAAGGTTGTTTACCAAATACAATGATAAAACGACAATGTCAAAGGGTTAAAAATGTGTAGGAAAGATCTTTGAGTAGATAGGGTAGACAACTCCTAATTACTTGATCAAATTTGCAAACATCCTTGCTACTTTCAAAACACACAATTTCAAAACATTTCCCAAATTAAACTTTCAAACATTGAAATATCTTTTCAAAAGACAAACACCTTTGTAAAACATTCAAACAAGAATTGTTACAAAGGTTTCCTAGACAAGGTCTCTTTTCAAAATATTTTCAAAACCACACACAAAGCACCATTTCAAACAATTTGAAAAGCAAAAGCAAGTGATCTAAACAAGTAACTAAGAGCCCATGGATAAACCATGGATGAAAAGGGTGCTAGCACCTTTCCTTTTCATAATCTACCTCCCGAACCCAAGAAAACATCTCAAAGGTCTTTCCAGTGCTTTTTGACCTTTCCTTTGGATAAAATAAAAAGTCGGTGGCGACTCTTGCTAAATCGCACAAGTGCGAACACAAACACAAAACCTCAAGTCAGTTCTCCCACCATATCATACTCCCTTTTCAGGTTTTCTCGATGTTTACCTTTCCTTTTCGGCGGGATAAAAGACGTTCGGTGGAGACTTTATTAATGTTTCATTACATCCAGATGACAGGTTCCATCCGGGTGGTTTCAGTTTGCAACCGCGGTGGGTGCAAAAATCATAAAAAATATTTCTCTTCTCACCTCCACCATCCATTTTCTATACAATACATTTTTATAGCCAAAATATACAGATTTTTCAAAGAGGTTCCTGCGGAGTACTGTAGATGTTTAGGGTGCTAATACCTTCCCTTTGCATAACCAACCCCTTACCTTGAATCTTTCCCCCTCTTTTTGGGTTATTCGCTCTTTTCTCATTCCTTTGGAAACAATAAAGCGCGGTGGCGATTTTTATTTTGATTTGTATAAAGTCTAGTCAATCCAATGACTTAGTCTTGAACATTTCTACCGTTACACATACTACTTCCAAAGACTCTTGTATATTTACAATACACTGATCACTCAGACTGAAACGACCAAACAAGCTTTCACACTTCCTCTCTTTCATACTTTGAAGCTTTAGGTCTTCGCGTTATCTTTGACTTTATCATCACACAAGAACCTTGAATCTTTTTGACGTGGCTTGAGATATTTCCGTATTAGTTGCCATCATTTGAGATCACTAGTGATCATAAATCCTAAGTTTTTTTAAACTTGATTCAGAAGGATAACTTGATCAACCACCTTGTGCATCTTTGACCTCTTGATCTAAGTTTAATAGTTGCTTGGTGTCAAGCATTGTTATCATCAAAATCAATTCAAGTATTGTCATCATCAAAATCATGTCATCATCAAAGCTAAGCAGTTGCTTCTTGAGTCTTATACCCATGAGCTTCACCATCTTAGATCCCTTCTTGAATATACTTGCAAGCACGTAAATCCATATTCTCTTTTTTTTATGATGACATCACATTTCTTAAAGAGGTGACAAAATAGTAAACAGGTAATTATCATACACATTGTTATAATGTTGTGTCTGTTATCTTATAATTCAAAGAATAATATTTTATTATTATTTATTATTATTATTATTATTATTATTATTATTATTATTATTATTATTATTATTATTATTATTATTTGTAGACTATACAATATTTAAAGATTTAAAGCATATCAAAATGGAAACTATAATTTTTCAAATAGATGAAGGGGACTCGTTACCATCCATTTATAATGAGATGTTATGTTCCTCATTGCTAAAAAAATGCATCGGTAAGAAAAGGGAAAGCGGTGGTGGCTATCAGTCATCACTGATAGTGACATTGTTTGTGCAAGAAACAACAACCAACTACACACCCTACACACCATATTCACATTGTGCTTTATTTGTGTCTCTCCCTTATCTTTTTCTCTTTGTTTTCCTTTTTCCTTTTTGGGTGCACTCTCTACGTTTTTAGACTTCTTTGGAATGCCTCTTTTATCAATAGGATTTGGAAAATCTTTTCTTAAAAAAAAAGGAGTACGTGGATTTGGTGGTTAAACTTGGTTCCTACATTTAGCACTAGTATTTATATTTCTTTCTTTTGTTTAAGTGCACTTTTGTTTCTTATATTTTCACAATCACAAAAAATATTCCTTCTAATTTTAAATCAAATTTTTTGACCCCTCAATATCTATATTTATTATAATTCTGGTCCATACGTCCATGTTTTTTTTTATCTTATAGATGGTGTTTCTATCTTTAAAATGATTTTTTTTGGGTCTAATTATGGCATTTTCTCTTCAGATTTACAATTGGAGCATAACATTACCATTTTTGGAAGTAAAAATCACCATTCTATAGATGGTGTTTTTATCATTAAATTGGAGCATTAACTTACAATTGGCGACTATATTGCCTTGATTGTTAAGGGGAACAACAGGTTGAATTATGTTGTGAATTCAATGCCAATAACAAAGTATAGAATAAGGGAAGAATAAAGAACAAGGAAGAAGAAGAACACAAGAATTGGTTATAACTGCTTTTCTTTACTTTCTCTTAGAAAACAAGATTACAAGTTTACAAGAATAACAAATAACCCTCTCACCCTGAATTAGGATTTGCTGTGTTGCAATGATGAGAGACTAGTATGCTATTTATAATAAAACCTAACATACTAACTAATGGACTTTTTCCACAAGGCCCATTATACAAGCTAACTTAATAATCAAGCTAACTTAACAAATTAGGGTTTAAACACTAAAACCTAATTTAACAAGCAAAAATCGACAAATACATGCTAGACCCTTCTTCGACTACAGCATGTACTTCGATCATACTAGAGTTCGATCCAAAATACCACAAATTAGATGCATTCCATAAATAATGCTGGTTATGGAAGCAACCTCTCTACAATGATGACTTTTGCCTTGAATGTTTTAAGGGGAACAAAAGTTTGGAAAAAGGATCCTACGGTCAATTTTTTATGTATTCACATAGTTATTATATTAATAAGGATTTGATCATTATCATAAAGTAAAAAAAATAAAATTAATTTTTATACTATAATTAAAAAGTGCTAGTTTCAAATAAAAACTGTCTGATCATGATCACACGGCTTGAGAAGCTTGACTCCGTGACTTCAAGAACTGCATGACTTCATCAAATTGCAGTCCAAAAGATTGAAATAAACAAAGGAAAAGAGAAACAATACAACACAATTCAATTTATTTGTGTTGTTACCTATTTGAAGTTAATAATGTGGGAGACAAAAAAAGCATAAAATGATGTAGGAGCACATAAATTATATAATTGACTCATTCACATGGCTTTCTTTCTTCTTCTTCAACATCTAATTATGTAGGAGTAAAAAAAAAATAGACTTGACTCATCCATGTGACTTTCTTTCTTTCTTTCCTTTTCTTCTTAATTTTTTATTGTAAGACTGCTCAATCAATGTAGAATGCACTTCAGATACTCAATAAGGGTAATGAGGATATGAAGTAATCTAAGATTAACATATGGACAAAAAAAAAAGAAGAACTTTTTTGTATAGAAAATGGTGAAATTATGAAATATATGCAAATGCGTTTTATTCATATAATTAATAGGGAATTTGGAAGAAAATTTATCTAACCAAAATTGTACTAACAAAGTATTGAGGTCTATGAGCAGAGAATAACAGTCAAAAGTAATAGTCGTTAAAGACTCACATGACTTAGAGACTTTGAATGTATCTACAGTATTTGTAAAGCTTATTGAACATGAGCATGGATTAAAGAAACTCAAGGCAAGAAAATTTAATACAAAAAAGAAATAAAAATCAAGAGAAGATAAGAGGAGCACCTCCTTGAAGGCATTCACTTTCAAGGTCAAGGTATAGGAAACATGATGAGAGTACCTGATCATGACTTTAAGAGTCTATCGGGTTAATTAACTGCAAGTGTGCAGTCTAATCGCGTAGTTTTAAAAGATATCTAACCCATATGGACTAATAATCAAACTAATATTATCTATCGTTATTATGTAAAGCTAAGACGAATGATTATCTTGAATTAATGAGGATTAATACTAAACTAGAGTTAATTAGAAAATATTATAATAAAGAGACACCAGAATGTATATCCCGCGTACTTCAAGGACTCTGTAACTTGTTGGCTTATAGTATCGTTAGAATAGTGTTTAGTAGAAAATACCAATTTAAAGACAATATCTCACAATTTCATGGTTTTGAATAAAGTCACGTTCCTTAACCATGGGATTTTGCTCTCGCTTGCCCATTCTAATCAAGGAACGCGTCTATAAAACTGAACAAGTTCTAATCGATTCCTAAAGCGCTCTCGGTCTCTTTAGGAATCGACACCCCATTCTTACTATCTGATTCGACCCCCACGCTCTCGCAGTGCCGACTTGAATGTTAGTTAATTTCTCACTCTCGTGACAAAATCGTGTTAAATAGCTTCTCACTCTCGTGACAAAGATATTTAAATTAAGTTTAAGAAACAAAAACCAAAACTGAATTTTCAATTTAATTATTTAAGCAACTTGTTACCGAGTCCCGTCGGAAACGACGATACTCACATACCAGACTCTATATGCTTAGCCGGACATACTTTTAGGCGAAAACAAATTAAACATGCTTAGTGAAATAGATAATAACATGGCAAATGAATTAAACAAACCAATAACAATGATAATGAAAACAAATTAAAACCTGTAAAGACGAAAGCTTTAAACTGAAATAGACTTAGATTATAACAGCAAGATTATGACCCAAGAGTGCATACAAGAGTAGTTATGAGTTCCTAATTTGGTAGCGCTTCACTAGCAATTTCTGGATACCTAGAACTCACTACCTAAGGTCTTTTTATAGTGTTACAAGTCAAAACTCGTTTCAAAATCGTGTAAAAATGCCTAGAGAAAAAGAAGGGAAGTGGGAAGGAAATGGTCTTCATTCTGTTGCACGTTTTCTGGTCTTCTGGTGCATGGAGACCGCCATGGGGCTCATGGTGACTGCCATGAGTCAAAGTTCATTAATTGACGTGGCTGCAGGCCATGGCGTCCACCACATCAGCATAAACTGATATTATTCATTCTTTTGTTTCCTTTCCCTCCTTTTCTCCGATTCTGATGCAGATATCTTCTCGAATCAGCAAAGTACCTGAAACATAATAAAAAGAGACATAAAAGCAAGATAAAACATAAAATGAAACAAGATAGCATGTGAATCGAGTCGTAAAATGTGATGCATTTTCAAGTTATCAAACTCCGCCAGACTTAGACCATTACTTGTCCCCAAGCAATCAACCAACGCAAAGCAATTTGAAGCACGGGTTTGAAAACATGCACACAACAAAAACTCTAATCATACGTGGTTGCTAGACTATTGTCAAATAAATAGGTACTAAACATCAATACCAAGGATACCGTAATGACACAAGCCGAAAACTCCCATCCTATGCAAACCAATCTGAATCATGCTATTATAACTCGACCTATGTTTTTAGTCACTTTTCACCAACTTTCATTCTAGCGCAATCACAATAAGCATGTTATCCGTACACGCTCATAGTAGGGAGATCAGTTAGTGACTCTGATCTTTCTTAAGCACGTGGCTCAGGTACTAAGCAGTGCAGCCCCATTTTCCCAATTACTGATTATAGGGGATCAACCGTAGTCAGCCCTACTAAGTATGTACTAGTGACCTCCAGATCAACCAACAAAGGGTGCTCATTATTATATTTGAAAAGGCATAACAACCGTTAGGATAAATGACGGGGTGAAGGTAACCTAACTTAAAAGGCTACTATTTAGTTAACAAAATTTATTCATTAAAATGAGATGATTCACTTATATTCATTGACTCCCCTACGTAGAGTGTGCTTAGGGTCCGGGGCATCCAAATCAAAGAGCCAATTTTGCTCGTTTTTCATATTAATCCTTTCGGGGTTTGGAAAAAATAATGTCTCTAACTACCCTTCTCTTAACTATCAAAGAATACTTCCCGTCTGGCCTATTTGTTATGATGTGCATGCTATGGCAAGCATCCTTATCCAGAAAAGTGGCGGGTAATGGCACTAACGGGGCTAATATATCATTAAGACCGAGCCCAAGGGCTATAGATGTGATTAGCCCTCTGACGCAAATGGGGCCATGGTTTCTAGCGGCCGCAACTTGCATATGAGCGAGCATGAAAGGCACGTGGTTGAATCGTACCCGTGTCAGTGTGTAATGCAAAAAATAGAGTTCTCTATAGTTAACCTTCATGTTATTTTATCGTCCAAAAAGTGTGCGAGCTAGAATGCAGTGCAAGTATCTAATTGTTGTGAGACCTTCCCAATCGGTCGTGGTCTCACCAGTTAATCTGTGCCAAAAGTTAAAGGCTTTGAGATTCCATTATATCTCAAGAGGTTCTTTGCAAGCCACGCCTTCCCCATGAGGGAAGTGCAACATATCTGCAATTCGATCTTGGTTCAATTCATAGGTAACATCAAACATCCTAAACCTAACCGTGCCTTGAACTCGTGACCCGCCATAAGGAGTGGAGTATTGAAATGAAATTAGGAACTCACAAGTAAGCCTAACATACGTAGGGATAGTCATGGCACAAAATTCAGTCATTCCTAGGTTCCCTAACATCCACCTAACGCTACCGTTCAAACCTAAATCGCGTAAAGCATTTTCATCATCATACCTTGTTGGTGCGATTGTATGGTTGAACAACTTGATGTATCGTGCCCTCTGGTTTTCTCCTTCATCTCCCTCCGCAAATGTTATTCCCATGGTATCAAGTTCTCTCCTTGGTCTCACTACTCTTGGAGGCATATTGAGAATTGGAAAAATTAGGGATTTTGTGGAGAATGGAATGGGGTGAATGTAGAAAATTGTGAGATGAAATTGATGTTAGTGGGGTTTTAAATAGATTTAATGAGATTGGAGGAAGTGGGGAAGTTATGGAAATTGTGGAAGACAAAAGGGTGAGTGTGTAGAGGTTATGAGAAAAGAGAGAAGTTGTGAATTCGTGGGGAGGGAGTTTTAAAATAAAACCTCTATTTTCAAAGCCATGGCGATCACCATGGAAGTGATGGCGAACACCATCACTCTGAAACGTTATATTTTATGTTTTTGAAGTCATGGAGGGCGCCATAGGCCTAATGGGGAACTCCATTGGTATCAAAAGTGCAGAAATTAGCAGAATTTGCATTCTGCTGCCGAGGCATGGCATGCTAGCTGCTAAGATGTTTCTTTAGAGGCAAATTACTTGTGAGAATTCATAAAACAGTAAATTTTTGCCCTGAATTGAACCATTTGCATAAATAAAAAAATGTACATGTAAATAAATAAACAAAAGAAGGGATGAAAAATGAAAAAAATTTGCATTGCCAAATTGTAAAATCATGGTTGCCTCCCACACATCACTTGTTTAATGTTGTAAGCTCGACAAAAATAAAAATGTAAAACTTAGAAGAAAAGAAAACATAGAAATTGGAAATCCTAACTAGAAAGAAACGAAATCCTAAAAATTAATGTTAATCCTCCCCCCACACTTAAACCAGACAATGTCCTCCCTGTTTAAAAGTCAGAATTGAAAACCATGGCAACATCCAAATGCGTTAGCCACTATGAAACCCGCTGGTAGGAGGAGCAAAAGAGTAAATATATTGGTAAGTCTGATCAAATTTCTCTGTCACTACATCCATTAAGCCGTATAAGTCCATGCGCAATATGGTCAACTCGTCTCTAAGGTTAGAAATATCCCTCTGTAATGTAATGATTGCAGTAGTGTGATCAATAGGATGAGCAGCAGGGGCAGCATAGGCACTTGAGTCAGCATCAGAGAGATAGACATCAAAGTGGTAATGGATTTGGGGTGTCTCTGGAGGAGAAGGTGGTGCGTTTGTCCTTCCAAATCGAAAAGCCAATTGTTCCTGTCATGTACATTAGTCTTCTGGTTTGGTAAGGTAAATAGGTGCACAACCTTATTATTGATTAGAAATTCAAACTCATCCGGTCCCAGGTTTCTAATGATGCCACAATTAAAACAGAATTGAAGGTGTATATGTAGAATTCTGCCTAAAGGGTTAAGTCAAATAAGTGGTTGTCTCAATCCAATGGTATTGGCAAACATGGTCACTAGGCCTCCTATAATAATTGGTCCATGGGTAGCTTGTGCAATTTGATCCATATTGGCTATCATAAAGGAAATAACATTAACGGGTCGGGATTGTGAAGCACAATACATAATAAATAACTCATCTTTGGACACGAAGGTTATATTTTCTTCTTTTTCGAAAAGGATGTGAGCAAGGATCTTGTGAAGGTAGCGGATGAAAGAATTATGGATGTTTTTAGAGTGCATATCATTAGGCTCCAGGTGGTTGTTTCTAGTAATGCTACCCCAAAAGTAATTTAGTTCAAGGTTCATCAGGAGTTATTCTTGAGTTACGGTAAAAACATCAGGTCCATTAGGGAAATCTAGAAATTTAGCCATTTCTCTGCGGATGTAGCGATAATCAATACCAAACATACTAAAGATGATAAGTCCTCTGTTAAATCCTAAACTATGGTTAGGAAAATAGGTGAGGGAGCTCAGAAACTCAAGGTCCAGCCTATGATAGGTACTAAATATTCTCCTAACAACAAAGTTATCCCATCTTAGTTGGTTAAGGAAAAACATGACACTATCTCTGATTCCTAGCTTGGTCATGGTGGGTCTATCAAGATAGATAGTTAAAGGCATCTCTCTTTGAGCTAGTACCTCAAAATGCCTCCTCTGGGCCCTGTCTCTGAAAATTATTCCCATAGTGTCTACTTGTTGCATCGTGAAAGTTAGTTAGAAGTTAGAGATTTTATGTTAGCCTGAAAGTAAGTAGACATAAGCTAAGTTATTAAGGGTTAATTCAAAAGATCATACCTCTTAACATTATGAAAATTATAAAGTTAGCAAAAATTAAGTAAGATAAAATCTAAAATCCTAAAAATACAAAACTAATATCTAAACCGTGGGTTATTTCCCACAAAGCGCTTCATTTAATGTCGGGAGCTCGACATTAATTTGAGGCTAGTTTTGCAAACGAGCGGGCAACTCTTGTAATTTATACTCGAAATTGTAATCTCGATTTTCTATACTATGATAATGTTTAAGCCGTTTTCCATTCACAATGAATGACTCTTTTGATCTACTTTTGATTTCGACGGCTCCGCTTGAAAATACTTTCTTAACCTAAAAAGGTCCCGACCACCTAGGTCTAAGTTTTCCTGGGAAAAGTTTAAGTCGTGAGTTAAAAATAAGTACTACATCCCCCTCATTAAACTCTTTTCTAGATATGCGATTATCATGCCACTTTTTAGTTCTTTCTTTATGGATTCGGGCATTCTCGTAGGCGTCTAATCTAAGTTCTTTTAGTTAATGAATATCTAAAATTATTTTTTCGCCGGCGGCAGTATAATTAAAATTAAGGGTCTTAATGGCCCTGTAACTTTTATGTTCTAATTCAACCGACAAATGACATGATTTACCATAAACTAGCTTGATTGTCGTCGTTCCTATTGGGGTCTTGTAAGATGTTCTATATGCCCACTAAGCTTCATGTAGCTTTGAAGACCAATCTTTCCTAGAGGTGGCAACTGTTTTCTCTAAAATTTTCTTTATTTCTCTATTTAAAACCTTACTTTCCCAATAGTTTATGGGTGATAAGGCGTGGCTAGCCGGTGTCGGACTCCATATTTTGGTAACCGTTTTTCAAAGATTTTTAAAATGAAATGGGAACCACCATCGCTTATGACAAGTCTCAGCACACCGAATCTAGGAAATATTATGTTCTTAAAAAGCTTAATTACTACTCGTGCATAATTGTAGGAGAAGCTACAACCTCGATCCATTTTGATATGTAATTGACAGCAACGAGTATGTACTTGTTACCAAAACAAGATGGAAAAGGCCCCATAAAGTCAATTTCCCAAACATCAAAGACTTCTACTTCTAAGACGCCTTTCAATGGCATCTCATCACATCTAGATATATTGTCGGTGCATTGGCATCAGTCGTAATTTATAATCGCTATGTGGACGTCTTTCCATATATTAGGCCAAAAGAGGCTAACTTGTAAGATCTTAGCACAAGTCTTAGAAGTGCTTGCATGTCCTCCATAAGCACCAGAATGGAAATGTGATATTATGTTTTCTACTTCTTCTTCAGGGACGCATCGAGGAAATACCATTGGCACCTTTATTGAAAAGAAGAGGCTCATCCCATTAGTAATGTTTAAGATCATGGTAGAATTTCATCTTTTGTTGGTAAGTCAAATTCGGTTGAAGTACTTTGGCTGCTAAGTAATTGAGAAAGTCAGCATACCATGGCGGTGTAGTTTTGGTGTAAATTGCTTCCACAACTTCATTTGTTTGTGTAGTATTATAAGTCAAAGAGAACTCAATTGTGTTTCTTTCTAACTGGGCTACTAGTCGTTCATATGGGAAATTGTTATTTATAGGCACTTGTTCTAATTTCATGTCCTCAATTCTAGAGAGATGATAACTACTACGTTTTCTATGCCTTTATTATCTTTGATTTCTAAGTCAAGTTCTTGCAAGAGCAGAATCCACCTTAAAAGTCTTGGTTTGGCGTCCTTTTTACTCAATTGTGTGGTAGGTATAAATAATGATCTTTGCTACTACTAAGTAAGAACAAAATTTATCTAACGCAAACGCGATGGCTAGGAGTTCCTTTTATGTTGTGGCATAGTTCATTTGTGCAGGGTCTACGGTTCTACTAGCGTAATAAATTACATAAATCTTTTTGTCTTCTTGTTGTCCTAAGGCAGCCCCTACTGCATAATCACTAGCTTCACACATTATCTCAAACGGTTTACTCCAATCAGGTGGTTGTATGATAGGTGCAGTGATGAGAGAATTTTTGAGGTGTTCGAATGATTCCAGGCATTTTTCATAAAAGATGAACTCAACATCTTTCATTAATAAGCCAGTTAGTGGTTTGGTTATTTTAGAGAAATATTTAATGAATCTTCGTTAGAAACTGGCATGTACTAAGAAACTTCGTATTTCTTTTACTGTTTTCAGAGGTTGAAGGTTTTCAATAATTTCTATTTTTGCTTTATCAAATTTAATCCCCTTGTCAGACACTATGTGTCCAAGTACAATTCCTTGTCAGACCATGAAATGGGATTTTTCTCAATTTAGCACTAGATTAAAATTTACACATCTTTCAAGTACCATCTCGAGGTTCGATAGACATCCTTTAAAAATCTGCCCACAAATAAAGAAATCATCCATAAAATCAAAGAAGATTTACATCATGCATCTCTGAAATGTTGTGGGAGCATTACATAGTTCGAACGCCATTCGCCCGTAGGAAAATGTACCATAAGGACATGTGAAGGTGGTCTTTTCTTGGTCATCAGGATGAATGAGGATTTAGAAATATCATGAATAACCGCCTAAATAACAAAAATGAGCGTGTTTAGCGAGTCATTCAAGCATTTGATCAATGAAGGGTAAAGGAAAATGGTCTTTATGAGTGGCTTAGTTTAGCTTTCTATAGTCGATGCAATTCTCCATCCACTTTGAGTACGTTTTGCTAAGGATTCACACTTTTCATTACTGACAACTTTAACACCTCTCTTCTTTGGTATGGCATGTATTGGGTTAACCCATTTATTGTGAGACATCGGGTATATGATTCCTGTTTCTAACAGCTTTTGTACTTCTCTTTTGACTACATCACTCAGAACGAGATTAATTCTCCTCTGGTACTCTCTTGAGGCCTTACAATCTTCCTCAAGCATAATGCAATGCATACAAATAGAGGAACTTATTCCTTTTAGATCGGAGATGTTATAGCCTAAAGCAGTTGGATACTTTCTTAGGACATGTAATAATTTTTCAGTTTCTATTTGTCCTAAATCAGTGTTGACTATAACTGGTCATTCAAGTTCTGTATCTAGGAATTCATATCTTATATTTTTGGGTATTGTTTTAAGTTTTACAACTGGTTTCTTTGGAAAAGGTATAGGGTCAGGAGTTAGTGCGAGACATTCTCTCAGATTATCATCTACGTATGGTTCACATCAATTATTGCCTTCAAATATAAGAGGTGCTGGAATCTTTAGTACCTCAGTATACTTAGTTTATTGCTTCTTCATTTCTTTGACGCATTCGTTGATAACATCTAAGAAATAACATGAATCATCTATAGCTGGTGCCTTGAAGATTTGTGAAATAAAGAACTCAACCTTTTGTTTACCAACCTCAAAAGTTAGCTTTTCTATTTTCACATCTATGATGGCTCTAGATATGGCTAAGAATGGTCTTCTTAATATGATAGGGATGCTTGAATAATCCTTAATGTCCATAATTATGAAATCAGTTAGAATATAGAATTGTCCAATGCGAACAAGAACATTTTCTAGCATACCTAAAGGAAATTTTACTGAACGGTCAACTAGTTATACAAACCTTTTGTTGGTCTCAATTCTCCCATGTAAAGCCTCTCACAAATTGATAAGGGAATTAGACTGATACTGGATCCTAAGTCGCACAAAGCTTTTTCTATGAAAAACTTTCCGATTACACAAGGTATGGAAAAACTACCCGGGTCTTTTAACTTAAGATGCCTGTTGTTTTGGATTATAGCGCTACACTCTGCGGTAAGTATAACAGTTTCGTTATCCTCAAGCTTTTTCTTATTGGATAAGATCTATTTAAGGAACTTAGCATAAGATGGCATTTCTGTGATAACTTCTGTGAAAGGTATAGTAATATTCAATTATTTCAGAAGTTCAACGAATTTCTTAAATTGTCCTACACTTTTAGACTTAGCAAACATTTGAGGATACACTATAGGTGGTTTTGAATGGTGGCGGAGGCACATAGCATTTTTCTTTATCTTCGACCTCTTCACTTTTATCTTCCTTCTCATTTTCTTTTGGTTCGTCTTCCTTCTCAGTTTCGTTACTAGAATTATGATACATGGATGGATTTTTGAGTCTTGGGTCAGTTGGTACGTCTAATTCTATCCCTCTCTGTTGTACCCCAAAATTTGCCCTCTCATTTATCAAGATTTTTCTCACAAGACTTCTTGGACTCAAGACAAGATTAGGGTTTGGTCAGCTCAAGACATCTCATCTTGCACTAATAACCCAAAATTAGGGTTTGAGTTTGCACAAGTATTTTTGGACCACCAATGCTTCATGTGACTTTCATACATCATTTTGGACCCCTAAGATTACTCATGCTAAGTTTCAAGCCTTGAACCACATTTTTGATCAGTCAATTGGACAGTTGACCTAAAAATCAGTTGTATTGGGGAAAAAGTCAACCATGGCCAATTTACAGACAAACTTCATAATTTTTGATCCACATCAATATTTTAGACTCATATGTACCATTTGATCAAGTTTGGATCACAACTTCTCAAGAAATTTGATCAAATCATCAAAAGGGCAAAATGGTCAAAATTAGGGTTTTGAGTGAGAAAGGGCAATTTCTGATTTTTAACCTAGCTAATGACCAATTGAGTTCAAACATGATTTCAAGGGTTCAATGGCATCATCTTGACCTAATTACATGGTTCAAAAGATCTCAAGTTCATTGGATTGACAGATGAATTTTGCAGTCAACTGATCAAAAGTCAACTGTACACTGAAAAGTCAAACTTTGACTTTTTAGTCAAAATCAAGTGCCAAGGGTCATAATTCATCAAGATATGTCAAAATATGAAACTTGTCCATCAAGAAACTCAAATTTGCAAATTAGGGTTTTGATTTGAAATTTTTTCATAACTTAGAATTTTTCTAAGTATAAAAATTTTCTTATTTTTTCCCAACTTTCCACCACTTTTTCACCATGATGCATTTTGATTAAAAGAAAACTTCCAACATGAAAGTTGTAGTCCTCCATGAAATATACAACTTTGCTTCACAAACTTTTCCCAAAAGATGCTTGGATCTCAAGTTATGAATTTGTGAATATAGGTCCATGAACTAAATAACTTAGTGAAATTTTGCCCTAATTTAGGCAGGTTTTTGACCCAACTTCATGGACATTTTTCACCTAGTTCCAAGAGGAATCTCAAATTGCATTTCAAAGATGGATTATAGAGAACATTTAAAGCTTTCCAAAATGTCCAAGAACTCTCCAAGATCATTTTTGTTTAGGGAGAATCGAAGAAGGGAAATTGGCATTTTATCAATTTTGATCAAGCCATTTTTACAAAGCATCAAGTTGCAAATCAGATCTTTGATGTTTGAATCTTGCTTTACAGGTCCTAAACTCATTCTACACTCCATAATTAAATGCAAACTCAGAAGATAAAGGCTTTATCTTTGCTTTTGAGGCTTTGTACAAGTTACATTTCCATTTTTAGCCAAAAGTGCACAATGTTATTTTCATAAAGAGAAGCTTTTGTAACTTTATCAATCTTGAGCCTTAGACCTGTCTCTTTGATGCAAGGATTTTACACAACTCTCAGGCAATTGGTACAAGTTGATTCCAGGCTTCAAGCAAGCAAGGACAAGCATGTAGCATAAGTCATTTCACTTTACTTCAAAAGCAAGAAAGTTGGTGAAAAGGTAAAAGCTTGCACATCTGTTGAGAAGCTGACTTTGTATCCATTCTATACAAATATACAAACTTGTCACAATGCAAAAGACGACTGGCTTGCATCCAGAACTCACTCAAACTCAAAAACTCCATTTTTCTGCCAAAACTCATAGATTCTGCAAAACCATAGCCAACACATATTTGGCTCGTGCGTTTTGTGATTAAACACTTCAAGCACTTTATAAACATCCTACCAAAGCTATCCAAGCCCTTGCCCTGGTTCTGTAACCCCTGTTTCAGCCTTTTCCATTTTCAAACTTGAAGCTTGCAGCTTGACTTGTGCAGAGATTTCCAGTTATCCTCAAAGCAAAGTAAGCATTGGAATAGCTTGGAGGAAGTTCAACGAAGCTTAATCAATCCTCAGGCCTCCATTAAAGTCCCTACATTGCTCTATCCAAATCCAACTGAAGGAGGTATTTTCTTGAACTCTATCTCTCTGAATAGGCATCCTCAAGCCACGATTTGTGAAGGAAAAATGTAGTCCATAACATGGTGAAGATGTACATATGCATACTTTTCATTTATATTAACTATGCTGAGAGAATTTGAAGCTTAAAGTTCATGAAAAAGTTAGGTCATGAATTAGGACTGCCAAAATTCTCTCTGATCTTTGAGAGTTAGGTTACAAATTTTATATGGTTGGAATTGTGAGATTAAATGCCACAAGTTTCATGTTATAAGTTTTTGTTTTTGTGCAAGCATGTGAAAGTTACAGGTTTGAACATAGAACGCGCGCAAGGAGACTGGCTGGAGGACAGAGACGATGCTTTTGGGCTTTTTTGGCGCCTGGCCTTTTTTTTTCTCACTATTTGCACCCCCTGATTTACTTTTACACCCCCTTGATTAACTTTGTTATATTTTTGTATTTATTTTATATTTTCACATTTTTATACTTTCATTTATTTTTCTGAATAATAAAAATCATAAAAAATAATTTCTTTATTTTTTACAATTTTATTTTATTTTTTTATTTTTTTTTACATAGAAATTAATTTATTTGATTAAAAGAGAACTTATTTTCTTAAATAATTTGTAAATACAATTAAAAATACTTAATATTTTTATTATATTATTTATACTCATAAAATATTTATTTTCTATAACATATTTAATTTTTAATATTTAAGCATAATATTATTTATTATTTTCTTGTATAAAAAATGGACAAAATAATAATAGGAAACATTATTTTCTTAATTAAAAATTAGGGTTTCACCCCTTTCCAAAAATAATAATATTATTTTTCCTTTCTTTTTAGGGTTTAAATTAAATCATTTTCTCATACAAAAAACAAATACCAAAACATTTTTCATATAAATACATTGCATTGCATTTTAAATATTTGTACATTTATTTAATTCGCACAATATTCGATTGGGTTGTAATAATATATTTAGGTTTATATTTGTGCAAAATCCCCATTCAAAACTTGTATCCCCCCTTCCATAATAATTGTTGTAATAGCTTAGTTTATTTCACGCAATTTATCGCTTTATATACCATGTTTAGTAAACTAGGATTTGCATGACAAGAACAAAAGCAAAACAAATAGAAAAATCCTAAATGCAAGACAAAAGCATGAAAATGACACACTTTGCACACAGGCACCCTTAGAGTTTCTCCCACTTGGTTGCCTAAATAAAAATGGCCATGTTACGCACGTGAAGTATCTTGGCAAAACAAAACAAATATAAGATCATAGTCCCTCGATGACGTTATCAAAAGGTTGCCTAAACAAAGATAATCTTGGTCCCTCAAAATTGCTAAGATACTTGGCAACATTGCTATCATGGTCATACGATGACCCACGCCCGTCCCGTTTACATCCAAAGATAGGGTTGTTTACCAAATCAATGGTAAATTAACAATGTCAAAGGAATAAAAATGCACAAGAAAGACATTTGAGTAGGTAGATAACTTCTAGTTACTTGTTACATTTCAAAACAATCCTTGCTATTTTCAAAAACAAACACACACACATTTCAAAAACATCTTACAAAACATTGAAAACATTTTCAAAAGACAAACATCTTTGTATACATTCTTACGGACGAGAATCATTACAAAGATTGCCTAAATAAAGGCCTCTTTTACAAATACTTTCAAAAACACACCAAACACCATTTCAAACAAAACAAAGCAAAGCAAGTGATCTAAACAAGTAACTAAGAGCCCATGGAAAACCATGGATGAAAAGGGTGCTAGCACCTTCCCTTTTCATACTCTACCCCCCGAACTCATGAAAACATCTCAAAGGTCTTTCCTGTGCTTTTTTATCTTTCCTTTTGGATAAAAGAAAAATCGTTGGCGACTCTTGCTAACCGCAACATTTGCGAACACAAACGCAAAACCTCAAGTCAGTTCTCCCACCGCATCACAGAACTGGCGACTCTACTGGGGAAAATTATAAAAGTGGGGTTACCTTAGGTTTTAGATCACCTTTATTTGCTTGCAATTGTTTGACTTGTTTGCTTTACAATTATGGTTCTTTTTTTGGGTTTGAATCCTCTACTTGGATTTGGGAAACATTATAGGTAAATAGTAATACGTTGTGGAAACTGTGCGGGGTATACCGACATGGTCTAAGCAATAGCTATATTAGTGCGACATATTTGTGGGTACCGGTATCCTTTGAGTCAATCAAAGAGAATACGGGGATGATGAGTGATGTCATGAAGCATTAATGAACTTCTAGAACCTTTACTTGACCAACTTGGCCTTTTAGGATGTAGTGAGATGATCGGCTTTGGTGCAGTCTGAAGTTGGTAGATACTCCATACTACACTCATTGAGGGTTGGTTTCTTGGAATATTTTGATCGCCAGTAAAGAGGCTTGAACTGAAACAATGAACAAGGAAACAATCCAGTGATATTGAGCTTCTTAGAACCCGGTTACTATTTCTAGGACAGGTTGAGCCAACTAAACTTCAAGAGGGTACTTACCTATGAAACCCCATGCAAGCCTAAGCTAGGAACTTGTGTGATTTGCTTGTACATATACTTGTGCATAACATCATGGACATCATGAACATCATGTGCATTCACTAACCATTTTAAGGATTTTAGAGATTCATCTTTGTTCTTGTTTTATAGGTTATGGATTCACTTCGCAGGAAAACTATCCAAATCAACCTTGTAAGAATTCCTCCACAACTCAAGGAGCTAGCTTCAAGGATTCTTGAGAATTATCCATTCACCGAGAGACATGGTCGTCTACTCAACTTGGTCACTTCCAACACAGAGGAGGATATGATGAAGGTTCTCTTCCAGTTCTTTGACCCTTTGCATCATTTCTTCACATTTCCTAACTATCAACTTGTGCCCACTTTGGAAGAATTCTCTCAACTTCCGAGGATTCCTATTCTCAATCAACTACCTTTCAACGGTACAGAAAGAGATCCAAATCCAGAAGAGATTGCTCAAGCCCTGCACTTGCACTCATCTGATCTCACAACTCATTGGGAAACTAGAAGTGGTGTCAAAGGCTTCTTGTCAAAGTTTCTGTTTGAGAAGGCCCAGAGCTGTTGGAATTCCCTAGACTTGCAAGATTTTGAGGAGATTGTAGCTCTTCTCATCTATGGGATGGTCTTGTTCCCTAATCCTGACCAACTTATAGATGTAAGTGCTGTCAAAATCTTCATGACTCCCAACCCGGTGACTACATTGCTTGGGGATATCCTCCACTCTTTTCAAACTCGTACAATGAGGAAAAGAGGTGTTATTATGTGTTGTACTCCTCTCCTAGCAAGATGGTTTATTTCTAATCTTCCCCAATCAGTCTTGAAGAATGAGCAAGGTTTGAGGTGGTCACAAAGGTTAATGACACTTAACTATTCAGATATTCATTGGTGTTCTTGATCCAAAGAGAATGTTATTATTGTTGACCGTTGTGGGGAATTCCCTAATGTCCCTCTACTTGGCATTAGGAGAGGCATCACCTACAACCCTTGCTTATCTCTAAGACAATTTGGTTATGCCCGAAGGGATGACCCACATGACATGCTGATTCAAGGGTTGGTTTTTGACTACGACAACGACGACCAAGGACTCCGTCAAAGATACATACGAGCTTGGAGGATGCCAAACAAGGTGGATAGCAAGACTTTGGGACACAAGAATTCCATCCCTCTTGAGCCTTACCTCAAGTGGGTACGAACCCGTGCTCAAAGTCTTATGATGCCTTACCCCTCCATTCTCCCAGTTATTATAGAGCCTGTTAAGGAAGGAGAAGTTCCATACACTATCCTGCATCTGGACATGCCAACATCACTCGAAGACCTGCAAAGGAGTTGGATACAGCTCAAAGGGGAGCATGATACTTTCGAAGCCCAATTCTACGCAAGCGAGAAGAAGGTTTTGGAACTCACTCAGCTACTTCACGAAGAACAGACTCTAAACACCTACATTACACCAAAGAGGATGCACAACGTATTTTTACGTTAGAGTTTTGTATTATTTTACCCAAGGGGCATTGATGTACTTACAATTCTATCTTATTAATATGACGTGTGTTTATTTTTTGTTTAAAACAAATTTGAATTTCTAAATCCTTGAAAGCATTGCATGAATACATATCATTCATCATAAGCATAAACAAGTATTTGCAACAAGTTTCCTCATCTCTCTGCTATTTATTTCAGTACGATGGATCTCGAACAAACGGTCAAAGATCTGCAAGCTCAGAACTCACAATTTCAATAGTTGCTCATGACCTTAGCCAAGGGGAGGGAGGAGCTGAAGACTTTGCTAGAAAAAGAAGAAGAAGCCAACTGGTGTGGTAATCATGGGTAGAAGATTTCAGGGACAACATATATTGTCAATCCTTTGTTGTACAAGAGACCATTGTAAAAGGTGTGAATAATCAGTCATTCTTCTAGGCCGTGGTGTGGACAAAGTCACATCATGTCTTTGTATCTTTCCCATGCTTCGAAAAGAGATTCATTGTCTTTTTTGTTTAAAACCATTGATATCGGCTCTTAGCATAGCCGTCTTGCTTGGTGAGAAATATTGTGCTAAGAAAACTTTCTTCAACTCATCCCAGGTGGTAGTAGAATTAGATGGTAGAGACTCGAGCCAAGCTCTAGCTCTATCTCTTAAAGAGAAAGGGAAAAGACATAGTCTTATTGCTTTTGGGATGACACCATTTGTTTTTACCGTGTCTGCGTAATGCACAAACACTGACAAATTTAAGTTCGGGTCATCCGTAGGATTTCCTGAAAACTGGCTTTGTTGGATAGCTTGCAACAACGAGGGTTTTAACTCGAAATCATTTTTATTAATAGCAAGGACAACAATGCTATTATACGGTTATTCCTGTGATGGGACAACATAGTATTTGAGAGAACGTTTTTGTGGTCCTTTAGCCATACTTGGTTCTAGTCTATAAACTGGTTCAAGAAAAGGAATATTAGGATCAAGAAGATTGTATTTAATACGAAATTTTTGGATGCAGCGTCTTAAATTAATAAAATGCTCGACTTCGTCATTTTGTTTCTCTAACTCCTGGCCTTGAGAGCGAGTGCTTGGCATGAAATAGACAAAGTACAATTTGTTGCCTTAGTCTATACTGCGTAGCAATTGAATCACAATATTGACAAAATTAGTCCCCGGTAATGGTGCTAAAAACTTGATCGCGACTTTAAGAGTCTATCGGGTTAATTAACTACAAGTGCACATTTTAATTGCGTAGTTTTAAAAGATATCGAACCCAGAAGGACTAATAGTCAAACTAAGTTATCTATCGTTACTATGTAAAGATAAGCCGAATGATTATCTTGGATTAATGGGGATTAATACCAAACTAGAGTTAATTGGAAAATATTATAATAAAGAGAGACCAAAATGTATATCTCACGTACCTCTAGGACTCTAACTCGTTGGATTATAGTGTCGTTAGAATAAGGTTTAGTAGATAATATATATTTAAAGACAATATCTCACAATCTCGTGGTTTTGAATAAAGTCACGTTCCTTAACAATGAGATTTTGCTCTCGCTCGCCCATTCTAATCAAGGAACATATTTCGAAAGCTGATCAAGTTCTAATCGATGCCTAAAGCGCTCTCGCTCTCTTTAGGAATCGAAGCCCCATTCTTACTATCTGGTTCGAACCACACGCTCTCGTAGTGCCGACTCGAACCTTAGTTAATTTCTCACTCTCGTGACAAAACCGTGTTAACTATCCTCTCGTTCTCAGGACAAAGATATTTAAATTAAGTTTAAGAAACAAAGACTGAAACATAATTTTCAATTTAATTATTAAGCCAACTTGTTACCGAGTCTCGTCAGAAACCACGATACTCACATACCAGACTCTATATGCTTAGTCAGACATACTTTTATATGAAAAAAATTAAACATGCTTAGTGCAATAGAGAATAACATGGATAATGAATTAAACAAACGAATAACAATGATAATGCAAACAAATTAAAAACTGTAAAGACGAAAGCTTTAAGCTGAAGTAGACTTCGATTATAACGGAAAGATTATGATCCAAGAGTGCATACAAGAGTAGTTATGAGTTCCTAATTCAGCAGTGATTCACTAGCAATTCCTGGATACTTATAACTCACTACCTAAGTTGTTTTTATAGTTTTACAAGTCTAGAATCATTTCAAAATCGTGTAAAACTTCCTAGAGAAAAAGAAGGGAAGTAGGGAGGAAATGGTCTTCAGTCTGTTGCATGTTTTCTGGGCTTCTAGTGCATGGTGACCGCCACGGGGCTCATGAGGACCTCCATGAGTCAAAGTTCATTAATTAACGTGGATGCAGGCCATGGCGTGCGCCATGCTGATGGTGGCGACCGCCACATCAACAGAAACTGATATTCTTCATTCTTTTGCTTCCTTTCCTTCCTCTTCTCCGATTCCTATGCACATTTCTTCTTGAATCTGCAAAGTACTTGGAACATAATAAAAAGCGACATAAAAGCAAGATAAAAATGAGAAATGAAACAAGATAGAATGTGAATCGAGTCGTAAAATGTGATGCATTTTCCAGGTATTAGTACCGATGATGATTCTTCTAAAGAAGAAGAAACGAGTTTGTTCTTGAAATGCTATAATAATTACATTAAAAGAAATTATCTTAATAATTCATACAATAATTTGATAAATTTCAGAAAGTCTCATTCACCAAATAAGATAAAAGACGAAAACAAGGATGACAAACATGTCATTTGTTACTAATGTGGTAAGTCCACACATTACAAGACCAAAGAAGGATGAAAAACATGTCATTTATTATGAATGTGGTAAATCCATACATTACAAGACCAACTATCCAAGTTTGATTAAGCATAAGAATAAGCAAGAGTTCAACAAGACAAAGAGGAAACACACCTAAGGTACTCGAGCTTATATAACTTGGGAAGAAGAAGATGAAGAGTCTTCCTCCTTAATCTCAAGTTCAAATGATGATCAAGTTTATCATCTATTCTTAATGGCACATCATAAGGAAAATGATTTAGAGGTAAACAATTCAGACTCACATCTAGGTATGCTTATGCTTTAAACGATTTTAAGAAAACCTCTCTTCAAAAGAAAATGATTTTAATCTTGAAAGATAAATTTTAGAGTCCTTGAAAAAGGAACACACATATCTAATAAATGATAATTTGTGTATATCTAGTAATTTGGAAGAAAAGGTTGATATAGTTGATTGTGCTAATTGTCAAATTTTGAATCTCGAAATTGAAAACTCGAAAGGAAATTAACACATATCAATAAATCACCTAGTGTTGTATCTAGAAGTTCAAGTGGTAAAAGGAAAATTTTTAGTAAACATTTCAAGAAAAATTTCTATCTCTCTAAAATAAATAGAAAGAACAATTCTACTAAATTTATGTGTCACTATTATAGTGATAAAGGCCACATTAGAAATCTATGTCACGTTAGAAACGTCAAAGTACCTAATGGTCTTATGACACAAACTCCTACGTGTCATATTACTAACTGTTGTACCCCAAAATTTTCCCTCCCTTATTTCTCAATACATGTCAAGTAAGGTTCTCAAATTGCTCAAGGAAGTCCAAGAGTTGACCAGACAAACTCTCTCTTAATGCAGTCTATCTCAAATTAGGGTTTCATTTTTCATCAAGATGCTTGAGTCCAAAGGATCCCAAATTCTCACCATTGTCCTAATATGTTCTCAAGATCATCCATGTCAAGTTTCAAGCCTTGCAGAAGAAGTTTGCTCAGTCAATTGCTCAAAGGCCTGAAAATTGACTATGCTAGGTCAAAAGTCAACTATGGCCCACATACAGTCAAACTTCAAGATTTTTGGTCAACATCCTCATTTTGAAATATCATTCATCATTTGATCAAGGGTTGATCATGATTCATCAAGGATTGCTCACAATTCATCAAAACCCAAAAGTTGCTAAATTAGGGTTTTGTAGGAAAAGTCAACTCAACTTTGACCAAGCATAACTTTCTCATACTTTATCAGAAATGACCCATCTAAAACTCATTTTGAAGAGGATGCAATTCCCTACAATTCATCTTCATATCCCAACTTCATAATATGCACTCACAAAAAGATATGAATTTTGACATTATAGGTCATTTTGAAAAGTCAACAAAAAAACCTTTTGGGTCAAAGCTTCATACATGAACATGGAAGACTCAATTGAGATGATAGAAAGGGTTGCTTAGAGGACATCCTAAGCTTTCTAAAAAGTCCAAGAACACATCTCAAGGGTAAAAATTTAGAGAGTTATGCATCGGTCAAGTTGACCTTTTTTGCAAGATTGCCAAAAGTCAACATTAATCAAAATTGCATTTTTTCCACATGGGCCCATCTTTTTAAGATTGCATCTCATTCCTAGCATAGACCACGACCTATGGGACCCTACATGCTTTATTTATTTATTTATTTAATTTATTTTGATTTTTATTCACTTAAAATTCAAATAAAATCAAATAAATCTAAATAAATTATATAATGTGTTTTAGGGATGATTTTTGCATTAAAGGAAGATCTTATGTGTTGTCAATTGAGAATCAATTCGTGCAAGGCTAATTTGGGTGGAAAAAGATTGAATTGAAGCAAGTTTGGAAATATATCATATGCCATGAAAGACCAAATCAAATCTTCATAATGAGCAAGATTGAATTCATTTTTGTTAACCTAATATGTTGCATTACATATACAGAAGGAATCCAAGGCAAGAAAAGAGGTTGAACAGTCGTGCAGAGCAAGAACAAAGCTGAAAAAATTCAAAAGAAAGTGGTGATCCAATTTCCATCCTAGAGGCCAATCCAAGCCGTTCTAACATTGCCAACAGATTGCTGGACATCCCAGGAACATATCCCAATCAATTGCAAGCCTTTTCACGTCTGGAATTATAAGTTACATGTACCACGGTTTGCCTCCAAACCCAATTTCGATTTCATTGATTTACTCATCCTATGCATGTTTTGATTATATATTCATGTTCATCATTGATTTTGCAAACTATTGGTACCACTTAATTGCATTTTTAACGCCTGTACAGGATATTACCATAGCTAGGGTTTTACGTTCTTGTTTAGGGCTTTGTAGTATAGGCTAAATTGGGTTTGGATTCTGGTGCCATGATACTCGTGAGGATGAGACGAGTTAATTGGCACCTTTGAATTTCATTTATACTGCTTGTAGAGAATTTTTGAGATACACATGTTTGTAGCTACAGTGCAATGTCCGTAGGTAAAAACATCTTGGGCTAAAACGACAGTTGGGAAGAAGAAGATGGATACGTGTCACTCCCTGGTTGGGTGATTTGAATTTTAGCGGGTTTTTCCATTAGCCATTACTTTTCATATATTATATTTTGTTTTCATTATATGTACAAATAAGCATCACAGCTCTGTTGGCAAGCGTGTATTGGAGACATGCATAAGGGCCTGGGTTTGATCCCCAGGTCCCAACCTTTGTTCATATTTTTCTTCAATAGGTAATCCAGCATGCTACACATCAGGAGGTTCACCGTGTGTCATCAAGATCTGGCCATCCAATTCATCAGCGCTCCAGATCCATTGCCATTCCACTGAAGGCCCACCATACGCCCCAGGTCAACGCGTGCATTGAATCAAGCAAAGTCAAAATGGGCTATCAACCTTGGCCCCAGAAAATTCATATTCCAACCCCCCTTTCAGCAATATCACCAGGCCCATTTACTACTTTTTTATTTCTTTTCTTTATTTCATTTTTTATTCTTTTAATTTTCTTTATTTATTTTAATTCACAAATTAATTATTTTTCATAAAAGTCATAAAATCAATAATTCACAAAATTAGGATTAGTTTTTTTATTATCAAAATTAATTTAATTTAGTTTAACTTAGGAAATTGTAATTTGTTTTCATAAATAAAATCAAAATAGAAATTAGGTTAAAAATTTTAATTTAATCTTATTTTGCTCTTTTTTTCAAATAAATAAAAATACAAAAATAGGTTTTAGAATAAATTTATTTTTCTTAATTTAAAATTAATTAGAATTAGGATTTTCTTTTTAATTTAATGATTTCTTTATTTTTTAAATAACAAAACATGACAAAAACATTTTTTTAATCAATCGCAACTAGGTTTAAGTCAAGGGTCAAAACCCTAGTTGTCTCGTATTCGATTCATCGCGCGCGTGTTATTTATTTTTGCCAATATTGTTGTAACTGTTCATAGTTTGTAATAGTTTAATCTAGGGATTTTTATTTATCGCTTTTTTCCCGGGTTTTTGGCTATGTAATTAATCCCCTCCCCGAAGCCTTGTAATAGCGTAGATTTACTTTCTCGCATTTTAATCCTCGCAAATATTTGACTGTTTAGATGTATGCTAATAGGATTGTATGACAAGAATGCATGATAAATTAATCCAGTTAGAAAACCCTAATGTGCAAAGACTAAATAATTGAAAACAGACCACTCACACATATCACTCTTAGGGTATACTCACACTCCGGTTCCCTTCGGTAAACGGTCATTAAGTATAGGGTGTCTTAGTGGTTGCCCTCCTATCCAAAGGATCAAATGTTGCCTCAGAAATATTGCCTCGAATATGATCTTAAGGCTCTAGGGTTATTACTAAGGTGTCCTAACATTGCTTCAGTGATCGCACGTCCCTTTCGAATTGATCCTTACAACTCCAACGACGGTGCTACCTATTTCTCAATAGTAGGATAGCACCGTCTAAAGGAACAAGAATAGAAATGATCTTTTTTCGAGTAGGTAGATGCTAGTAGGTACTTGCTCAAGTCAAAGCTTTTCACACTTACACATTTCAAAACAATTTTTAAAACAACTTCGTCACACCTTTGAGGACTGATACAAGGGTTATCACGAAGTCAAACTTTTCAAAACAAAGCACCTACACAAGCAATTTTAAAAGATGAGCAAGTACCTAAGAGCCCATGGAAAACCATGGATAGAAAGGGTGCTAACACCTTCCCTTTCTATAATCTACCCCGTACTCAGAATATCTCGAAAAAGGATTTTTTCTGTACTTTTTTCCTTTCCGGTTGGATGAAATACAAGTCGGTGGCGACTCTTGCTTACCGTGACATTTTGCGAACAAAAAATGCAAAATGCAAACCAGCATTCAAACAGTCGATTCTGCCACCGTATCACAGAACTGGCGACTCTGCTGGGGAATGCTAAGTGGGGTATACCTTAGGATCTAGTTCATCATAATTGCTTTTCTTGATTACTTTGTTTGCTTTAATTTTAAGGGTTTTTGTTTGGGGTTACTATAGATCCTAACCCGGATCTGGGGATACCTTTTAGGTAAGTAGCAATAGACTGTGAGGGAACTGTACAACGTAGACCGATACGGTTGAAGCAGTAGCTACGTTCATGTGGCACATTGGTTGGTACCAGTATCCCTTGTGGAGAAACGAGGAGATACGGGGCCGCTGCGTGGTGTCGTTAAGAATCAACTGACCTTAGAACCTTTAATCGCCCAACTTGGCCATTAGAAAGTAGTGAGATAGACGACCTCGGTGTAAAGCTGAGAACTGATTGATACTCGATGCTACACTCATTGAGACCATACTCTCGAGATAGTTCCGACCACAAGAAAAGATTGCGTGAGATGAAACCATGAACGATGGAGGATGGTCAGTGATATTGAGATCCTCTAAAACCCGGTTACTTTTTTCTAGGACAGGTTGAAACCAACTTAACTTTAAGAGGGTACTACCTTTGACCTCATGCAAGCCTTAAGCCTAAGGGCTTTGTGTGATTTGACTGTGTTTGCAATATTTGTGTTTACTATACCTGTGGTTTACCATAACACCATGCATGATAACATGGCATTCATGATTCATTACACTAACCATTTCAAAGACCAAGGGAATTTATCTTTGTTATGTTTTGCAGATTATGGCTTCCATGCGCAGAAATACCATCCGAGTCAACTTTGTGCAAATACCTGTCCAACTTAAAGAGCTAGCCTCAAGAGTTTCTGAGACTTCTATGTTCATTAAGAGACACAGTCAACTTCTCAGCCTGGTTACTTCAAATCTGGATGAGCAGATGATGAGCGTACTATTTCAGTTCTTTAATCCCGTGCATCATTGCTTCACCTTTCCAGATTACCAGCTGGTACCCACCTTGGAAGAGTTCTCATCTATTGGGCATATCCATCCTTGAACAGGTACCCTTCACAGGTATGGAAGAAGTTCCTAGACCAGAAGACATTGCCTCAGCTCTGCATTTGAAACGGGTTGATGTAGTATCCAATTGGAAAACACGAAGCGGGGTCGAAGGTTTTCTAGCCAAATTTATGATAGACCAGGCTCAGCTACTCTGGGATGATTTGGATTTTCAGGATTTTGAAGATATCTTGGCTCTCCTTATCTATGGTTTGGTTCTCTTCCCGAATCCGGATTCCTTTATAGATGTGAATGCTGTCAAGATTTTCCTTTCTCGCAACCCTGTGCCTACCTTGCTTGGAGATGTCTTGCATGCTCTCTATACTCGTACTATAAAGAGAAGAGGGACTCTTATGTGTTGCATACCGTTGCTGTCGAGGTGGTTTATTTCTCACCTCCCTAAGTCTGCTGAAGAATGAAGAAGGTTTGGGTTGGTCTTACATAATAATGTCACTTGTCTATACAAATATTCTTTGGTGTTCCCGGGCTATGGAAGACACTGCTGTTATTGACCATTGTGGGGGATACCCTAATGTCCCATTGCTTGAAATCAGAGGAGGTATAACTTACAATCCTTGTCTAGCTTTGCGAAAATTTGGTCGTGCTCGGAGAGATGGTCCCCATGAGTTACTTCTAGAGGACATTGTATTTGACTATAAGGAGGATGTTAAGGAGCATCGTCGGAGGTTTATACGAGCTTGGGGCATGGTGAACAGATCTGACCCCCAAGAGTTAGGACCAAAGACTTCCCTTCCTATGCAGCCCTACCTCCAATGGGTCCGAGCTCGTGCCCAAAAGCTTGGGATGCCCTATGAGGCTGTATTACTAGTGATTATGGAGCCCACTAATGAAGAAGGCATTCCTTACACAGTTCTCTATCCTTACATGCCCACTGACCCCGGGGAGTTGCAGAGGTCTTGGATTTAGCTGAGGAATGAGTGGGATACTTACCAGGAGCAGTTCCATGAGCAAGAAAGGAAGGTTTTGAAGCTCACCAGGCAGCTCGAGGAAGAAAGAGTGATCAATAACTACATCAGCACAAAGAGGAAGCGACCATGGTACTTTTGATTTTGCTTTTTCTAGTTTTAGATTTTGTTTTATTTACTTCTTTGTAACGCCTTAAAAGGCATTGTGGAACCTTTCAAAGTTAAGCTAATAAAGTTTTGTTTATTTTTGGTTTACAAATTTAAATCTGCCAAAGTCTTTGAAATCATTACATGCGTATCCCATTATCATGCACATCATTACAGGTACCCTTACAGGTTTCTCATCTTCTTTGCTGTTTATTTCAGCCGAAATGTCTTCCGATCAAGCCATCAAAGATCTTCAGGCACAAAATGCCCAATTCCAACAGATGTTCATAAATCTGGCTAAAGGGCAAGAGGATCTGAAGACCCTTATTCTGAAAGAGAAGAAGAAGAAGGTAGGTATTCTAAACATGGGTATAAGATTCAGAGAAAGGTTGAGACAACCAGCTGATCTGACCTCCTCATCCAAGGACGGGGAGAACCAAGAAAGGGAAAAGGACCCTAGTCCTGCAGTTTCTGATAACAATACGGATTACGACGATGAGCAATATCCTCCTGCTGAGGATAGGTACAAGCAGTTAGAAGACCGTCTAAGTGCTATAGAGATTTAGAAAATACCTGGTTTAGATTTCAGAGAATTGGGACTGGTATTGGGAGTGGTCATCCCTCATAAGTTCAAAGCTCTGGTTTTTGGTAAGTACGATGAAGTATCCCGTCCAAAACTCCATCTTCGCTCGTATGTCAGGAAAATCCAACCCCACACTGCTGATAGAAATTTGTGGGTGCACTTCTTTCAAGATAGTCTATTAGGGACTCAGCTTGAATGGTTTTATAAGTTGGAAGGAGCCAGCGTCCGAAACTGGGAAGATCTTGCTGCTGCTTTCTACAAGCAGTATCAGTACAATGCCGACTTTGCTCCTACTCGTACTCAACTCCAGGGTATGTCCATGAGTGCAGGTGAAGGTTTTAAGGACTATGCTCAAAAGTGGAGAGACTTGGCTGGAAGAGTCCAACCTCCTTTGTCTGATAGGGAGTTGGTTGACATGTTTCTAGGGACGCTATCTGGTCCATTTTTCAATCACTTGATCGACAGCTCGTCATTTGGTTTTACTGAGTTGATTTTGAATGGAGAAAGAGTAGAAGCTGGCATTCGAAGTGGTAAAATACAAAAGGATGCCTCTTCGAGTTCGGTAAAGAAGCCTTTCACCGGTAAGAAGGAAGCTAGTGCAGTCTATAGCCCAAGGGGCCAGAGCAGATCTGAACACCGTCAAATGGTAAATGCTGTAGTGATACCAAGACCCGTAGTTCCTCCACAACGCAACAATCAACAAAGGGTGGAAAGACCGCAACAGAAGTTTATCCGCATAAATATGACTTTGGCTGAAGTTCTACCTCATCTGCTAAAATCCAACTTGGCAACCTTGAGAGAGGCTCCCAAGAATCCAAACACTACTTCTCCTAGATACAATCCCAACGCACGGTGTGCCTATCATTCTGAGAGTCCTGGCCATGATACCAATGACTGCTGGCCTCTGAGAAACAAAGTACAAGATCTGCTGGAAGCTAAGGAGATAGAGTTTGATGCTCCAGAAAAGCCGAATGTAATAACTGCTCATATGCCCAAACATGGTCGTGGGGTTAATGTTGTTCACACCGATTTGTTTATGACCTCTGTTGAAGAAATTTCTACTCCTCTGATGACGGTTAAGAAGAATTTGCTGTTGGCCTGCTTATTTCTGGGTTGTGGTGAAGGTTGCCACATGTGTTCAATTCTGCCTTCCGGTTGTTGTTTGTTGAAGTCAGGTGTTTAGCGCCTGATGGATAATAAAGAGATTTTGGTTGAGAAGACTATGATTCCGTTTGTTCCAAATGAAGACATTGCCATTATCACCATTTCCGCCAATCCTTCTAAGGTTTCCTCGAGAAAACCTGTTAGGGTTACACCTGTTCCAAGAATTTCTCCGTTGATAATCACTGTTCCTGGTTCCATCCCGTACACCTCAGACAAGGCTGCCCCATGGAATTATGGTGCCAATGTATATTACCATGGTGTTAAGTAAGATCTGAAGACTGAAGAGGCTGATACTAATGTCGGTAATATTGTCGGGACTAGTAAAGTTACCCGAAGTGGAAGGGTCTTCTCTCCCAAGATTTCCCCGAAGACTATCATCAAGCCTACCGTTATTCCAACTGCTGCTCCAACCAGCACTCCTGACAGTTCTCCTGTTCCTACTCCAATTATTACACCTGCTACTATTCCTATTCTTACTCCAAATGTCACCCCTGCTGCTGAGCCATTTGGGACTCAGGGCAAATAAATTATAGATGAGCCTGCCCGGACGGAGGCACCTAGGAAAATCAATGTGGAAACCTCTAAACAAGAAATAGAGGAAATATTGAAAATTATCAAGAAGAGCGACTACAACATAGTCGAGCAGCTGGGGCAAACCCCGTCAAAGATCTCCATGTTGTCCCCGCTGTTGTGTTCTGAAGTCCATGCGAAGGATTTGATTGCATTTCTCAAGACTGCGCATCTGCTGCAGGAAACTCAGATCAGTTCAAAGATTGTGTGGCCAGCTTGACTGCTGACAATGGGTTAGGTTTTTCAGATGTGGATCTGACACCGAAAGGAAGATATCATAATGATGCTTTGCATGTCTCGATTGAGTGCAGGGGCACCAATATGGCTCATGTGCTAGAAGATACCGGGTCTTCGTTGAATGTTCTGCCAAAGAAAGCGTTAGACCGTCTGGATTGTGAAGGTTTAATTCTAAAGCCGAGTAACATTGTGGTAAGGGCTTTTGATGGATCAAAAAGAATAGTGCACAGGGAGGTGGACATCTCTGTCAAAGTGGGTTCTCAGAATTTTGCGTCCACCTTCTACGTAATGGATATCAAGCCGTCATATTCTTGCTTGCTGGGTCGTCCTTGGATCCATAGGACTGGGGCAGTTACTTCCACGCTTCATCAAATGCTGAAATATCCAGTGAAGGGGAAGATTATCACGGTGCAAGGTGAAGAAGAGTATATGGTGAGTCATCTCAATTCCTTCCGTTATGTGGAGATGGAGGGGGAATTCATAGAAACTCCTTGTCAGAATTTCGAAGAGGTCCCTCTGTTCTCGGCATCAACTGAAGTTGCTACCAACAAACCTCCACTGAAGATGGCCTTTCTCAAGGATGCTAGGGCTGTAGTTGAAGAAGGTGGGTGTACCAATTGGAGTCGGCTCCCTGATTTCGCTCACAAAACTGACAAATTTGGTTTGGGCTTTACTACAGGGGCTCAAAGGGCTGTTAGGCATGCTCGGGCTGGAAGACCTCAGCTACACATCAGCAATAGGGGAATTAATGCAATTGAAGATAGTGAAGAGGATTCAGACATCGACAGCTGGATCTACCCAACGACCAACGATGGTCTGAATAACTAGACAGCGAAGGACTTCATACCTATTTCTTTTATTCCGTAGTAATTGACTTTTATTTTAAGATTTGTAATAAACAGTTTAAAACTTTACGGCTCATGCCTTGCCCGAGGCACCTTGGCTTTGCTTGTGAGGGCTATTATTTGTCATTTCATATATCATTAATAAAGCATTGGACGTTTCTTGCATACAAATTTTGCGCTCCTTGTTTTTCTTTTCTGTCTCTCACTTTATTAAAAACAGCTATTCTCTTACACACTCACGTATCATAATGCAGATCCATATCCACTTTGGATCCCATTGTTAACAACTCTGCTATTGCTAGTTATGACTTCAAAAATCCGATCAACCAAGACGAGGACGAAGGTGAGGATGATTGTGAGGTGCCTAGAGAACTTTCTAGACTGTTACAGTAGGAAGAAAGGGCCATACAACCTCATGAAGATCCAGTTGAATCAGTGAATTTGGGTACAGAGGAAGACAGTAAGGAGGTTAAAATAGGTGCGAATCTGGAGCCTAGTGTCAAACAACGGCTAATACAGATGCTGCACGACTATGTTGAGATCTTCGCCTGGTCCTATGAAGACATGCTAGGTCTGGACACTGATATTGTGGTACATCGCCTGCCAACCAAAGAAGACTACCCTCGGGTGAAGCAGAAGGTCCGCCGTATGCGCCCTGAAATGGCAGAGAAAATCAAGGTAGAGGTCATGAAACAGTTCGACGCAGGATTCTTAGCTATCACTTCTTATCCGCAGTGGGTTGCCAACGTCGCTCTGGTACCTAAAAAGGATGGTAAGGTACAGATGTGTGTGGACTACAGAGATCTGAACAGGGCAAGCCCCAAGGATGACTTCCCACTTCCTCACATTGATGTCCTAGTCGACAACACCGTGCAACACAAGATCTTCTCCTTCATGGATGGTTTTTCTGGCTACAACCAGATCAAGATGGGTCCTGAGGACATGGAGAAGACAACCTTCGTTACGCAGTGGGGGCACCTTTTGTTACAAGGTAATGCCTTTTGGGTTGAAGAATGCTGGGGCAACTTATCAACGCGCCACTGTCGCTTTGTTCCACTATATGATTCACCACGAGATTGAGGTTTATGTCGATGACATGATAGCCAGGTCCCAGACTGAGGAAGAGCACCTTGATCATCTCCAGAAACTGTTTGAAAGATTGAAGACATACAAGCTGAGGTTGAATCTGAACAAGTGTATCTTCGGGGTAAGGTCTGGAAAGCTTCTGGGTTTCGTTGTCAGTGACAAAGGTATTCAGGTGGACCCTGCAAAGGTAAAATCCATACAAGAGATGCCGGCTCCCCGCACAGAAAAATAAGTTAGAGGTTTCTTGGGACGACTGAATTACATCACCAGGTTCATTTCACATCTGACTGCTACTTGTGATCCAATCTTCAAGCTGCTGAAGAAAGATCAAGTGGTAATGTGGAATGGTGAATGCCAGGCTGCTTTCGAAAGAATCAAGAAATACCTTCAAGAACCACCAATTCTGATGTCTCCAGTTGAAGGAAGACCTTTAATATTATACTTGATAGTGCTAGATAACTCAATGGGGTGTGTGCTGGGGCAGCATGACGAGTTTGGTCGAAAAGAGCACGCCATTTATTACCTTAGCAAAAAGTTTACCGACTGTGAGACCCGATACTCATTGCTCGAGAAAACTTGATGCGCTTTGGCATGGGCTGCTCTCCGACTGAGACAGTATATGCTGACTCACACCACTTTGTTGATATCAAAGATGGATCCAATCAAGTATATTTTTGAGAAACCCGCTCTCTCTGGAAGGATAGCAAGATGGCAGATGATCTTAACTGATTAAGACATCCAATACACAACCCAAAAAGCAATAAAGGGGAGTGTGTTGGCATATCATTTGGCGCATCAGGCCATGGATAACTACCAGTCCATGAATTTCGAGTTCGCGGATGAGAATATCATGTTGGTAACCGACTGCGAAGAACCTGGACCGGATGAAGGACCCGAGGAGGGATCCCGATGGTCTATGTATTTTGTTGGAGCATCAAACGCTTTGGGTAACGACATTGGTGCTGTAATTATATCTCCTGAGGGCTGTCATACTCCGTGCACCACCCGATTATGTTTTAGCTGCACCAACAATATGGCGGAGTATGAAGCATGTATCATAGGTCTTCGAGCTGCCATTGACCTGAGGATTATGTTCTTGAGTGTATCCGGAGATTCCGCTCTGGTAATAAGTCAAATCAAAGGCGAGTGGGATACGAAGCACCCGAATCTTATTCCTTACAAAGAATATGTGTTGACATTGCTCCCGCACTTTGAGGAGATAACCTTTGAACATTTCCCAAGAGAGGAGAATCAGTTAGCGGACGCGCTAGATACCATGTCTTCTATGTTCAAAGTCAGGTGGGACAATGAAGCTCCCCAGATTACTATTGAGAGGTTGGACGAACCCACACATTGCTGTGACATTGAGACTGAAGAGGTAGCAGATAAACCCAGGTTTGACGAGGTAAAGAGGTATCTTGAGGTTCAAGAATACCCCGAGGGGGCCTCCGTTAATGATAAGAAGTTTCTGAGGAGGTTCGCTGTGAAGTTCTTCATCGGTAATGGTATCCTCTATAAGCGTAACCATGATTCAACTTTACTACGGTGTGTGGACAAGAGCGAGGAAGAAAGAATCATGGGAGAGTTACATGAAGGTACCTTCGGAACTCATTCCAGTGGACATACCATGGCAAAGAAAATCCTACGGGCAGGATATTACTGGTCCACTATGGAAGCCGATTGTTATCAGCATTCTCGAACCTGTCATAAGTGCCAAGTCTATGCTGATAAGGTGCATGTACCTCCGGTTCCCCTGAATGTTTTAACAGCTCCTTGGCCCTTTGCAATGTGGGGAATCATCATGATCGGCGAGATCAAACCTACTGTGTCTAACGGGTATCGCTTCATTCTGGTAGCAATTGATTACTTTACGAAGTGGGTTGAGGCAGCTTCCTTTGCTACAGTAACCAAGAATGCCGTGGCGCGGTTCATCCGACATAATCTAATATGTCGATACGGTGTCCCAGAGAGGATTATTACTGACAATGGTACAAATCTCAATAACACAATGATCACAAAGCTCTGTAAACAGTTCAAGATTCAGCATCATAACTTTTCTCCCTACCGGCCAAAGATGAATGGGGTTGTTGAAGCGGCTAATAAGAACATAAAGAAGATTATACAGAAGATGACAGTGACATACAAAGACTGGAACAAGATGTTACAATTCGCTCTTCATGGGTACCGTACCTCAGCACGGACGTCGAAAAGGGCAACACCCTACTCCTTGGTGTATGGCATAGAGGCAGTCCTACCCATCGAAGTCCAGATACCTTCTTTCAGGATTATGAAGGATGCGAGTTTGAATGAAGACGACTGGATTCAAACTTGACTTGATCAGCTGAATCTAATCGATGAAAAAAGACCTACTGCTATCTGTCATGGTCAGACGTATAAAAAACAAATGATCAAGGCTTTTAACAAGAAAGTCATACGTCAAGAATATCAAGTCGGGGATCTGGTGATCAAACTTATCATACTACCGCAAGGTGATCCCAGGGGAAAATGGACCCCCACATATGAAGGGCCATTTGTGGTTAAGAACATTTTCTCGGGAGGAGCTATGATTCTAACCACCTTGGATGGTGACGACCTTCCTCACCCCGTCAATGCAGACATAGTAAAAAGATATTACGCATAATCAAAGACCCGCTAGGTTGACTGGCCTAGGAAAAAATAAGGGCTTCCCGGCGAACCAAAAGGGTTCGGGCAAAAGTAAGGGATGAAAATGAAAAACTTTACACCCGGCAAGTCGAAAACCTGAAAAGGCGACTTGGGCAAAAAAGGGTATCCCGGTGGACTGAAAACCCAAAAGGGCGGTCCAAGCAAAAATTAGGGATCAAAGCATAACACTATGTCTCATTGGATCATCTTACAGCCAGACCTCGGTATCGACTATCATGCTCGGACGACATCAATCAATCTGATCCATCTTCGGCCAAGCAGCAGGGTGATGAGACGCTTGAAGATATAAAGGCAATAGCATAGTTGGAACCCAATGGGGTCATTTCACATAGTTGTTTTTCTTCCTTTTACACAAATTGTAAATTCTATCTTTCGGCGGTGTTCTCTTACTAGGAAGTTAGCCTCTTGTACAAAACGCCTATTACAAGCCAACTTCAAAATCAATACAAGTCATTTTCACAAAGCTTTGATTTATTTTCTTTTTCTATTTTGTTTTGCAAGAACGTCCAATGATTCATTTTTGATATATGCATTTGAAAATAATTGTTGCTCATAAATATTTACATATGAAACAAAAGATAACTACTCGTAATTCCAGGAACAGGGACAAACAAGAAGTGCCCACACCTTACAGTTATTCTACCCACCAAGTATCGGGACAGAGCCAGCTGGAGAACAATGAGTAGTGGTACATACACTCCCCATAGAGTAAAAGGTATCCAAAGGCAGTGATGTTAGCTTTCCCAAACAGGAAATAACTCTCCCCGACTAAGGTTCACAATCGCAAGTGAGTCGGTAAATTTTTTCCCAAGTAGAGTTTATTTCTCTCACAGGCAAAAATTCAATCCCCGACAAAATTCATTATCACCAGCAACGGTAATTCATCCCCGGCTGAATTGTTTCTCCAAGTCAGCAGATCTATCAACAGAGTATCTCCTCTCCAACAGAGTTATTCCCCGCAGAATTATCCTCTGACAGGGTCTCCTTGGCAGAACGTCCGTAAATGAAGGGCAAATCCCCAGTATAGTCATCTTTGCTCATCATCCCTAGCAGAAGCGGAGGACCTATGTTTTTTTTACAGCAGTCAAAAATATCATTTCTCATACTCTCCAAACAGCAGTCAGGGATTAATTTTCCGGACTCAGATTGTTATGTCAGCATTTCATGTTCATACATCATGACATGTGCATACACCACATATAACATAGTCTCATTTATGTTGAGAACGTCATTATACAATGCATCTCATACATCACACATAACTAACCCTGTACGTCTTTCAGGAAAGACAGTTATTATCAACAATTTCTAGCAGGTCTATGATCAACACTCGAAGCTAAACCGAGTAATCATCGGCGTAACAAGAACAACCTTACCCAGGTCCCTCTGCAGTTTTACCCAAACTCATTCCGAAACAGCGCTACTATCCAGGCTTTCATCTTGAAGTAACCCTACTATCCATGTTCCTTCTCACATCCCTACTATCCAGGCTTTCATATCGAAGTAACCCTACTATCCAGGTTCCTTCTTACAGCCCTGCTATCCAGGTTTTCATATCAAAGTAACCCTACCATCCAGGTTCCTTCTCACAGCCCTACTATCCCGGCTTTCATATCGAAGCAGCCCTACTATCCCGACTTTCATATCGAAGTAACCCTACCATCCAAGTTCCTTCTCACATCCCTACTATCCAGGCTTTCATATCAAAGTAACCCTACTATCCAGGTTCCTTCTTACAGCCCTGCTATCCAGGCTTTCATATCGAAGTAACCCTACCATCCAGGTTCCTTCTCACAACCCTACTATCCAGGCTTTCATTTCGAAGTAACCCTACTATCCAGGTTCCTTCTCACAGCCCTACTATCCAGGTTTTCATTTCAAAGTAAACCCTACTATCCAGGTTCATTCTCACAGCCCTACTATCCCAGCTTTCATATCGAAGCTGCCCTACTATCCCGACTTTCATATCTAAGTAACCCTACTATCTAGGATTTCATATCGAAGTAACCCTACCATCCAGGTTCCTTCTCACAGCCCTACTATCCAGGCTTTCATCTTGAAGCAACCCCACTATCCAGGTTCCTTCTCACAACCCTACTATCCAGGATTTCATATCGAAGTAACCCTACTATCCAGGTTCCTTCTTACAGCCCTACTATCTAGGTTTTCATATCAAGGCAAACCTACTATCTAGGTTCCTTCTCATGACCTTACTATCTGGGTTCTTCCTCTCTTATCCCCAGACAGCAGTCCACAACACTGTAAGACCGGGACCCAATCAAACACAATTGATTTCACATTTCCCCAATAAGTCGCAGTGCAGCATATACCCCGACCAAACACGCAGTTCACTTCCGCTTCCCGAACCGGAATTATTCCCCAGTAGAGTAAAGGACAATTGAAGCTCCTAAAACTCTATATTTCTCAAGACAGAGACCAGCATTCCCTAACGAAGCCCTCCTCAACAACAATTATACAGGATCTCGCAAAGGAACCTCTTATGCGATCGACACCTCTTCGGATGGCATCTTTAAGCCCATCTTCCGTCATCGACTTCCAAATGGCATCTATAAGCCCATTCCCGATATTGCAAGTTAAGTATCACTTCATGCGAGTGCAAATTTCTGGGCACTCTAGTGTTCAATCATCTTCCACCTTCAGATCACGAAAGGCAGACAAGCCAATCTACATCCTCAGGTTTAAGAAGATTGAACAGGGACAGCTGTTGTACCCCAAAATTTTCCCTCCCTTATTTCTCAATACATGTCAAGTGAGGACCTCAAATTGCTCAAGGAAGTCCAAGAGTTGACCAGACAAACTCTCTTCTAAGGCAGTCTATCTCAAATTAGGGTTTCATTTTTCATCAAGATGCTTGAGTCCAAAGGATCCCAAATGCTCACCATTGTCCTAATATGTTCTCAAGATCATCCATGTCAAGTTTCAAGCCTTGCAGAAGAAGTTTGCTCAGTCAATTGCTCAAAGGCCTGAAAATCGACTGTGCTAGGTCAAAAGTCAACTAAGGCTCACATACAGTCAAACTTCAAGATATTTGGTCAACATCCTCATTTTTAAGTAACATTCATCATTTGATCAAGGGTTGATCATGATTCATCAAGGATTGCTCACAATTCATCAAAACCCAAAAGTTGCTAAATTAGGGTTTTGTAGGAAAAGTCAACTCAACTTTGACCAAGCATAACTTTATCATACTTTATCAAAAATGACCCATCCAAATATCATTTTGAAGAGGATGCAATTCCCTACAATTCATCTTCATCTCCCAAGTTCAGAATATGCACTCACAAAAAGATATGAATTTTGACATAATAGGTCATTTTGAAAAGTTAACAAAAACACGTTTTGGGTCCAAGCTTCATACATGAACATGGAAGACTCAATTGAGATGAGACCAAAAGGGTTGCTTAGAGGAAATCCTAAGATTTCTAAAAAGTCAAAGAACAACTCTCTAGGGTCAAAATGGAGAGATTTATACATTGGCCAAGTTGACCTTTTTTGCAAGATTGACAAAAGTCAACATTGATCAAAATTGCATTTTTTCCACATGGGCCCATCTTTTTAAGATTGCATCTCATTCCTAGCATAGTCCACGACCTATGGGACCCTCCATGCTTTATTTATTTAATTTATTTTGATTTTTATTCACTTAAAATTCAAATAAAATCAAATAAATCTAAATAAATCATATAATGTGTTTTAGGGATGATTTTTGCATTGAAGGAAGATCTTATGTGCTGTCAATTGAGAATCAATTCGTGCAAGGCTAATTTGGGTGGAAAAAGATTGAATTGAAGCAAGTTTGGAAAGATATCATATGCCATGAAAGACCAAATCAAATCTTCATAATGAGCAAGATTGAATTCGTTTTTGTTAACCTAATATGTTGTATTACATATACAGAAGGAATCCAAGGCAAGAAAAAAGGTTGAACAGTCGTGCAGAGCAAGAACAAAGCTGAAAAAATTCAAGAGAAAGTGGTGATCCGATTTCCATCCTAGAGGCCAATCCAAGCCGTTCTAACATTGCCAACAGATTGCTGGACATCCTAGGAACATATCCCAATCAATTGCAAGCCTTTTCACGCCTGGAATTGTAAGTTACATGTACCACGGTTTGCCTCCAAACTCAATTTCGATTTTGTTAATTTACTCATCCTATGCGTGTTTTGATTATATACTCATGTTCATCATTGAGTTTGCAAACTATTGGTACCACTTAATTGCATTTTTAACGCATGTACAGGATATTGCCATAGCTAGGGTTTTACGTTCTTATTTAGGGCTTTGTAGTATAGGCTAAATTGGGCTTGGATTCTGGTGCCATGATACTCGTGAGGATGAGACGAGTTTATTGGCACCTTTAAATTTCATTTATATTGCTTATAGAGAATTTTTGAGATACACAGGTTTGTAGCTACAACACAATGTCCATAGGTAAAAACATCTTGGGCTAAAACAAAGGTTGGGAGGAAGAAGATGGATGCGTGTCATTCCCTGGTTGGGTGATTTGAATTTTAGCGTGTTTTTCCATTAGCCATTACTTTTCATATATTATATTTTTTTTTCATTATATGTACAAATAAGCATCACAACTCAGTTGCAAGCGTGTATTGGAGACATGCATAAGGGCTTGGGTTCGATCCCCAGGTCCCAACCTTTGTTCATATTTTTCTTTAATAGGTAATCCAGCACACTACACATCAGGAGGTTCACCGTGTGTCATCAAGATCTGGCCATCCAATTCATCAGTGCTCCAGATCCAATGCCATTCCACTGAAGGCCCACCATACGCCCCAGGTCAACGCGTGCATTGAATCAGGCAAAGTCAAAATGGGCTATCAACCTTGGCCCCAGAAAATTCATATTCCAACCCCCCTTTCAGCAATATCACCAGGCCCATTTACTACTTTTTTATTTCTTTTCTTTATTTCATTTTTTATTCTTTTAATTTTCTTTATTTATTTTAATTCACAAATTAATTATTTTTCATAAAAGTCATAAAATCAATAATTCACAAAATTAGGATTAGTTTTTTTATTATCAAAGTTAATTTAATTTAGTTTAACTTAAGAAATTGTAATTTGTTTTCATAAATAAAATCAAAATAGAAATTAGGTTAAAACTTTTAATTTAATCTTATTTTGCTCTTTTTTTCAAATAAATAAAAATACAAAAATATGTTTTAGAATAAATTTATTTTTCTTAATTTAAAATTAATTAGAATTAGGATTTTCTTTTTAATTTAATGATTTCTTTATTTTTTAAATAACAAAACATGACAAAAACATTTTTTTAATCAATCGCAATTAGGTTTAAGTCAAGGGTCAAAACCCTAGTTGTCTCGTATTCGATTCACCGCGCGCGTGTTATTTATTTTTGCCAATATTGTTGTAACTGTTCATAGTTTGTAATAGTTTAATCTAGGGCTTTTTATTTATCGCTTTTTTCCCGGGTTTTTGGCTATGTAATTAATCCCCTCCCCGAAGCCTTGTAATAGCGTAGATTTACTTTCTCGCATTTTAATCCTCGCAAATATTTGACTGTTTAGATGTGTGCTAATAGGATTGTATGACAAGAATGCATGACAAATTAATCCAGTTAGAAAACCCTAATGTGCAAAGACTAAATAATTGAAAACATATCACTCGCACATATCACTCTTAGGGTATACTCACACTTCGGTTCCCTTCAGTAAACGGTCATTAAGTATAGGGTGTCTTAGTGGTTGCCCTCCTGTCCAAAGGATCAAATGTTGCCTCGGAAATATTGCCTCGAATATGATCTTAAGGCTCTAGGGTTATTACTAAGGTGTCCTAACATTGCTTCAGTGATCGTACGTCCCTTTCGAATTGACCCTTACAACTCCAACAACGGTGCTACCTATTTCTCAATAGTAGGATAGCGCTGTCTAAAGGAACAAGAATAAAAATGATCTTTTTTCGAGTAGGTAGATGCTAGTAGGTACTTGCTTAAGTCAAAGCTTTTCACAATTACACATTTCAAAACAATTTTCAAAACAACTTCGTCACACCTTTGAGGACTGATACAAGGGTTATCATGAAGTCAAACTTTTCAAAACAAAGCACCTATACAAGCAATTTTAAAAGATGATCAAGTACATAAGTCCCATGGAAAACCATGGATAGAAAGGGTGCTAACACCTTCCCTTTCTATAATCTACCCCCCGTACTCAGAATATCTCGAAAAAGGATTTTTTCTGTACTTTTTTCCTTTCCGGTTGGATGAAATAAAATTCGGTGGCTACTCTTGCTTACCGCGACATTTTGCAAACAAAAAACGTAAAACGCAAACCAGTATTCAAACAGTCAGTTCTGCCACCGTATCACACTAACCCTTGTGGATCCAACGTAAGTTTGGGGACCTAAATAACTTTGTTAATCTTCTAGTAGGAATATCTTGTTGTTACAAAAAGAATTTGGTTTTTAGATAGTGGTTGTTCAAGACATATGACGCATGATACTTCGATGCTCATTAATTTTGATAAAAAAATGAGGTCATGTGACATATGGAGATATCAACAAAGGTAAAATATTAGGTGAAAGTATTACGGAAAATCCCTCCATAATCACTGTAGATGAATTTCTTTTAGTCAAATGGCTTAAGCATAACCTCTTAAGCTTTACTCAATTATGTGACAAAGGGTATTCAAATAAGTTTGATACCTTGAGTTGCTTAATTGAGGATAAAGCTGATAAGAATTTAGTGTTCAAGGTTTTTAGAGTTGATAACATCAAAGAGCCTAGCTTAGATGATATTTTAAAGAATACTACAAAATATCTTGTCACCCGGAGTGACGACTCATGGTTGTGGCACATGCTTTTGAGCCATGTGGACTTTGATTTGATTAATGAGATAGTTTCCAAGGAATTAGTGATCGAACTACCAAAAATTTAATTTAAAAGGAAAATTTAAGTGATGTTTGTCAAATGGAAAAACAAACAAAGGTGCATTTTAAACCAAAAATGTTTGTTTTCACAAACAAACCGCATGAGCTTCACAATCTAGATCATTTTGGACCCTAAAGGACTACGAGTCTAGGAGGTAATAACTAAATATTTGTTATTATAGACAAATTTTCTCAATTCACCTGGACCCTATTCTTAGTTCATAAGGAAGAAACTTTTACATATTTTATTAGATTTGCTAAGATTGTCCAAAACCAATTTTCTTTGAAAATTATTCCTTTAAGAAATGATCATGGTGGCAAATTAGTTAACCATCATTTTGAAATTTTTTGCAATATCAATGGGATACGCCACAACTTCATATATTCGTGCACTCTACAACAAAGAGATGTTGTAAAGGATAAAAATCGTGTTTTAGAAGAATTAACATATACTTTGATAAGTGAGATAATCCCATATGATATGAATTAGTACAACTTCATATCTAAGTTCTTTTAGACAAATGAAGCTTATACATCTTACCAACTTCTAAAAAAGAGTGGTCCTTAGACCCATCCTAGAGATGATCCCATATGAGTTACTTAAAGGTAGAAGCCTAAATATATCCTATTTGTGCATTTTTGGCTGCAAATGCTTTATTTTAAACAATGGTAGCGACAAGCTAGACAAGTTTGATACTAAAGCTGATGAAGGAATCTTTATAGGGTATTCCTAATTTATTAAGGAATATAGGGTGTTCAACAATATAAAATATATTGTTTAAGAGTCTATACATGTTTCTTTTGATGAAACCAGGACCCCAAAGACGAAAAAGATGATTCTCGTTTTGATGTTTCAGGTATGTTGATGTAAGATTTTATAAAGGATGATGACCCAAAAGAGGATCCTCCTAAAAGTGAGGAAATTAAATATAATAAAGAGGAAAGTGAACAAGGGGATGATAAACAAGATACTTCAACAAAGTTACTTCAATATGACTATATATTTTGATGAAGACGAATGTTCGACAAAGAAGATCAAGATGTTTTTACTAAAGACAAGACCAAAATTATTTCAAATTTCAATGGATATCCTTAATCAAGATCAAGGGAGTTATAAGTTTTTAAGATAAAAATATGTTTTTTGTTATTCATAGACTAAGTTCTCAAGTATTTCACGTGTTTCAAAAAATTAGTAACATTTTCAATTTTTGAAGCATGACAATCAGCTGTCATGTATATGCAATCGATTGTCACAATTTTGGATGACATTCAACCAAAGGAAAATTTTCATTTTTTAAGCATGACAATGGTTTGTCACAAGGTAATTTTTGAAATTTTTTAAATGTTATGTTTAAGACAACCGATTGTCACTGCTAATTTTTTTGAAAGATTCTGAATGAACTTTACACCTTTTCATGACATTTATTAATTGAATCCTTTCTTGAAAGATTGACAATTAATCATGAATATTTTCTGAAGGCTGTAATGATTTCTGAAGGTATCATGAACACTATAAAATCAAAAAATTTATATCATTTCAAGTCACCTCTTCCAAAATATGTTTATACACAATTAATTTGTTACAATATTTTCTCCCTCAAGAACTTTCAGCATACATTTTCATACTTATCCTAACATATTTATTGAGAACTTAGGGTGAATATTTGAATTATCATATTTGGAAGAGAAAAACATCCTTTGTTAGAATTTTATGGTGTTACCAAAATTTAATACTCTTAAATTATTCAAATCAAAATCTTTTGTACTAATGTATCAGTTCTTTGTAACTTGTTCCATGGTTGTTGGTAACAAGAGTTTCATAAGAGAAAGTAAGGTTCTTACTCTTGTATGTTGTAAAATCAAAAGGTGGTGTGCCTTTGTGATTATGTTATAAATTTAAAATAATATGGTGGATCGATTGCAACATTTCTAACCTAGTGAAATCTCTCACGAGGTGTGAGGGAACTGGAGTAACCTTATTTAGAAAGGGGAAGAGGATATATCTTGGTGTCTTTTAAATTTCTTGAACTTATTTTCATCATTTTACCATTCATAACAATTCCGGATAATTAAGAACACATTGTTATCACTCATAAATGAGAAAAATCCAAAGGTCTAGTAAAATATGATTCACTCCCTATTAGATTACATCCCATACTTACAAATATTTTTTGTAATTATTCCATATTTTTATCTCTCATATTGAAACAAAAGACATCATTGTTGCCTAGACTGGTGAATGTTGGCTCCTTGCTATGGAAGTAAGAGCTCAATCAATTTAAAATAAATGACATATGGGATCTTGTCTCGCTTCCTCAAAATAAAATTTTATAGGAACTAGAGGGTTTTTTTTGGATCAATCATGATGAACATGACACAACTACAAGAAGTAAATCAAGGCTAGTGACAAAAGGATAATTTCAAGATGACATAACTTCTTTTGAGGAGACATATGCTACTATATCTCGTCTTGAAGCTATTTGGCTCTTTTTGGCATTCACATGCTGCATGGATTCTAAATTGCATTATGGAAGTTAATCATGCCTTTCTAAATGGATAAGTGTAGGACTCTCAACCACCCATTTTTGTGGACCATAAGAATGCTAAATATGTTTTTAAATTGAAATGATCACTTTATGATATCAAGCAAGATCCTATATCTTAATATGAGCTCCTTAGTGGCTTCTTACTTAAGAAATGATTCACTCGTGGTATTGTTGACACTACTTTGTTTATAAAATAAAAGGAATAAAATATTTTTTTAGTTCAAATATATGTTGATGATATTATAGTTGGATCTACTCATCAAAATCATTGCAGATACTTTTCTAGGGTTATATAGGGAGAATTTGAGATGTCTCTCATGGGATAACTCAACTACTTCTTAAGTTTGCAAATCAATCAAATGGAGATTAAAACTTTCATTAACTAGTAAAAATATTTCTTATAGTTACTCAAGAAGTATAACATGAAGAATTCCTTAAAAAAATCTATAGTGATTGCACCAAACGTGGTAATTGATAAAGATGAAAATGGAGTTGAGAATATGGATCTATATGCTTGGAAGTTTAATGTATCTAGCAGTTAGATGACCTAAATAGTTTTGATGGTGACAACACTATAAGGTGAAGTGTTCATTAGAAGTGATGATCAAGTTGTTATTCCAGGGAGATCAAGTTGTCAAAGCCATCCTCTTATCGACAACACCAAATGTTAAGTGGTGTTGTGTGAAATACCTGATGGTCTCTAGTCAATAAATATTTTTATATATGGTGTCTATCAATAAGCCTTATCAATCTTATTAGATAGAATAAGTTAAGTCCCATACGAAGTTCTGAATCATTGATGTATTAAGTAAGGTGTCTTGAAGCTTCAAAGTCTATGAAAGAGAGGAAGGGTGAAAGCTAGTCTAGTTTATGTCTTGTAAAATATATTAGAGTAATTTTTAAATTACTAAGTCAATTCACACACTTACCTAAGAAATTTTTTAACCTCTCTTTGATAAAACTCCTTAAAACCTTATAGGAACCGTCAAGGTTCTTGTGGGATTGATCAAGGGTGTTCGTACACATTTAAGAAGCTTATATATAATACCTAATTGATAAAGGACCTTAGACAATCAATTAGAGAAAGATTTACAACTCCTTAATCGATTAAGAACACTTGAAATCGATCAAGACACTAGTTGTTGTAGGTTTTCCTCTTTGTGAATTAGGGTTGTCACTTTTATGAATCATATAATAAATTAGACCTAGTGCATTTTCGATTATGAGCAACAAAAATCCAAAGGGTAGTTTTCCTTTTTGAGCCATATTTCTCATCTATAAAAAGAGGGCTCTCTTCACTTTCAAAGTACACCAGAAAACATCTTTTGACATACTTTCTCACTCTTTACTCTTTTATTAATCATTTCTTTCATTTCACTAAATTGAATTAGTGCTTGAAACGTGAAAAATATCAGTGAGACATTTCTTATGTGTTCTTTTGATTAGGGCATTATTGTAATATTTAAAGATGAATTTATCTCTTGTTTAATATCCTTTTATGGAAAGTCATTGTTTTTTTTGTGAGATTAGCCTGTGAAAGCTTTCATTTGGTTTATGAGATTGTCCATGAAAATCTTCATTTGGTTTGTGAGATTGTACATGAAAATATCTTTTTGGTTTATGAGTTTATCCCAGTGTAAAAGCTTTCATTTGGTTTATGAGATTGTTCATCAAAATCATTGCTCTGCTCGTGAGTTGCGCCTGGTGTTAAATCTCTCTCTTGGCTCTAAGATTATCCTGGTATAAAATCTCGTGTTTGATTTGGAGGAGATCCAGTGTAAAACTTCAATCTATTTGTAAGAAGGTTTGTAGGCATAACTTGTAAAAAACTCACATATGTATTAGAAACCCTTTAGAAGAAATACTTGGGGAGAGGAGTTTGCCAATTCTTTAGGTTAAGCCTATATAAATCTTCAGTGCATTTCTCTTATCAATTACTCCCTCTGTCCTAAACTATAAGTCACTTTGCAAAAAAAATTATCCCAAATTATAAGTCACTTTATAATCCCAACACAACATTAATGACATTTTTCCTAATATACACTCTAATATTTATTTCTCTCTCTTCTTTCCATTATTTTAATTTCTTTTTCCTCAATAATTAATGAAGAACAATATTGTAAAGTCAAACATAATTTATCTTTTCCATACAACATTAATTTATCTTTCCTAGTTTTGTTTTCTTTACTTATTTTGTTGCCTAATTTTTGTTTAAATTACAAAAGTATTTTAAACAATTCTTATTATCAAAGAGTTTTTTAATTGGACATTATTTTAAAAGCCACACAATTCACCCCTCTTATGTTTTGAGTCACTTGTCCAACTAAGAAAATATTACCAAATATCAAGGTATAATAAGATATCTTCTTTATTTAATATCAAGTAGGCTTTATATTATTTTTAGTGTACGTGCGCTCGATTTCAAGCATCAGCTAGAGAATCCAACTTTAAGATCAAAATATAATTTTGAGGTAACTTAACAAAACCTCCCATCCTGGTTTCCAAAATATAGAGAGTGTGTCTTAGTAGAATGTTCTATTTTTTATTTTGTGAGATGAAGATTAGATTAGAAAAGAACTATTGGTAGCTGTCACATATTTTGGAATTGTTTATTTTCTTGGAAGAACAAGAAACCACATAGAGTAGATCTTTCTACCACCGAGGCCGAATATGTGGTCACTCGTAACTATTGTGCATGAGTCCTATGGCTAAAGTAACAACTACTAAATTAAATGAGTTACTCTGGGCGAGAGAGCAGCTCTCCAATTCGCTATACTCAGAAAGTTGTTACAAGAGACTACAACTGAGTTACAAGAAAATAGATTTTGCCTTCAGGTTCCCAAGAATAACCTTGAAGACTCCTAAGAATTACCCTATTTTCTACCCAAGTGTTTCCCGACCTCTTCAACCTTCAATATATGAATAACTCAAACCCAAGGTGTAAATAAGTGTTTCCCAATTCCCAATAATTTTAGATAACTCCAAAAGTTTCCTAAACCCTTGACTTTCTTAGGTTTCCCTTGAGAATAGCAAAAACCCTATGTTGTGTCTTAAACCCTTGCTCTCCCTTGTTGTTGTAAACTCTAAGATTGTCACACTATAATAACATAAGAGATAGATATTTATAATAGCCAAAATCCAACAAATTCATAACAAATCCAAAAACATATCTCCTTAATGGTTAGACTAAAAGATATTATTATAATCTTATAATATCTCTCAAATATTATAAATATCTTATAATATATTTTAAACTATTATAAATATATATCTTATAATATCTTTTAGAATATTATAAATATATATCTTATAATATATTTTAGAATATTATAAATATCGTATAATATCTTTTTATATTAATTTACATGATCTCCAAATTAATATAAGATATTCTAACATTAATTAAAGGATCAAAGAACCAAACCGACCGAACCTAATACCCGTAAATCGCTTGAACCATATTACTTTTTGGCTTTCTAATTTTTGGCAATCTCGAAACATGTTTTCATTCTCTTCATCAACAAAGGTTTTAAGACATATTCCAAAAATCTTCACCTTGACTTTATACCGTGTTGATACCAATTTAACCACCAATAACATTGTTGCTCTCTACTAATGTTGAAACTCTAATAATTAACCTTGATCAAATTCAAATAACCCTTGAAATTGATCTCGCCACTTGCATCCACTTGTTTACCATTACCTTTTTCTGCCTAGGTAATTTAACAAGCCTACAAGTATGAATTTTCAACCCTCCTTGACTCCATCTATTTTCAAAATGAATCCCTGAAGCTTTTTCTTCTTTTGTTTTGCAGTCCTTTAGCCACATTAAAAACATAATATCCAAGGCTAGCATAACCGTTCCTTTGAGATGCTACAATAACCATCCTTACCTTATCATGAGTTAATTGATAATCAGAGATCTCTGTAGCCGTTCCTTAACTATTACTAGTATCTATAGTAGGAAATTCTACCTCAAACTAAGTTTTCTTCGTTATAGTTTCTCTCAGGTTTCCCCTTTGGTTTTCCCTTTTCTCCCTCTGAAGGAATTCTCTACCAACCAATTAAGTTCTTTTAACCTTATCTCTTCCCCAAAAACTCAATAACAAATCAGCGGTAACATGCATTTTATCCCTTGATTTCTGTGATATTCATTATAATCCTCTAAAACTTTCTCAAGGAATTCGTATCGCCTTAAACCCAAATCCTATAGTTAGTCCTGGTCATGAAAGCCTCTTCTAATAATGATAAATGAACAACATTTGAACCTTCTAAAATATATAAACCACATATTTTAGACCCTTTAACAATAATCATTTCATCAAGCGAAATATTCAACACTCTATGTTCAACTCTAGTACAATAAACTTGATCATAAAACATACTTTTAGATGAAAAATTCCGCTTGAGTTATGGAACATACCTCACATTATGAATAAGAAGGTTACGATCATCAAACATTTCAAATTTGACCCTACTAATACCATGAACCTAGCAAGCCTTATTATCATCAAGGAAAAAGTACTCCACCTTGAACCATCTTCAAAGTTTCAAAGTATTATATTCTTGGACACATGTAATAAGAGCCACCTGAGTCAATGACCCAACTATCTTTAGTTTCCAAACTCGATACTACTAGTGCACCGGCATCCTCATAACTTTTCTCACCCAAGGAAACTACAACTTGCACAAAATCTTCATTGACCTTTCTCTCTGAACAACCCCTTTTAAAGTGATTGACTTTCTAAAAATGAAAGCATTTTACCTTTGACTTGTCAGACCTCTTTGAATTTTCATTCCCTTTACACTTATCTCTTCCTCTTGACACGTTTAAGCCTTCACCACTATCTTTAATCTTTGAATCTTTCTACTTTGAAAATTCTTTAGATTTCACCATCGCCTGGACTTCATCCGAAGTAATAGTACCTTCCTTACCATAAAGACGCGCATCTATAAAGTGCTCAAAGGATCTAGGTAATGAACTCAACAAGAGAAAGCATTATCCTCATCATCAATATACACTTCAATATTCTCAAGATCATCAATAATCTTGTGAAATTCGATAAGCTGCTCAACTATGGATTTGTGCTCTACCATTCAGAATGAATAAAGTTGTTGTTTATGAAATAACATGTGAGCCAAAGATATTGTCATATACAATGATTCAAGTTTTGGCCATATAGAAACCGATATTTACTCCGTGGAGACCTCAACTGAACTTTGACCAAACATAACTTTCACATGCTTCATCCGTTTTCCCCAACAAAATCCCATTTTAAAAGAAACTCAATTCTCTAAAACTTTGTATCTCTATGCTCAAGTCCAAAAAATGCATCATTTGAGAGATATAAGCCAATACATTACAGGTCATTTCAAAATTCAACAAAAAGATAAAAATTGAGTAAGCTATGACCATTGCAAGTTGGAAAATTTTGAGCAAATGCATAAAGTTCAATTTGAGCAAGCTTGATATTTTGGGCTATTAGGCCATTGTCTTGATGTCCAAACGTGTGTTATACCCTTCATACACCTCAAAATTCATTCACACACCCTTTGACCTTGTTTCATTTTAATTATTTTAATTATTTTTGATTTTATTCATTAATAGTGTAAAATAAAATAAGATAAAAATCATATTTTTAAAAGAGTCTAATTCCATCATATCTTTGCCCTATTTTTCTCTATATAATCTCATCAACTCTCATACAAAGGACATGAAATCCTTGCCTCTCAATATTGTAAAAAAATAGAATTTTTTTCTCAAGAACCCTAAGTCTTGAAAACCCTATTTTCAAGACTTCTCACTACCAAACCTCCATTCCATTTGCTTCTAGGAACATTGAAGGGTAAGATTGAATTGGTTACCATGATCCAAAGGGCCTAAAACATGCATATAGGCTATGGCCGATTCTTGATTTTTTTATCATTCATATATTTTTAATTCCATGCATTGTTGAACGTTTCTTACCATCCAAATCAGTTTATATGTATGTCCAGAACATGTTACAATCGTTACATGGGGTTTTTGACGTCCAGATCTTGCTTTTCCATTCTTGAACCGAGTTAGGGTTCTTGTTTTGAAATTCACGATCCAAGGACTTTTAGCCAAAACTAAGCCCATATTTAGATTCAAGAGGGTTAAATTAGGGGGGGATAGGACATTTGGATCACTAACTATTTGAATTTGCAGGTTTTGGATAACATAGGTCACCGAGGAAGACGACCGAAGCTAGGGCGCCGACGCTTCTCTGGCCAATGCATTTATTTATATATTATATTTATTTTGATTAATTATATGAACAGATGAAACAGCCACCCAAGTGGCAAGAGCGCGCGCGATAACGCATTGGTATTGAAGGGCATGGGTTCGACCCAACCTTTTGACTTTTTGTTTCTTTAATTTCCCATATTTTTGCAGGTTTATTACAAAACGCGTTGGATGCGTATCCTGGACACAAAAGCGCGCTTGGCCTGGTTTTAGGCATGCTGCATGAAGGCCTTGAGGGTGTCGGTTCAACACCCACCCCTACTGGTTTATTTTTCTATTCTTAATTCTCTATTCTTCTAACCCTTTTCCTTCTTTCTTTTTCTTCAAATTAACCAAATCTTTTTCATAAAACCTAACATTCTTCACAAACTTTTTTATTTAATAAACTCAAATAATTAATTTAGGTTTTTTTAATTTAATAAATTTTAGGTTTATTTAATTAACCTTAATTTGGTCTAGTTTTTACCAATAAACTCTAATTTGATTTTTTAGGTTTTCTCAATTAACTTAAAATCGACTTAGATTTTAGGGTTTGCCTAGTTTAAATTACATGACTTTTTTAATCAATTAAAATTAATTAGACGTTAGGTTAATTATCATGTCTTTTTCATCAAACAATTTTCCTCTTATTTTACAATCTTCGTGCGCTTTATTATTTTCGCATTAGTTTTCCTATTATGTAACTGCTATGGAATGTAATAGTTTAACTAGGGTCTTATTTGCTTTCTATTTTCGCCCAATTTTTGTGGTTTGTACCCCCTTCCCTAAAGCTTTGTAATAGCGTAAGACTTTTAATTTCTGCCTTTGCTGCTTTCTTTATTACTGCTAGTTTAATAGGATTGTATGACAAGACTAAAAACAATCTAAAAAACCCTAATCTCAAGATTAAAATAACTGAATTAAATGACTATTCACACACTCACCTCTAGGGTCACCCCACTTGTTGCCTTCAAATAACACAGTCATGTCCCTCGAACGTTGGGACGCTTTAGCAAAGTCCCTTCTATACAAAAGACCGTAATCCCTCGATGACCCTTCAATGCTGCCTTCGGTAAACAATCTTAGTCCCTTACGATAAAATTTCTAAAGCGTCCTTACAAGTTTCCTTCGATGACTGTACGATGACCCGCGCCTGTCCCTCGCACATCCAACGATAGGGCTTCTTTCTAACTAATGGTATGGTAGCACTATCTAAAGGAGAAGGAAAATAACACCAAAGATCTTTGAGTATGGGTAGTATACTGTTAATCGCTTGCTCACACAAAAAAACATCTTTTCACACAAACACTTTTCTCTGAAATATTTTCAAAACAAACACTTCGTATGCGTTCTCAACTGATATGAGAACTATTACAAAATTTAGGCACTTAGGCATTTTCAAAATATTTTCAAACATACACACAACATCATTTTGAAACAAAGTGAGCTAGCGATTAAGAGCCCGTAGATAATTATAGATGAAAAGGGTGCTAACACCTTCCCTTTTCATAACCTACCCCCCGAACTCAGAAAATTCTCGAAGGTCTTTCCTGTTCTTTTCACCCTTTCCTTATTGGATAAAAGAAAAGGTGGTGACTCTTGTTATCCACAACATTTGCGATAAAACACAAAACCAAGTCAGTTCTCCCACCGTATTACAGAACTGGTGACTCTTCTGGGGAGAACTAAAAGTGGGGTTACCCTTATTAGATCACTTTTAAATGCTTTCCTTGTTTGATTTGATTGCTTTATAATTTGGGGTTTCCTATACCCGGATCTGGGGAACATTTTAGGTAAGTAGCAATAGATCATTGAAACTATACGGCATATACCGATATGGTTGAGATGATGGTTATGTTAGTGCGACACATTGGTTTAAACTGGTATCTCTCAAGTCAGTCGGGGAGCATACTAGTCTTCCGTGTGGTGTCATAAGAACTAACTAACCTTAGAACCTTAATTGACCCAACTTAGCCATTATAAGGTATTGAGATAACCGGCTTTGGTGCAGTCCGAAGTTAGTTGATACTCGATACTACACTCATTGATATTCGACTCCCGAGTTTTGTTTGGTGGCAAGTCAGTTGTCGGGCTAGACAAAACTTGTGGGAAAGATTAGTGATATTGAGATCCCTAGAACCCAGTTACTTCTTTAGGACAGGTTAAGCCAACTAAACTTCAAGAGGGTACTTACCTACAAACCTCATGCATGCCTTAAACCTAAGGCCTTGTGTGCTTTTCTTGTGTTTGATTATCTATTTGAACATATTACCATGACATCATAACATCATAACATCATATCATGACTAACCATTTCAAGGATCTGGAGGATTTATCTTTGTTATGTGTTGCAGGGTCATGGCTTCCAGTCGTAGGAATACTATCCGCATCAACTTCGTAAGGGTACCTTCTCAACTTAAGGAGTTAGCCTCAAAGGTTCCCGACACTTCTTAATTCACCAAGAGACATGGTCATCTACTCAGTTTAGTTACTACTGGATTTCAGGAAGACATGATGAGCATTCTTTTCCAGTTCTTTGATCTGAAGCATCACTCTTTTAACTTCCCGGATTATCAGGTGGTTCCCATAATGGAAGAATTCTATAAATGACTCGAAGTGCCTATTCTTGATCAGATACCTTTCACCAATTTAAAGCAAGTTCTGTAACCTGAAGACATTGCAGTAGCCCTATATCTGAAGCGACCGGACATTGTATCTAATTTGGAAATAAGGAATGGAGTCAAGGGTTTCTCTCATAAATTTCTAATAGAGAAGGATCAGAGATTTCTAGATGCCATGAATCTTCGTGCTTTTGAGGATGTTTTGACCTTACTGATCTATGGTTTGGTATTATTCCCTAATCCGGACCAATTCATAGATATGAGTGTCATCAAGATATTTCTCACATAATACGATACCTACTTACTCGGAGAAGTCCTGCATTCCCTCCACACTCGTACTATGAAGAAGTAAGGAACTCTTATGTGTTGCATACCTCTACTATCCAGGTTGTTTATTTCGCACCTGCCCCGATCAGTGATAAAGAATGAACAAGGTTTAAGGTGGTCTCAAAGGTTGATGTCGCTCACTTATGCATATATCCTTTGGTGTTCTCGATCTCAGGTATATGTCACTATTATTGATCGCTGTGGGGAATTCCCTAATGTGCCGCTCCTTGGAATAAGAGGGGGCCTCACTTAAAACCCTTCTTTAGCTCTGCGTCAGTTTGGTTATGCCCGAAGGAACGGTTCTCATGATATAATTATCTAGGGTGTTGTGTTCGATTATGAGAACGATCCTTAAAACTGCCATCAAAGGTTTATACGTGCTTGGGGCACGATCAACAAGATTGATAGAAAGTCTTTGGGACACAAGAATTCCATTCCTCTAGAGCCTTACCTTAGATGGGTGAGGTCTCGTGCTCAGAATCTTAAAATGCCATATCCTGCTATCCTACCAGTGATCGTAGAGCCTGTTGTTGAAGGGGATGTTCCTCATACCGTTCTTCATCCCGATATGCCTACTGACTTTGAAGAACTACAGAATTTGTGGATCCAACTAAAGGAAGAAAAAGATACCTTCGATGCTCAGTTCTATGCTAGTGAAAAGAAAGTACTGGAGCTAACGAAATGACTAAACGAAGAACAAATCCTTAACGCACATGTCAACACAAAAAGGAAGCGTCCATGGGAGACTTGAATTTGTATTTTGCTATTTTGTTAGTCTTTTATTAAAAGCAATTGTAATTTGAGCTTGTTACTAAAAATTTTCTTGTTTCCTTTTGTTTAAACAAATTTAAATCCCGCAACGATCCTTGAAAATATTGCATTTGCATATCATGCATCATAACATAACATGTTTTACCATATAGGTTTTCTCATCTTCTTTCTCTTTATTTCAGTAAAAGATGGCTCTTAAACAGACTGTTAAAGAACTCCAAGCTCAGAATGCCCAGATCCAAGAGACCCTCCTGAATCTTGCTTAAGGACATAAGGATATGATGGTGCTCATCGCCAAAAAGAAGAAGACTCGGAAGCCAATTGCTATTCTCAACATGGGACGAAGATTCAAGGGTTATGCTAAACAAGTTCAAACTGTTGATATCACCTTTGGTGAAAATGACAACCAAGAGGAGGATGGTATAAGTGTCTGGACTGAAGGTGGAAGCAACCTTGGTTCTTGTAAAATTTATGAGGACGAAGAGTACTTTGATGAATAGTATCCTCCTACTGATGACATATACAAACAGTTGGAAGATCGCCTAAAGGCCATGGAAATCCAGAAAGTGCATGGATTGGATTTCAGAGAGTTGGGCCTTATTCTAGGGGTAGTTATCCCTCACAAATTCAAGGTCCTCACTGTGATACAGTGGGAGAACTGACTTGGGATTTTGTGTTTGTGTTTGCAAATGTTTAGGTTTAGCAAGAGTCGCCACCGACTTTTTATTTTATCCTAAGGAAAGGTCAAAAAGCACAGGAAAGACTTTTGAGATGTTTTCATGGGTTCGGGGGGTAGATTATGAAAAGGGAAGGTGCTAGCACCCTTTTCATCCATGGTTATCCATGGGTTCTTAGTTACTTGCTTAGATCACTTGCTTTGCATTTTCAATTGTTTGAAATGGTGCTTTGTGTGTGGTTTTGAAAGATGTTTTGAAAAGAGACCATCATTGTGGCAACCTTTGTAATGATTCTTGTTTGAATGTATACAAAGGTGTACGTCTTTTTGAAAGGTTTTCAATGTTTTGAAAGTTGTTTTGAAATTGCGTTGTGGAGTGTGTTTTGAAAAATAGCAAGGATGTTTTGCAAGATTTTTTATCAAGTAACTAAGAGTTGTCTACCCTATTTTACTCAAAGATCTTTCTTATGTTTTTAACCCTTTTAACAGTGTTGTTTCACCATTGTATTTGGTGAATAACCTTGTGTTAGGATGTTAACGGGACAGGCGCGGGTCATCGTATGACCATGATAGCAATGTTGTGAAATGGCTTAGCACTTTTCTGTAGGGACTAAGATCATTTTGAAAGGCAACTTTGATAGCGTCATCGAGGGACTATGATCTTTTTTCAATTCGTTTGTGCTAAGACATCCCACATGCATAACATGGCCATTTTTGTAAGGCAACAAGTGGAATTACCCTAAGGGTGCATGTGTGCAAGTGTGTTTGATTGCATGCATTTTGTCTTTGATTTTTGGGTTGTCTAACTGTTGATTTTATCTTGCCATACACACCTAATTACTAGCATTTGTACAAAGCAATAAAAATGCAGGAAATAAATATCCTATACTATTACAACCATATTGAATTGCATGAGAATATAAAGGCAAAAATAAGGTAAAAGCAAGAAAAATGAGTGTCTTTCGACCCAGGCAGTAGCACCCTTCGATTTGCATTCTGTTGGCCTCCTTCAATTGGGGGCTGGTATCAGTAAGGTCCTGTCCTTCGATTGGGAACTGGTTCTAGTGAGGTCATGGCCTTCGATTGGGCTTTGGCACCAGTCAGGTCATGTACTTCGATTGGAGGCTGGCACCAGCATGGGAGTGCCTTTCGTTTGAGCCTGGACTTAGTGCAAGCGTGCCTCTGGCTGGGCCTTTCTGCCTTATTGCCTTCTTAGATTGGGCCTAGAATCTGTGCAAGATGCAATCTGGCTGGGCCTTTCTGCCTTGTTGCCTTCTTCGATTGGGCCTGGAATCTGTGTAAGATGCAATCTGCCTTTCTGTCTCCTTCAATTGGGTCTGGAGTCAGTGAGGAAGCCTGGGGCTTCGTTTCATACTCCTGTCTTTTGTTTATTTCATTTGAGATATTAAATAGCAACATGGCCCAAGGCCATGCTATCATTACCTCAGGGCCAGGTTAGTTCTTAGAGCATTTGTAACAAACCAAAGAACAAAACCAAAAGGAGAGACAATAAAAACAAACTAAAAGAGTGGAAACGAAAAGGTAACAAACACTATGTACATGTTTGAAACGAAAAGGAAGCTTGTTTACATGTTACGCTAGAAATGAAGGGTTCAAGGTTAAGAATGACTTACCTTGCTTGAGGCTGGAGCGTGTGCTGGACCTTTAAGTGGTTTCCTTGAATGCTTCTGGATTCCAAGGGAGGAACCAGGAGTTATGTCTTTGATACTGGATAAGTGTGAGGTTCTTCCTACTAGATTCAAAGGGTAACAAGGTATAGGGATGTTTCAGATTCTAAGGGGATAAGTGTTTGCTCTTTGGTTTGATACAGGCAGGTCTGAGTTTTTGTTAGTTTTAGTGCAGGCAGGTCTGAGTTTTTGTTAGTTTTGATACAGGCAGGTCTGAGTTTTTGTTAGTTTTGATATAGGCTTGCTTGCAGTTGCAGTTGGACTGGCTTTAGGCAGGTTTGTTTGCAGTTGTAGTTGAACTGGCTTGAGTTTTCTGGCTTTGGTAAGGAAGGAAGGTTTTGAGGTTATGCAGGCCTCAAGGCTTGTTGTGCCTTAGGATTGTATTTGTAACACAGGTTTGATGTTCTGGTGTTAGACAGGTGGATGCAGTTCTAAATTTGTTGTTTGGATTCTGGGTATGTTCTCACAAGTGTTGAAGGGACTTGAGAGATTTATTGTGTTTGAGAAAATTTGGGAGATTTGTTCTTCTGGTCCAAAGATCCTCCCTTAGCTTTGCAAGAATTCCTCTATTTATAGAGAAAAGAATGGACATGTTGTCCAAAGCCAGCCTTGCAAATAAATGATAGAATAATGTAACGTGACAGTATGTGGGGCCTGTTGGCAGTTGGGGTGCAGAAGCTGTGACTCATGCTTTTGTCATTGCTTGTGGAGCGAAAATAATAAAATAAGGCCTAGCTGGAAAGTAAATGTCCACTTGTGCCACAAAAGCAAGATGAATGGTTCAGATGGGGTTGCTTCATGCTGAAGGAAAATAGGCGCAAGACTCAAGACAGACTTTCCTAAAAGGTAGTACTGTGCTATTAAGTGCAAGTGGTCTTAGACAATAAATGGGTACAGGCCTAAAAAGGGAAGACACGTGGCCTAGCCTATGGGTCTGAATGTTCAACTTGATCTTTTGAGTCGAATCCTCCATCTTTCTACACCTTTCGACCATACTAGGACAACACAGCATTTGTTTTCACCAGTTGTGTGTCCTTCGAATGAACCAACTGTGTGTTCTTCGAATGGCCCTTCGAATGGCCCTTCTTTGCCATCTTCAAAGTCCAATTCGAATCTATTTGGAACATTCCCTATTAGACAACTTCGACCAGCCCTTGGCCATGTGATGAGTCTAAGTTCTGATTTGAAGTGTTCATAACTTCCTTCATCAGAGCATCTTAGATTAAGAGAAACTCTGCACTGAAATGCCATTCGAAGGTCATTTTGTTCTGATGTTCTTATTAAGGGAAACTCTGAAGTTCCATTTGAAGGACACTATGAATTTCCAGTCCAAGGACCTTTTGAAATGCCAATTGAAGGGTATCTATCCATATACCAATCCAAGGGTACTTGTTAAAATTCCAATCGAAAGGCTTTGTTAACAGGTCAATCGAAAGGTGCTAGTCATGCTAATCGAAGGACATGGCTAACATGTCTGTCGAAGCTGCCCTGTCACAATGCTAAAACGAAGAATCTTGTGGCATGCCAATTGAAAGGCTTGGCCCAGGGTGCCAAACGAAAAGGTCTTTCAGAATTCCAATCGAAGGCCTTGACACAATGCCAATCGAAGTGCTTGTCCATAATGCCAATCGAAGGATTTTTGGAATGTCAATCGAAGTGCTTGTCCATGATGCCAATCGAAGGGAATTATCCATGCCAATCGAAAGGCTCCTTCAGAATACCAATCGAAGGGTCTTTCAGAATGCCAATCGAAAGGTACTTAAAGCACCACTCAAAAATTTTCTTTTTCCTTAGGCAAGGGTTTCTGGTCAACCATGCAGGGAGAAGACTTTGGAAAACATGAGAGGGCAAATTTTGGGGTACAACACCCACTTTTGCTAAATATGATGGTGTGTCCTGCCCGAAACTTCACCCGAGATCCTATGTTCTGAATATCTAACCCCATACTACTGACAGAAAGTTATGGGTTCACTTCTTTCAAGAAAGTTTGTCTGGTACACAACACAAGTGGTTCTATCAGCTGGAAGGAACAAATATTTGTACTTGGGAAGACTTGGTCGCTGCCTACTGCAAGCAGTATCAATATAATGTTGACCTTGCATCGACTCGTGTGCAATTACAAAACATGACTATAGGTTCGAATGAAGGGTTTAAAGAATACGCCCAGAAGTGGAGAGACTTAGCTGGAAGGGTGAAAACTCCCTTGTCTGACCGAGAGCTAGTTGATATGTTCACGGGCATTCTAACAGGTCCATTCTTTAATCATCTGATTGGGAGTTCTTCATCTGGTTTTACTGAGCTGATTCTAATTGGGGAACATGTCGAAAGTGGTATTAACAACAGAAAAATTCAAGTGGCCACATCTTCGAGTGCTGTAAAGAAGATGTTCAATAATAAAAAGGAAACCAATGTTGTTTGAAAGTATTTTTGAAAAGAGACCTTTGTTTAGGCAACCTTTGTAATGGTTCTTGTTTGAATGTATACAAAGGTGTTTGTCTTTTGAAAAATGTTTCAATGTTTGAAAGTTTGTTTTGGGAAAATGTTTTGAAATTGTGTTGTGATGTGTTTGAAATTAGCAAGGATGTTTGCAAGTTTGATCAAGTAACTAGGAGTTGTCTACCCTACTCAAAGATCTTTCCTACACATTTTTAACCCTTTGACATTGTTGTTTTACCATTATATTTGGTAAACAACCTTGTGTTTGGATGTTGAACGGGACAAGCGTGGGTCATCGTATGACCATGATAGCAATGGTGCTAAGTATCTTAGCAAGTTTTTTGAGGCTCTAGATCATTTTGTATAGGCAACCAAGATAGCGTCATCGAGGGACTATGATCTTTTGTTTTTGTTTGATTTTGCTTTGCCAAGATACCTAGCATGCATACCATGGCCATGTTTTTAAGGCAACAAATGGATGAAACCCTAGGGGTGCTTGTGTGCATTGTGTTGTCATTTTTCATGCTTTTTTGTCTTGTATTAGTCAAGCTATTTTGTTTGATTTTTGGTTATCATACAAAACCCTAATTTACTAATCATGCATATAAAAGCAATAAACACGTAAAAGTAAATCTATGACTATTACAACATTGATATGGGGAGGGGGATACAAGTTTGAATAAGGGATATTTTGCACAAAATAAAACCCTAAAACTATTACAACCATATTGAATTTATTGTACAAATAATAAATTGACAAATATTTAAATATGCAATTAAATATGAATATGCAAAAATGTTTTTTTTTGTATTTTTTTTATGTATGTAAAATAAATTTATTTAATGTCTTAAAAAATAAGAAAAATATTGTGATTATTTTTTAAAAGGGTGGAAACCCTAATTTTTGTTTAAAGAAAATATTGTTTTCTAATTGTTTTATTTATTTTATTATGTACAAGGAAATAATAAAAATAATATAAACAAAATGTTAAAAAATTAAATATTGTATGAAAATATTAATTTAAGTGTATAAATAATGAAAATAAAAATATATAATATTTTTATAATATTTACAAGTTTTTATTTAAGAAAATAAAAGTATATTATTATTAATAAATTATTTCTATGTCCAAAAAATAATAAAAATAATAAAAATAAGAAAATAAAATGTGAAAATTTAAGAAAATATTTTTGATGTTTTTTAATGTTCAAGAAAAATAAATAAAGTCAAAAAATGAAAATAGAAATGGAAAATATAAAAAATAAAAACAATGGGCCAAGGGGTGCAAAGAGTAAGCAAGAGGGTGTCAAAAGCAAGGCAAGCAAGCCCAGCCCATTTCCTTTATCCCTGTCCTTGAGACAGAAGCAAAACGCGCGTTTCTTGTTCAAACTGGTAACTCCTGTATTTGTGCTTAAAAACAAAAACTTGCAACATGAACGTTATAGCTCTTGATCATACGATTCTAACCATTTAAAAAACTTAATCTAACTCTCAAAGACCAGAGAGAATTTCATTGGCCCTAAATCTTGACCTAGTTTTTTCAGAAAGTTCAACTATCAAATACTCCTAGCTCAGTTAACATAAATGAATTCTATGCATATGTACAGCTCAAGGACAATGAGGACTATATTTTTTCTTCACAAACCTAAGCCTAATGATTCCTAAATAAGGAGATAGAAGTTTGAATTTACCTGTTTCAGTCAAGCTCGAGTATGGCAATGCAGCAACTTTCAGTGAGGCCTGAGGTTCTTTTGAGCTTGCTTGATGTTCCCTTGACCTTTCCCAATGCTTGGCTTGCTTTGAAATGGTCTGAAACTTCTTGTAGAACTCAACCTGCAAACTCAGAATTTGAAAATGGTGAAGTGTGTAAATGGAGTTACAGTGGCTTGGGAATGGTTGGGCTAGCTTAGGTGTATTGTTTAGAAAGTGTTTAAAGTGATTTGGGACAAAACGCACGAGTGGATTTGGTTGTGGCTTGTGATTTGCAGAACCTGCCCTGTTTTGGAAGAAAATGGGGTTTTTGGTGTACAAGGGTGTTTGAGAGGTGGTGAGCTCGTGTTTCTGGCTTAGTGTAATGTGAAAAACTTGTTTGAAATGAATACAACACTTGGTTATATCAGATTACAAAGTTGTGGACTTTTTGCACAATGACTTGTTTTTGAAGTAAAAGTGAGAAGTGACCATGCCAAGGTTGTACAGGCCTGTATTCTAGCTGCAGAAAGTTGGTGAACTTTGCCTGATATTAGGGAGCTTTGTTTGCAGCAAAAGGCTTGGTGTATGGCTCAAGATAACCAATTTGACATAAAGCATGCTTTATGTAAATGGCATTGTTAACTTTTTGCCAAAAATGGATTAAACCCCTTTGTATAATGCTTCATAGATCAGAAAAAAGCCTTAATCCAATGTGTTTGCATTTAATTTATAAGCGTGGAGAGGTTTAAGGACCTGTAAACCAAGTACAAGCATGGTTTGGACAAAATTGCAAGTCGTATCAATGTGCAAAATGCCTTGGCCAAAAGTGATAATTAGCCAATTTCAAACTTTCGATTCTCCCTAACCACAAATGATCTGTGAGAGTTCTTGGACATTTTGGAAAGCTTGTAACATGATCTACAATACATATTTGAAATGAATTTTGATATTCCACATGTAACTATGTGAAACATTGCCATGAAGATAGGTCAAAATCCTGCCTAAACTAGGGCAAAATTTCACTAAGTTAAAAGTTTCATGGACCCTTGTTCACAAAATCAAAACTTGAGATCCAAGAATATTTTGGGAAAACTTTGTGAATCAAAGTTGTAGATTTTTTGGAGTACTAAAACTTTCATGTTGGAAGTTTTCTTTGAATCCAATTGCATCATGGTGACAAAGTTGGGAAAAGTTGGGGAAAAATAAGAAATTTTCATAACTTAGAAAATTTCTAAGTTATGAAAATTTTCCATTTTAAACCCTAATTTTCAAAATTAGGTTTCTTGGTGAAAATTTTTCATGTTTTGACACATCTTGATGAAAAATGACCCTTGGCACTTGATTTTGACCAAAAAGTCAACGTTTGACTTTTCAGTGTACAGTTTATTTTTGATCAGTTGACTAGAAAATTCATTTGTCAATCCAATGCTTTTGAGATATTTTGAACCTTGTGATTAGGTCAAGATGATGCCATTGAGTCCTTGAATCCATGCTTGAACCCAATTTGCCATTGGCTAGGTGAAAAATCAGAGATTGCCCTTCTACAGTCAAAACCCTAAAAATGACCATTTTGCCCTTTTAATGATCTTATCAAATTTCTTGAGGAGTTGTGGTCCAAACTTGATCAAATGGTTCATATGAGTCTATAATGTTGATGTGGATAAAAAATTATGAGGTTTGACTGTAAATTGGCCACAATTGACTTTTTCCCCAATATAGTTGATTTTTAGGTCAACTGTCCAATTGACTGGGCAAAAATTTGATTCAAGGCTTGAAACTTGGTATGAGCAATCTTAGGGGTCCAACATGAAGTATGAAAGTCACATGGGGCATTGAAAGTCCAAAAATCCATGTGCAAACTCAAACCCTAATTTCAGGTCAACAGTGTAAGGAGATGTCTTGAGCAGAGCAAACCCTAATCCTGGCTGGAGTCCAAAGAGTCTTGTGAGGGGAAATCTTGATAAAATGAGAGGGAAAATTTTGGGGTACAACAGCTGCCCCTGTTCAATATTCTTGAACCTGAAGAGTTAGATTGGTGAGTTTGTCGTTCGTGACTCGAAGGTAAAAGATGATTGGACACTAAAGTGCCCGTAAATTTGCACTCGTCAAAATGTAGTTGAGGGAATGGGCTTAAAGATGCCATTTGGAGATGGTAGAATCTTGTTGGAGATGGGCTTAAAGATGCCATCCAAGAATGTTTGTTGAAAATTAGGAGAATGAACATCATAATGGTATTCGTGTCTGGAACGTATCTGAGTTGTATCTGGAGATTGGATTTGTATGAGCAAGGGAATGGCGTCCGTGTCTGGAGCGTATCCGAGTTGTAACTGTATTTGATTCTTGAATGAATAACAGAATGACTGCCGTGTCTGGAGTGTATCTGTATTGTATCTGAATCTGAAATCTGAATAAGCGACATAATGACATCCGTGTCTGGAGTATCTCTAAGCTGGGGGAATAGGTCAGAATAAGTGACAGAGTGGTAATCGTGTCTGGTGCATATCTAGACTGTATCTGAAGTTGAGATCTGTATGAGTAGCAGAATGACTTCCGTGTCTGGAGTGTATCTGAATTGTAACTGGGATCCGAATAAGTGACAGAATGACTTCCGTGTCTGGAGTGTATCCGTACTTGAAATTGATAGTTGAATCTGAATGAGAAATAGGATGGCTTTCGTGGGGAGCGTATCTAATCTGTATCTGATCGTTGAAGTCTGAATGAGTGACAGAATGCCATCCGTGTCTGGGGTGTATCCATACTGTATCTGAATAAGAGATCTGAATGAGTAACAGAATAACTTCCATGTCTTGGAGTGTATACGTACTGTATATGAAATCTTTGGATATTTGTTAAAGATAGCTTTTAATCTTATCCTGAAAAGGGTAAAATGTTAGCTGAAACACAAAGTTATGTTGCATTAAATGGATGATGCAATAAAATGTGTTTTATCAATGTTTATGATATATGAATGTAATGTATGTGCATGTAAGCTGATTAGCTGTCTTGCTGAGGAAAATAAATCCTTGATAGCTGGAGATAATGAAATCTTTGACTGCTGTCGGGGAAAATAAATCTTTGACCGCTGTTGGAGATTCAAAAATCTTTGATTGCTGAGGATGAGAAATCCTTGTCGACCACTGTTGGGGATAGGAAATCCTTGGTAACTCGCGGGGATTATCAAAAACTTTGACAACTTCTGTGGGGATGTGACAATTGTTCATGACTTTCCTGGGGATAGGGGCCTTTCAAGTCTGCTTGAGAAACCTGCTTGGGGAATCCAGAGATCTTTGATGACTATGGCTGGGGATTACACCAATGGGAATCCTTACTCGGCTGGGGAATAAGGAAAACTCTGATGATTTCTACTGGGGATCAAACAAAGGAAAACCTTGATCTGATGGAGAATAAGGAAACTTTGATGGCTTCTGCGGGGAGTTAAGAATGAGAAACTTCGATCTCCTGGGGAAATTGAAACCATGGGGGCTTCACTGGAGAAGTGATAAGTGAGAATCTTCGATTTGCAGGGGATTAAAAATTCTGACAAATTCATGCTGGGAGTGATGAAGACTCTGGCAACTTCACTGGGGAATCAGGAATGAGAATCTTCAATCTGCTAGGGGAATTTGAATCCTTGGGGACTTCAAGCTGGGGAGTTAAGAATGAGAATCTTCATTCTGTTGGGGAGTAAAATCACTGTGGGGAGTAGCTATACTGCTGGAGAGTAGCTATACTGCTGGAGAGTAAGCTATCCTGCTGGAGGGTAAGTTCAAGACTCTAGGGGAAGAGGTTTATTCCTGTTTGGAACAAATTCAAGAGTTTTGGTTGTATGCCGCTCTACTGGGGAATTACCCGGAGGTTGGGGATAAAAGTTAACTGTTATCTGGTTAATTCTCAGACTTTAAGACAACTTGTTGGGGAATCTGGGGAAAACTGAATGGTTATCACTGTAGATTGATAGTTGGAAACTTGACTCCATTCGGGAAGAAGGTTTCATCTCCGCTGAGGGTCTGTAGTTAAAAGTTTTTCTCCGTTGAGGATTGGGAGTTTGAAAACTTAACTCTGATGGTGGGTTAAGGGTTTGAAGATATAACTCCGCCGGGGATTGGGATATTGAAGATTTGACTCTGGCGAGGATTTTGAAATTTAATTCCACTGGGGATATGTATTTCAAGGTTTTAGCTCCTCCGAGGATCTAGATGATGTACTGCAGGGGATTTCTCTTGGAATAGCCTAAAGACGTTTTCCTATACTTTCAACCTGTCAGTAATTATTCTTTCACATTTCGTTCATTTGTAAACAGCGATTATATTCAAATGGATATGCTCATTTAATAAATCATTAGATGTTTTCAAATAAAACACTAGTGTAAAAAGGAAAAAGACAAATAGTTTTTGCACTTAGAAGTATCTTTTGTATTAACTTTGTGTAAGTATTTTGTACAAAGGAGACATACATCCTAGTAAGAGAACGTTGTCATAAAAATTGAGAAAAATTTATACAAAGAAAGATGGCTATGTGTAAAAATTCCATGGGGTTCCCATTATACTATAGCCTTCGTAACTCTGGATATCTTATCCATTCGTTGCTTCGTCCGAAGATGATTGGATTGATCAGAAGCCAGGAGCTTGTCTGTGAAGAGATTGTCCTTATAGTGATCCGACGAGACATAATCATACGCTTTAATTCCCTAACTTTTGCCTGGACCGCCCTTTCGGGTTTTCAGTCCACCGGGAAACCCTTTTTTGCCCAAGTCGCCCTTTCGGGTTTTCAACTTGCCGGGTGTACAGATTTTTTTGTTTATCCCTAATTTTTTCCTGAACCGCCCTTTCGTGTTTTCGATTCACCGGGATGCCCATTTTTTCCCAAGTCGCCCTTTCGGGTTTTCAACTTTACGGGTCGTTTATGCGTAGTATATTTTGACTATGTCTGCGTTCGCAGGGTGCGGCAGGTCGTCATCGTCCATGGTGGTTAAGATCATTGCCCCACCAGAAAAGATGTTTTTGATCACAAAAGGTCCTTCGTAGGTAGGAGTCCATTTTCCCCTGGGATCACTTTGCGGCAAGATGATCTGCTTGATTACAAGGTCCCCGACTTGATATACATGGCGCTTAACTTTCTTGTTGAAAGCCTTGATCATCCTCTTTTGATACGTCTGACCATGACAAACAACAGTAAGTCGCTTCTCGTCAATCAAGTTTAAGTTGATCAAGCCGGGTCTGAATCTAATCGTCTTCACTCAAACCAGCATCCTTCATGATTCTCAAGGAGGGAATCTGAACCTCGATAGGTAAAATAGCTTCCACGTCGTATACCAAAGAATAGGGTGTTGCCCCAGTTGATGTTTGTTCCGTGGTACGGTACCCGTGCAGAGCAAACAGTAACATCTCATGCCAGTCCTTGTAGGTGACTGTCATCTTTTGTATGATCTTCTTGATATTTTTGTTCGCAGCTTCGACAACACCGTTTATCTTTGGTCGATAGGGAGATGAATTGTGATGTTGAATCTGGAACTGATCGCACAGAGCGGTGATCATAGTGTTGTTCAGGTTTGTACCGTTGTCAGTAATGATCCTTTCGAGGATACCATACCGGCAAACGAGGTTCTGCTTGGTGAAGCGGGCAACAACATTCTTTGTAACGGATGCGAAGGACACTGCTTTGACCCACTTGGTAAAGTAGTCAATGGCCACCAGAATGAAACGATGTCCATTGGATGCTGTAGGCTTGATCTCTCCAATCATGTCGATTCCCCACATAGCGAATGGCCAAGGAGTTGTTAAGACATTGAGAGGAACTGGAGGTATATGTACCTTGTCAGCATAGATTTAGCATTTGTGACAAGTACGGGAATGTTAATGGCAGTCAACTTCCATGGTAGACCAGTAATAGCATGCCCGCAGGATCTTCTTAGCCATCATATGTCCGCTAGAATGAGTGCCAAAGGTGCCATTGTGCAGTTCAGCCATGATCTACTCAGCTTCAACCTTGTCTACACAATGGAGTAGAATGCAATCATGATTGCGCTTGTATAGGATACCATTGCTTAGGAAGAATTTAGCTGAGAATGTCCTTAAGAACTTTTTATCGTTGACTGAAGCTCCTTCAGGGTATTCTTGAGTCTCGAGATACCTTTTGACTTCATGAAACCAAGGTCGGTCCACAACTTCTTCGGTATTAATCTCGTGACAATGTGCAGGTTCGTCCATCCGTTCAATGGTGATTTGGGGAACCTCATTATCCCAGTTAAGTTTAAACATGGATGACATTGTAGCTAGCGCATCTGCTAGCTGATTCTCTTCTCGCGGGAAGTGCTCGAAGGTAATCTGCTCAAAATGTGGTAACAATTTCAAGACATGTTCTTTGTAAGGGATGAGGTTTGGATGTTTAGTATCCCACTCTGCTTTGATTTGACTGATAACCAAAGCTGAGTCCCCAAATACAATCATAGATTTGATGCTAAAGTCAATTACGGCCTTGAGACCAAATATACAAGCTTCATAGTCGGTCATGTTGTTGGTGCAGCTGAAGCAGAGTCTGGCAGTGAAAGGTGTATGGAAACCTTCTGGAGAAATAAGTACAACACCGATACCATTGCCAAGTGCATTGGAGGCACCATCAAAGTACAGGGTCCATCGAGATCCTTGTCCAGGTCCGTCATATGGTCTATTCTCTTCAATGTTATCCAAAGTCATGATATCCTCGTCGGGGAAGTCGAACCTCATGGATTGGTAATCTTCGACAGCTTGATGGGCCAGATGATCGGCTAGTACACTCCCCTTTATATCTTTTTGGGTCGTGTACTGTATATCATACTCAGTGAGGATCATCTGCCATCTAGCGATTCATCCGGATAGAACAGGCTTTTCAAAGATGTACTTGATGGGGTCCATCTTAGAGATCAGCAAAGTGGTATGAGTTAACATTAACTGCCTCAGCCGGCGAGCAGCCCATACCAAAGCGCAACAAGTTTTCTCGAGCAGTGAGTATCGGGTCTCACAGTCGGTAAACTTTTTGCTAAGGTAATAAATGGCATGCTCTTTTCTGCCAGACTCGTCATGTTGGCCCAATACGCACCCCATTGAATTCTCTTGGACGGTCAGATACATGATTAGCGGCCTTCCTTCGACGGGTGGCATCAAGATAGGAGGTTCTAGCAAATACTCCTTGATTTTATCGAAAGCAACTTGACAGTCATCATTCCATTTAACCACCTGATCTTTCTTCAACAGTTTGAAGATTGGTTCACAGGTAGATGTTAGGTGAGAAATGAACCTTGCAATGTAGTTTAGGCGCCCCAAGAAACCTCTAACCTCCTTCTCAGTGCGAGGGGCAGGCATTTCTTGTATAGCTTTGACTTTGGCAGGATCAACCTCGATGCCTTTGTTACTGACGATGAAACCCAAGAGTTTACCGAACCTGACTCTAAAAGTGCACTTGTTAGGGTTCAGTCTGAGCTTATACTCTTTCAACCTGACAAACAGCTTTTGCAGATGGTCGAGGTGTTCTTCTTCCGTTTGTGAATGGGCTATCATGTCGTCTACGTAGACCTCTATCTCATGATGTATCATGTCATGAAACAAAGCTACCATGGCGCGTTGATAGGTTGCCCTGGCATTCTTCAGTCCGAATGGAATCACTTTATAACAGAACGTACCCCACTGTGTAACAATGGTAGTTTTCTCCATGTCCTTAGGGGTCATTTTGATCTGGTTGTACCCTGAAAATCTGTCCATGAAAGAAAATACCTTGTGCTGAGTTGTATTGTCAACCAAGATGTCAATGTGCGGTAGTGGAAAGTCATCTTTAGGGCTAGCCCTGTTTAAGTCTCTGTAATCCATGCACATTCTGACTTTGTCGTCCTTCTTAGGCACGGGCACAATGTTAGCAACCCATTGTGGATAGGAAGTAACAACAAGAAATCCAGCATTGAACTGCTTCATAACTTCTGCTTTGATCTTTCCAGACATATCGGGCCTCATGCGGTGAACTTTTTGTTTAATTGGTGGACAGTCTTCTCTTGTAGGGAGACGGTGAACCACAATATTTGTATCGAGTCCTGGCATGTCTTCGTAGGACCAGGCGAAGATCTCAACATATTCATTCAACAGCTGAACTAAGCGCTCTTTGACACTTGGCTGCAGGTTGGCACCCACTCTGACTTCTTTTTTGTCTTCCTCTGTACCCAAGTTGATTGTCTCTAACAACTCCTCGTGAGGTAGAATAGCCATTTCTTCCTGTTGTAGCAGTCTAGCCAACTCTCCAGGCACTTCACAGTCTTGCTCACCTTCGTACTCGGTATGGTAGACCAGATCTTCAGAGTCACTGAAGGCCATAGCAGAATTGTTACCCATGGAATCTGGAATGGATGGGTACCTGCATTTTGTGAGTGTGGGTATGTGTAAGGGATAGCCACCTTTAAACAAATAAAATATAAAAAAGAAAGAAAATGAACACAGAATTTTATATATGAAAACGCCCATGATTCATTAAAATGGCATATGAAGATGAAAAATCAAACCCTTACAAATGGACCTATGTACCTCGGGTAAGGCACAAGTTTAAAAGTGTACGAATTGTTTAAGAATTATTACAAACCAACAGAAATGTTTGAAAGATAAATTACTGATTGATAAAAGTAATGGGAATAAAGTCCTTTGCCTCCCAATTGCATAGTCCTCCTTCAACGGTAGGGAAAATCCAGTCTTCTAGGTTTCTCCCCTCTTCACCATCCTCCAAAGCACTGACTCCATGATGAGTGATCTTCACTGGTGGTCCTCCAGCCCGGGAGCGACGCACAGCCTTTTGAGCAGAGGCAGTGAAACCCAAGCCGAATTTATCAGACTTGAAAGGAAAATCGGGCAGCTGCCCCCAGATTGTGCTTCCTCCTTCTTCAATCATAACCTTTGCATCTTTGAGAGACGACATCCGAGGCGGAGGTCGGGTAATCATGGGTACAGAAGGCACTGTCTTGGTTTCCGCAATCTCCTGAGCTACCTCCTCAAAATACTGAAAGGGGGTTTCGATGAATTCACCATCCAATTCCATATAGCGAAAAGAATTAAGATGGATTATCATGTATTCCTCTTCACCGTGAACTGTCACAATTTTCCCCTGGACAGGGTACTTGAGCTTCTGATGCAGAGTTGAAGTGACGGCTCCAGCATGATGAATCCAGGGTCTTCCTAACAAGCAAGAATAGGAGGGACGGATGTCCATGACATAGAATATGGAATTGAAGGTTTCAGTTCCCACTTTAATCGAGATGTCCACCTCCCCGTGGACCATCCGTTTAGAACCATCAAAGGCTCTAACAATGATGTTGATGGGCTTCAAGGTTAAACCTTCACAATCTAGCCTATCCAATGCCTTCTTTGGTAAGACGTTCAGCGACGAACCAGTGTCTACCAGAACGTGTGCCAGAGTAGTCCCTCTGTATTCCACCGAGACATGCAGAGCGTCATTATGTTTTCTCCCTTTGATTGTTAAATCAGCATCGGAGAACCCTAGACCGTTGTCTGCTGTTAGGCTAGCTACACATTCCTGGAACTGGTCCGTGGAGGTTTCCTGGGGCACATGGGCCTTCTTCAAAAATTTGATCAAAGCTTTGGCATGAGCTTCTGAACAAAGCAGCAAGGCCAGCATAGATATTTTTGAGGGGGGTTTGCCCCAGTTTCTCCACAACATTATAATTGCTTTTCTTGATTATTTTCAAAATCTCTTCCATTTCTTTTTGAGAGGTTTCAGGGATGATCAATGGCTGAGCCCTCGTCCTGACAGGCTCTTCTTGGATCCCTTTTCCTCTATCAGTAGCAGTAGCAAAGGGGACAACCACAGGAGTTACAACTTCTTCAATAACCGGAGTTCTCGCAGATATGTTGACCGGCGCAGGGGTAACCTTAGGAGCAGCTGAGGCTCCGAAGATTGCCTTTGGAGGCGCAATCTCCGGAGAGAAAATTCATCCACTGCGGGTGATTTTACTCGTTCCGGAAATGTTTCCAATGTCGGAAGTCTCTTCATCAGAACTCTCTTCAGTTGATTCAATTTGTTTAATACCGTGGTAAAAGATCTCTCCCCCATAGTTCCACGGTATTGATTTGTTGGACTTATACGGGATAGGTCCCGACATGGTTATCTTCAAAGGTACAATCTTCGGATCGGATGTAATCTTAACAGGTCTTTTAGAGACCTTGGAAAGATTGGCAGATATGGTAATTATCGAAACATCATTAACAGGAGTCGGTGTAACATGAGTCTTTTCAAAAAGTATTTCTTGGTTATCCATTAGGCGTTGGATGCCTAACTTTAACAACGGACAGTCGGTTGGTAAGGATGAACAAAGGCAACAATCTTCTTCACAACCTGAGAAAATCCCAGCCTTCAGCAAATTCAACTTGATTATCGGTAGCGGAGTCATCAAATCATCAACGGTAGCAACAAAAATATCCTCTTCAACAGCATGGACATTGTGACCATGCTTTGGCATTGGAGCAGATATCACATTAGGCTTTTCAGGGGCGTCGAATTCAACTTCTTTAACATCTATAAAATCCTGAATCTTATTCTTGAGGGCCCAACAATTGTTGGTGTCATGCCCGAGGCTGTCTGAATGATAAGCACACTTGGCATTTGAATGGTAGTAAGGAGAAGATGTATTCGGATTCTTCGGTGCCTCTTTCAAACTTGCAAGGTTTAACTTCAAAAGATGAGGGAGAACCTGAGCAGGTGTCATATTGATCCGGGTGAATTTCCGTGCAGGCCTTTCCACCCTTGCTTGGTTGGTTCTGGGTTGATTGTTTCGAGGCTGATCATCTGCAGACTTCTGAATTATTACGGCCTCCACCGTTGGCCGGCGCTCAACTCTTCCTTGACTTCTTTGGGAGTAGACAGCTGAGACTTCTTTCTTTGTTGGAAAGGTCTTTTTAATGGCAGCGGAAGCAGATGCGTCCTTTTGAATTTTCTCGCTTTGATGTCGGCTTCAACTCTCTAACCAGTCAGAATCAACTCGGTGAACCCCGCAGACGAACTTCCAATCAGGTGATTGAAAAAGGGGCCTGACAGTGTACCCAAGAACATATCTACCAGCTCCCTCTCAGATAGAGGTGGTTGTACCCGTCCCGCCAAGTCTCTCTATTTCTAGGCATACTCTTTGAAACCTTCATTTAAGACCATGCCCATACTCTCTAATTGAGTACGTGTTGGTGCTAAATCTGCATTATATTGATATTGTCTGTAGAAGGCAGCTGCCAAATCCTCCCAATTATGCACATCAGACCTCTCTAGCTGGTAAAACCAATCTAACTGCATCCCCAAAAGACTGTCCTGGAAGAAATGAACCCATAGATCCATATCATAAGAATGCGGTTGGATTTTTCTGACGTAAGATCGCAGATGCATCTTTGGACAACACAAACCGTCATATTTTGCAAATATAGGCACCTTAAACTTAGGGGGAATAACAATCCCAGCAACCAACCCTAGATCCTCAAAGTCCATCCTAGGCCCTCTTTGCACCTCCATGGCAACCAGACGCTCTTCCAGATTCTTGTACTTGTCGTCTGCAGGAGGGTACTGTTGTTCAGAATAGTCTTCATCCTCCTCTTCTTCTTCTTCTTCCCCAGACTCAGATTGCACTGCAGTTCCTTTACCCTTTCTTACCCCTTCATCAGATGTCGAGGGGAAATCCAGGACCCTTCTAACTTGACCTTCAAATCTTCTACCCAAAGTAGCCACGCCAACCCTCTTCTTTTTCTTTTTCTCCTTTTCCTTTTCCAGTAGAGTTTTGAGCTCCTCTTGACCCATTGCCAAGGTCATGAGTAGCTGTTGGAACTGTGAATTCTGCGCTTGTAAGTCTTTGACCGTCTGCTCTATATCCATCTTGCTGAAATAAACAACAGAGAGATAAGGAAACCTGGTGTGAAGACCTTCTTATGCATATGATGAATGATATGTATTCATGTAATGCATTCAAGGATTCAGAAATTCAAATTTGTTTTAAACAAAAAGGAACACACGTCATATTAATAAGATAGAATTTGTTAGTACATAAATTCCCAATGGGCAAAATAATACAAAATTCTAATGTAAAAAGACGTTGCGCATCATTTTTGGTGCAATGTAGGTGTTGAGAGTCTGCTCTTCGTGAAGTTGACGAGTAAGTTCCAAAACCTTCTTCTCACTGGCGTAGAATTGGGCTTCAAAAGTATCGCGCTATCCCTTGAGCTGTATCCAACTCCTTTGCAAATCTTCAAGTGATGTTGGCATGTCAGGATGTAGGAGGGTGTATGGAACCTCTCCTTTCATAACAGGCTCTTTGATCACAGGAAGCGTGTAGGGGTAAGGCATCATAAGACTTTGGGTGCGGGTTCGTACCCACTTGAGGTAAGGCTCAAGGGGGATGGAATTCTTGTGTCCCAAGGTCTTAATGTCCACCTTGTTGGGCGTCCTCCAAGCTCGGATAAACCTTTGTCGAAGTCCTTGATTGTCGTTGTCGAAGTCAAAAAACAAGTCTGGAATCAGCATGTCATATGGGCCATCCCTTCGGGCATACCCAAACTGTCTCAGAGCCAAGCAGGGGTTGTAGGTAATGCCTCCCTGAATGCCAAGTAAAGGGACATTAGGGAATTCCCCACAATGATCAATGATGATAACATTTTCTCTGGATCGAGAACACCAATGAACATCTGAATGTGTAAGAGTCATCAATCGTTGTGACCACCTCAAACCTTGCTCATTCTTCAAGACTGATTGGGGAAGGTGAGAAATAAACCACCTTGCTAGAAGAGGAGTACAACACATGAGAACACCTCTTTTCCTCATTGTTCGAGTGTGAAATGAGTGGAGGATATCCCCAAGCAATGTAGGCACCGGGTTGCGAGCCATGAAAATTTTGACAGCACTGACATCTATAAGCTGGCCAGGGTTTGGGAACAAGACCATCCCATAGATGAGAAGAGCTACAATCTCTTCAAAATCTTATAAGTCCAATGAATTCCAACAGCTTTGGGCCTTCTTAAATAGAAACTTTGATAAGAAGCCTTTGACACCACTTCTAGTTTCCCAATGGCCTATGATATCAGATGGTTGCAAGTGTAAGGCTTGAGCAACATCTTCGGGCTTTGGAGCTCTTTCCGTACCGTTGTAGGGTAGTTGATGGAGAATAGGAATCCTCAAGAGTTGAGAAAATTCCTCCAAAGTAGGCACAAGCTGGTAATCAGGAAATGTGAAGCAGTGGTGTAGGGGGTCAAAGAACTGGAAGAGAACTTTCACCATGTCTTCCTCAGTGTTGGTGTTGACTAAGTTGAGAAGACGACCATGCCTCTTGGTGAATGGAGAATTATCAGGAATCCTTGAAGCTAGCTCCTTGAGTTGGGGAGGAATTCTTACAAGGTTAACTTGAATTATTTTCCTGCGAAGTGAATCCATTACCTACAAAACAGGAACAAAGATGAAGATCTAAATCCTTGAAATGGTTAGTGGATGCATATGATGCTTCATGATTTCCATGATGTTATGCACAAGTATATATGTACAAACAAATCACACAAGATCCTAGTTTCATGCTTGCATGTGGTTTCATAGGTAAGTACCCTCTTGAAGTTTAGTTGGCTCAACCTGTCCTATAAAGAGTAACCGGGTTCTAAGGAGCTCAATATCACTGGATTATTTTGTGTTCATTATTTCAGTTTAGCCACTTTACTGGCGACCGAAATATTCCAAGAAAAAAACCCTCAATGAGTTTAGTATCGAGTATCTACCAACTTCGGACTGCACCAAAGCTGGTAATCTCACTACTCCTAAAAAGGCTAAGATGGTCAAGTAAAGGTTCTAAAAGTCCCTTAGTGCTTCATGACATTACTCAGCGGCCCCGTATTCTCTTTGATTAACAAAGGCTACTGGTACCCACAAATATGTCGCACTAATATAGCTATTGCTTCAACCATGTCGGTATACCCCGCACAGTTTCTACAATGTATTGCTATTTACCTATGAATGTTTCCCCAAATCTGGGTAGAGGATTCAAACCCAAACAATAGAACCAAATGTAAAGCAATTAAATCAAGCAAGATAAGCATGTAAATGTGATCTAAAACCCTAACGTAACCCCACTTTTAGAGTTTTCCCCAGCAGAGTCGCCAGTTCTGTGATGCGGTGGGAGAACTGACTTGAGGTTTTGCGTTTGTATTCGCAAATGTTTTGGTTTAGCAAGAGTCGCCACCGAATTTTTATTTTATCCAAAGGAAAGGTCAAAAAGCACAGGAAAGACCTTTGAGATTGTTTTTCGGTTCGGGGGGTAGATTATGAAAAGGGAAGGTGCTAGCACCCTTTTCATCTATGGTTTTCCATGGGCTCTTAGTTACTTGTTTTAGATCACTTCCTTTTGCTTTTCAATTGTTTGAAATGGTACTTTTGTGTGTGGTTTTAAAAGTATTTTTGAAAAGAGGCCTTTGTTTAGGCAACCTTTGTAATGATTCTTGTTTGAATGTATACAAAGGTGTTTGTCTTTTGAAAAATGTTTCAATGTTTGAAAGTTTGTTTTGGGAAAATGTTTTGAAATTGTGTTGTGATGTGTTTGAAATTAGCAAGGATGTTTGCAAGTTTGATCAAGTAACTAGGAGTTGTCTACCCTACTCAAAGATCTTTCCTACACATTTTTAACCCTTTGACATTGTTGTTTTACCATTGTATTTGGTAAACAACCTTGTGTTTGGATGTTAAACGGGACAGGTGTGGGTCATCGTATGACCATGATAGCAATGGTGTTAAGTATCTTAGCAAGTTTTTTGAGGGTCTAGATCATTTTTGTATAGGCAACCAAGATAGCGTCATTGAGGGACTATGATCTTTTGTTTTTATTTGATTTTGCTTTGCCAAGATACCTAGCATGCATACCATGGCCATGTTTTTAAGGCAACAAATGGATGAAACCCTAGGGGTGCTTGTGTGCATTGTGTTGTCATTTTTCATGCTTTTTTGTCTTGTATTAGTCAGGCTATTTTGTTTGATTTTTGGTTATCATACAAAACCCTAATTTACTAATCATGCATATAAAAGCAATAAACGCGTAAAAGTAAATCTACGACTATTACAAAATTGATATGGGGAGGGGGATACAAGTTTGAATAAGGGATATTTTGCACAAAATAAAACCCTAAAACTATTACAACCATATTGAATTTATTGTACAAATAATAAATTGACAAATATTTAAATATGCAATTAAATATGAATATGCAAAAATGTTTTTTTTGTATTTATTTTAAAAAATAAGAAAAATATTGTGATTATTTTTGAAAAGGGTGGAAACCCTAATTTTTGTTTAAAGAAAATATTGTTTTCTAATTGTTTTATTTATTTTATTATGTACAAGGAAATAATAAAAATAATATAAACAAAATGTTAAAAAATTAAATATTATATGAAAATATTAATTTAAGTGTATAAATAATGAAAATAAAAATATATAATATTTTTATAATATTTACAAGTTTTTATTTAAGAAAATAAAAGTATATCATTATTAATAAATTATTTCTATGTCCAAAAAATAATAAAAATAATAAACTAAAATGTGAAAATTTAAGAAAATATTTTTGATGTTTTTTAATGTTCAAGAAAAATAAATAAAGTCATAAAATGAAAATAGAAATGGAAAATATAAAAAATAAAAACAATGGGCCAAGGGGGTGCAAAGAGTAAGTAGGAGGGTGTCAAAAGCAAGGCAAGCAAGCCCAGCCCATTTCCTTCATCCCTGTCCTTGAGACAGAAGCAAAACGCGTGTTTCTTGTTCAAACTGGTAACTCCTGCATTTGTGCTTAAAAACAAAAACTTGCAACATGAAAGTTATAGCTCTTGATCACACGATTCTAACCATGTAAAAAACTTAATCTAACTCTCAAAGACCAGAGAGAATTTCATTGGCCCAAAATCTTGACCTAGTTTTTTCAGAAAGTTCAACTATCAAATACTCCTAGCTCAGTTAACATAAATGAATTCTATGCATATGTACAACTCAAGGACAATGAGGACTACATTTTTTCTTCACAAACCTAAGCCTAATGATTCCTAAATAAGGAGATAGAAGTTTGAATTTTACCTGTTTCATTCAAGCTCGAGTATGGTAATGCAACAACTTTCAGTGAGGCCTGAGGTTCTTTTGAGCTTGCTTGATGTTCCCTTGACCTTTCCCAATGCATGGCTTGCTTTGAAATGGTCTAAAATTTCTTGTAGAACTCAACCTGCAAACTCAGAATTTGAAAATGGTGAAGTGTGTAAATGGAGTTACAGTGGCTTGGGAATGGTTGGGATATCTTAGGTGTATTGTTTAGAAAGTGTTTGAAGTAATTTGGGACAAAACGCACGAGTGAATTTGGTTGTGGCTTGTGATTTGCAGAACCTGCCCTGTTTTGGCAGAAAATGGGGTTTTTGGTGTACAAGGGTGTTTGAGAGGTGGTGAGCTCGTGTTTCTGGCTTAGTTTAATGTGAAAAACTTGTTTGAAATTAATACAACACTTGGTTATATCAGATTACAAAGTTGTGGACTTTTTGCACAATGACTTGTTTTTGAAGTAAAAGTGAGAAGTGACCATGCCAAGGTTGTACATGCCTGTATTCTAGCTGCAAAAAGTTGGTGAACTTTGCTTGATATTAGGGAGCTTTTTTTGCAGCAAAAGGCTTGGTGTATGGCTCAAGATAACCAATTTGACATAAAGCATGCTTTATGTAAATGGCATTGTTAACTTTTTGCCAAAAATAGATTAAACCTTTGTATAATGCTTCATAGATCAGAACAAAGCCTTAACCCAATGTGTTTGCATTTAATTTATGAGTGCGGAGAGGTTTAAGGACCTGTAAACCAAGTACAAGCATGGTTTTGACAGAATTGCAAGTTGTATCAATGTGTAAAATGCCTTGGCCAAAAGTGATAATTTGCCAATTTCAAACTTTCGATTCTCCCTAAACACAAATGATCTTTGAGAGTTCTTGGACATTTTAGAAAGCTTGTAATATTCTCTACAATCCATATTTGAAATGCATTTTGAGATTACACTTGGAACTATGTGAAAAATTTCTATGAAGATAGGTCAAAATCCTGCCTAAAGTAGGGCAAAATTTCACTAAGTTAAAAGTTTCATGGACCCTTGTTCACAAAATCATAACTTGAGATCCAATCATCTTTTGGGAAAACTTTGTGAATCAAAGTTGTAGATTTTGTGGAGGACTACAACTTTAATGTTGGAAGTTTTCTTTGAATTCAATTGCATCATGGTGAAAAAGTTGGGGAAATTTGCGAAAAAATAAGAAATTTTCATAACTTAGAAAATTTCTAAGTTATGAAAATTTTCCATTTTAAACCCTAATTTTCAAAATTAGGTTTCTTGGTGAACAAGTTTCATGTTTTGACACATCTTGATTAAAAATGACCCTTGGCACTTGATTTTGACCAAAAAGTCAAAGTTTGACTTTTTAGTGTACAGTTAATTTTTGATCAGTTGACTGGAAAATTCATCTGTCAATCCAATGCTTTTGAGATCTTTTGAACCTTGTGATTAGGTCAAGATGATTTCGTTGAGTCCTTGAATCTGTGCTTGAACCCAATTTTCCATTGGCTAGGTGAAAAATCAGAGATTGCCCTTCTATAGTCAAAACCCTAAAAATGACCATTTTGCCCTTTTGATGATCTGATCAAATTTCTTGAGGAGTTGTGGTCCAAAATTGATCAAATGGTTCATATGAGTCTATAATGTTGATGTGGATAAAAAATTATGAGGTTTGACTGTAAATTGGCTACAGTTGACTTTTTCCCCAATATAGCTGATTTTTAGGTCAATTGTCCAATTGATTGGGCAAAAATTTGATTCAAGGCCTGAAACTTGGTATGAGCAAAATCTTAGGGGTCCAAAATGAAGTATGAAAGTCACATGGGGCATTGAAAGTCCAAAAATCCATGTGCAAACTCAAACCCTAATTTCAGGTCAACAGTGTAAGGAGATGTCTTGAGCAGAGCAAACCCTAATCCTGGCTGGAGTCCAAAGAGTCTTGTGAGGGAAAATCTTGATAAAATGAGAGGGAAAATTTTGGGGTACAATAGTATGCATCCCGAAATATCTGAAAAGATTAAAGTTGAGGTCATGAAACAATTCAATGCGGATTTCTTAGCTGCTACATCCAATCCTCAGCGGGTTGCAAATATGGTGTCGGTACCTAATAAGGATGGTGAGGTGCGTATGTGTATAGAATATAGGGGTTTGAATAGGTAAAGCCCCAAAGATGACTTTCCACTTCTGCATATTGATGTTCTAGTTGATAACATTGCTCAGCATAATGTATTCTCCTTCATGGATGGTTTCTCTAGTTATAATTAAATCAAGATGGAACCTGAAGACATGGAAAATACTACTTTTTGCACACAATGGGGCACTTTCTATTACAAAGTTTTTCCTTTTGGTTTGAAGAACTCCGGTGCAACATATCAATGTGTTATGGTAGCTTTGTTCCATGATATGATCCATCATGAGATAAAGGTTTACGTTGATGACATGATATTCAGCTCTCATACTGAAGATGAACATCTCAACCACCTACACAAGTTGTTTGAGAGACTAAAGAAGTACAAGTTGAGGTTGAATCCAAACAAGTGCACCTTTTGGGTAAGATCCGATAAACTCATAGGTTTCCCGTTAATGGTAAAGGTATTGAAGTTGATCCTGCCAAGATTAAAGCCATTCAATAAATTCCATCTCTCCATACTGAGAAGGAAGTCAGAGGTTTCTTGGGACGATTGAACTACATTGCTAGATTTATTTCCCTTTTGACCACTACTTATGAGCCAATCTTCAAGTTACTAAAGAAAGATCAAGTAGTGAAGTGGAACGACGATTGTCAGATAGCCTTCAACAAAATCAAGGAGTACCTCCAGGAACCTTCAATTTTGATGCCACCAATTAAAGGAAGAACTCTGATCATGTACTTGAAATTATTACTGAACTAAATGGGGTGCGTATTGGGGAAACATGACGAGTCTGGTCGAAAAGAGCATGCAATATACTACCTTAGTAAAAAGTTTACCAACTTTGAAACAAGATACGCACTGCTCGACAAAACTTGTTGTGCTTTGGCATGGGCTGCTCGCTGACTAAGATAGTATATGTTGACTCATACTACTTTGTTGATCTCTAAGATGGATAAAATGAAATACATATTCGAGAAACCCGCTCTCTCTAGAAAAATAGCAATATGGTAAATGGTCTTGACAGAATGCGACATTCAGTACACTACTCAGAAGGCAATCAAAGGAAGTGTACTGGAAGATAATTTGGGTCATCAAGCTGTAGATGACTATCAGTCTATGAATTTTGAGTTCCTATATGAGAATATTATGTTAGTTACTGATTATGAAGAACCTGGACCATATGAAGGACCTAAATCGGGATCCTGATGGACTATGGTTTTTGATGGAGCTACCAATGCGCTTGGTAATGGAATTGGTGTTGTGATTGTCACTCCCAAGGGTTTCCATACGCCCTTCACTGCCAGATTGTGTTTTGACTATACCAACAATATGGCCGAGTATGAAGTATGCATCATGGGTATCAAAGTTGCCATAGATATGACAATTAAATTCTTGAATGTATATGGGGACTCTGCCTTAGTGATCAGTCAGATTAAGGGAGAGTTGGTCACAAAGCATCCAAATCTCATTCCTTATCGAGAGCATGTGTTGATATTAATTATGTACTTTAAAGAAATCACTTTTGAACACATTCTGCGAGAAGAGAATCAATTGGAAGACGCACTAGCTACCATGTCATCTATGTTCAAAGTCAGATGGGATAATGAAGCTCCTCGAATTACTTTTGAGAGACTAAACAAACTGACACATTGCTACAAAGTCGATACTCATGGAGTAGAGTAATAGCCTTGGTACCACAAAGTAAAAAGATACCTCGAAACTCAAGAATATCCTGAAGGGGCATCTATCAATGATAAGAAATTTATAAGGAGGTTCTCTGTGAAGTTATTTATGAGTAACGAAATCTTGTACAAGCGCAACCAATTCAACTTTTCTTCGTTGTATAGACAAGAAGGAAGCTGAGAAAATTATGGAAGATATGCACAAAGGTGTCTTTGGTGCTCACTCCAGTGGACATACAATGGCTAAAAAGATTCTGAGAGCAGGTTATTATTGGTCTACCATGGAAACCGATTTCCATCATCATTCCAGAACTTACCACAAATGCCAGATTTATGTTGACAAAGTACATGTGCCTCTGGTTCCTTTTAATGTCTTGACTACTCCTTGCCCATTTGCAATGTGGGGCATTTATATGATTGGAGAGATTAAGCCTACCACTTCCAATTGGCATCGTTTCATCCTTGTCGCTATTGATTACTTCACGAAGTGGGTGGAGGTAGCCTCATTTGCTTCCGTTACCAAGAATGTTGTGGCTTGGTTCATTAAGTATAACCTTACATGTCGGTATTGCATCCCTGAAAGGATCATCATGGATAATGGTACCAATCTTAACAATACTATGATCATGGAACTATGCACGCAGTTCAAGATTATGCACCACAACTCTTCTACACACCGATCAAAGATGAATGGTGCAGTGGAAGCTACCAACAAGAATATCAAGAAGATCTTGCAGAAGATGACAGTGACATGAAAAGATTGTAATGAGACGTTACCATTTGCTCTTCATGGTTATCGCACTTCAATACATATATCAACTAGGGCAACCCCGTTCTCTTTAGTCTATGGTATGGAGGTTGTCTTACCTGTCGAAATCCATATTCCTTCTCTAAGGATTATGAAAGACACAGGTTTAGATGAAGATGAATGGATTCCGACTCGACTTGACCAGATAAATTTGATTGATGAAAAAAGGCTTGCGGATGTTTTCCATGGTCAGATGTATCAGAAATGCATGATCAAGGCCCTTAACAAGAAAGTCAAACATCAGGTGTACAAGACTGGTGATTTGGTAATAAAGCACATCATCCTACCACAAGGTGATCCCAGAGGCAAATGGACTCCCACATACGAAGGGTCATTTGTGATAAAAAAGATATTTTTTGGAGGTGCTATGATATACTTACCATCATGGACGGTGAAGATTTTTCCCACCCTGTGAATGCAGACATAATAAAAAAATACTATGCATAAAAGAGACCCGCTAGGTTCACAGGCCTAGGAAAAAATAAGGGCATCCCGGTGAACCAAAAGGGTTTGGGAAAAAATTAGGGATATATATAAAAAATTGTACATCTGACAAGTCGAAAACCTGAAAAGGCGGCTTGGGCAAAAAAGGATATCCCGGTGGACTGAAAACCCGAAAGGGTGGTCCAGGAAAAAGTTAGGGATTCAAGCGTACGACTATGTCCCATTGGATCACTCATCTACTTACGGCCAACTTTATTATTAGCGTCAAGTTCAAATGGTACAAATCAATTCAATCATCTTCTTCTGACAGCAAGTGATGAGATACTTAAAGACATAGGGGAAATAACAGAGTTGAAACTCGATGGGATCGTTTCCAAATAGTTATTTTTCTTTGTTTATAACTTTGTGCCCTTTTTTTCAATTTTTACGAAGATTTCCTCTTACTAAGATTTGTCTCCTTGTATAAAACTACATGCTTATAGGCAAACTTTCAGAATCAATGCAGTTAAATATATTTCAAAATTGAAAATTGTTTTTACTTTCTCTGTTTTGTTTGCAAAAACTTCCAATGATTACGTTAAATGAACATATACATTTGAATATGATTATTGTTTACAAAATATATGAATGAAAACTGGATTAGCATTTACTAAAGACCCTAGGAGTTGGGTTAATGTTCAAAAGTTGTCCATAAATTCCCACAGAACAATCTCTATGGAACTTTTTCTACAGAGCTATCTTCACAAGCTCATCCCCAATAGAGATATATTCCCTAGAGAGTTTAATATGCCCTCAGACAGAAATTGGGGCATCTTCCAGCAGTTCACCTCCATATCCCTGATGGATAGCTTGACATTATCATCTTCCCCAATAGGTCCCCTAGCAGATAAAGAAGTTGGATCATTTCCCCAGCATACGGTGGAAACTTCCTCAGCACAGCTTGTGAATTTCCAATCCTCATCAGAGATTATTTCCTCAATGCAGTCTACATGATTTAATTCCCCAATGGAGTTTATTTATCCAATACTGAAAATTCTCCGACAAAATTCTCTTCTCAGCCATATGTTATTCAATGTTGTCCTCCCCGGAAGAGCTGATAACCATATCGAAAACTTGGTCAGATAGCGCATCATAGGAATATCCATCTCTTTGATCCATAGTCAGGGTATATAAGAATCAAATCCTTCAATAAAAAGAACGATGGACGACCAACTTCCTGGAATTATCCTATCCCCAAGCAGAAGTCAAAGATCCCCAGCGGAGTGTCCTCAAACAGAAAGTGGGAATCCCCAGTAAAGAGGTTCTAAACAAAATTAAAGAATTACTTTCTTCATGCCCAACAACAATCATGTATTTATTTCTCCCAGCTAGATGTTGTTACAAGAAGCTACCGATACGCTCCAATAATGACATATTGAATCCATACATCATTTACAAAATATCATAACATATGCATACGAGACGCATATATATTTTCCCAGTTATTTAAAGAGCACCATTATGCAATGCATTACATACATCATGACATTGCATAAAACTAACTTTGTCTTTACAGGTTAGTTCCCGAACATATAGATATTGTCAATAATTCATCACTTTTTAGATAAAATCATATAGTGATTCATTCTGATAAACACATCATTCAGATACAGTCAGGCGAAGACTCATTCTGATCCACTTTTGGATAGTTAGGCGTAGAATCACTCCAATACATTTTTCATATACAGTAAGGCGAAGAATCATTTTGATCCTCTTATAGATACAATCAAGATATAGACTCATTCTAGAACATCATTCATATACAATCGAGACATAATATTCATTCTGAAACTCCCTAACACGTCTTCTAGATACAGTCAGGCGTAGACTCATTCTAATATACTTTTCAGATACAGTCGGGCGAAGACTCATTCTGATCCACCTTTATACATAGTCGGGCGTAGACTCATTCTAATACTTGTTCAGATACAATCAGGCTTAGACTCATTCTGATACTCCTATCAACATTTACTTCGGATGGCTTCTATAAGCCCATCTTCGACGACACTCAATCACCTCTCTGAATGTCATCTTTAATCTCGTTCAAGTAGTACAATCAACCAACAATGTTAGTTCATGCACATGTGAGTGCAAATTTTTGGGCACTTAAGTATTCAATCCTCTTCCATTTTCAAATCACAAAAGGCATGCATGCCAATCTAACTCTTCAGGTTTAAGAAGATTGAACCGGGGCAGCTATTGTACCCCAAAATTTGACCTCACATTTTCAAGACAAAATATTTCAATAGGTCTCCTCATGCTCCTTGTAAGTCCCCTTAATTTAATTAATTATTTAATTAAATTATTGTTGGATTATTTGTTGAAGTTGTGAGATGTTAAGAATTATTTGTATAAGTTTTTAGATTATTATTAATTAATTAATTAGTTGATTAATAATAATAATGTTGGAATTAATAGAACAATTGTGTTGAGCTCATGTTATTGGTTGGAAGTAGTAAACTGGGGGTGTGTAAGTTAGGACCAATTGGATTAATGATATAAGGTTAAACAGACACAATGGTTTGGTTTTTGGAGAGCAAGGACTCTTGTGCGCTGACTGTGTGAAGTCGCGCAAAGAGAGGAGCAAGCTGCCCGGTGTCGAGTAGAACAAAGCAAGGTTGTCGGCTGGGATTTTTGTAGAGCAACCTTCAATCCAGGTAAGGGTGGGGTTCTGACTTTATAATGGGATTTATTATGTGTATTATGTGGGAATTGGTTGTTTGTATGACTGTTGTGTGTTGATATTTCTAGATCAATTTTTGAAGTTGCCCGGTTCCTCATGTTGTGGTCGTTTAGGGAGTTACCGTATGACTGTCTTGCATGATTAGTGAACATGTTGTTGAAGTTGACCGTTACTATTGTTGTGGGTGTTTTTAGTTGTCTGGATGATTACCTAGTAGAATTGGTGATTAGGTTAGTGTAATGTATCATTGAGTGGTGTGGTGGTTATGATGTTGTGGTATTCTGAGTAGTTGGCAGGAAATTAGGGATTGTTGTTGTGGTCGTGTTAGGAAGGTTTTTGCGTGACTGTCTTATACAACGAATGAATCTGTTGATAGGAAATATAGTTGCCTGTTACTGTGGTATTCCGAGCCGTTGGTCGGAAGTTATGAGTTGTATTGATGCAGTCGTTATGATGTCATGTTGTTCTGTGTTGTTGGCCGACTTAGTGGTCGAGGAGGATACTGAAAAGCCAGGTCTCGAGCGGAATTTATGCTACAAAGTGTGTCATAGAATATATGTGTTGCATGTCGAGCGACATTAGGCTGCAAGGCGTGCCGAGGAGCACGATACTATTGTCGAGCAGAACGAAGTTACAGGTTGTGTCGAGGAACATAAGTTAGTTGTCAGTCTTCTTTGTTTCTGTGCGTGTAGAGGAATATGAGTTAGTTATTATTGACTTGGTTGTTGTGCATGTCGAGGAGTGTGTAGTTTCCCTATTCCTATTGATGTGCGTGTTGGTTTGTTCGTTACGGTGTGTTTTGCGGTTTGTGCTTAATTGAGAATTTATCAGTTGATGAATCATGTTGAGATGCCTCTGATTTGAAAGATATAATGTTGTAGGCTTATGGCAAACATTGATTTATGTTGAGTTGATGTTGAATTGTTGTTGATATTGTAGGCTTATGGCCAATGTTGATTTATGTTAGGTTGTTGTTTGTTGTTGTTTCTACATTCATGTTGTGTCGCATACATCACATATCAAGTTGGAGCTAATGCTCGTTAAATTGGCCTGGATTGGAAAAATACTAAGTTGAAGGCTTATGTAGCGGTAGAAATGTTTAAGACTAAGCCATTGGGATTGACTAGACTTATACAGATCAAAATAAAAATCTCCGCCGCGCTTTATTGTTTCCAAAGGAATGGGAAAAGAGTGAATAACCCAAAAGAGGGGGAAAGATTCAAGGTAAGGGGGTTGGTTATGTAAAGGGAAGGTATTAGCACCCTAAACATCTATGGTACTCTGCATGAACCTCTTTGTAAAAATATGTGTATGGCTATAAAAAATGTTGTATAAAAATAGAGGGTGGAGGTGAGAAAAGAAATATATTTTTTATGATTTTTGCACCCGCCGCGGTTGTGAACCTTTAGTGCCTATGTTACCACCTTTTCATGCAATAGGGGATCAGGGTACACGCATTTCCTCTTTAAAAATTTTAAAATGTAAGTATGTTGGTTAATTTTATGAGATAAGACATCATCGTCATTGTCCGTGTGGAAAACATACTTACTACCCACAATCATGAGAAAGGAGAATTTGCATCATCTCAAAGTGGAGGATATGCCTTGGATTTTAAAATCAACAATGCCTCACTCAACACCCAAGTGGAAAATATATCTCTTCACTACATATTATAGAAGTATAGTTGTTTGCATCACTACAAGGATTGACAAGAGTCTAATCTTTTGAGAAATGTTTTAAAATAAGAAAGCCCAAAATGGAAAAAATGATTTGAAATGAGATTGATTGACTTTTAGTCTTCTCACAAAAAATGATGTCAAAATATTATTAAGTTGATTGAAGTTTATTCTTGAAATTATTTTTGAAAAATACATGGGCCTAAGTCCATGTTTATTATGAAAGTGGTTCAAATTTCAAAACAAGAGGAGTTTTCAAAAGGAGGAAGAAGATTTTTGAAATTAAAGAAGATGGGAGGAGAAGAAGAGACTATCCTAAAGCATAAGGTAAAAGCTAGGGATAGGAACCATCTAACCAACAAGAAGCCAATGCTTTACATTATAAGCCAAGATATAATTCTCATTCTTTGGATTGAAACCAAGCAAGCAAAGATACTAGACCTCTTGAAAGAACCAAACTTTAAGTGTATTAAGTCTTCACAAAAATTGGACAGAGTAACGGTTGTATATGGATGAATTTCAGATTACAAATAAAGAGTGTAATCACAATAACCTGCACACAAAACAAACAAACAACCCAATATCTTGAGGTAAACCTCAAGAGCTCTAGACAAAATAATTATATAAGGTACAAGGTCTTCAATCATAGGCAAGGTTTCTAATCCTAAGTCCAAGAAGTCCAATGCTCCATAATGCCAAGGATATTAACCATATAGTCCAAGTATCATCAAGGAATTTATGGTTCATATTGATTATTAAGTATCTTAAGAAAAGAAAATCTCAAGTGAGCAAAAATAAAAATGACAAGAAAGTAAATTCTCAAATGAGAAAAGATGAAAATGGCATGAAATGTAAATGCTAAAAGCAAATAGTGCATAAAAATAAAAGGGACATATAATAAAAATACAGGATAAAGTCAATTATTAGTGATTAGTGGTTGGATGATCATCTTGAAACTTGTATTTGGAACTCATTAGAGGATTGGGAGAACCAAAGCCTCCACACAACAAGTTGCATTTGCTTTTTGTCAAGTATATCATCCATTTGGAATCCTCATAAGTACCATTTAATGATCAACGATGTTTAAGTAATCCGTGTTGACCAAGGTGTTGTAGATCCATTAGAGGATTGGTAGAACCAAAGCCTCCACACAATGAATCTCAAGGTTATTGGATCAAAGAGATCAAATTAACATACTTGGGCTTGCAAACATAATTTTGGGCCACGAATGATCATTTATTTGAATCGGGACAAAATTTAGCGTTATGTTAAGTAATCGTAAGTGAACCTATATAGAAGTCGCACCTATTTTGAGGCCGGTCAATAGCAATTTATGCACCATTTATTTTGAGACATGATATAGTGATCATGCTCCAATAACACTTAGTGCAATAAGAAAGGTATGAGATGAAGAGGGATGAGAGAGAATATATAAACCACTTTTGAATTAAATTTAATCAAACTATTATTAAAATCATCCATCCATTTTTATGGAGTTAGACTCAACACCATGGATCCAATAATGTTAATAAAGTTCATGATCAAAAATTTAACCCAAGATCAGCCAGAAAATAGTCACAAAATAATATTACATTTAATATATACAAATAGGTTTTTAAGAAATGTTTTTAAAATAGAAATAAAAGAGACAAATATCAACTATGTTCAAATTAATCAAGAAATAAAATGTAAGACCATAGAAAAATCAGAAATGGACTAAAATATTTTTATAATTTTTTTTGGTAATTTTTTAAAGTCAGAAACTATTTTTAATAATTAAAAGAAATGATTAAAATAAACCAAAAATGATTAAAAAAATAACAAAGTCAGAAACAAAAATAAAATAAGGTCACCAATATTTGTCACAATATCATTGGATCATTCCATATTTTTATCAGAATTTAAAAATGCATAAAAGTATTTTTAAACATTTAAAACAATTTAAATAAAGTGAAAATTTATAAAAAATACCAAAATACAAATTTAAATTGTGAAAAAATAAAATCAGAAAGAGAATAATAAAAAAAAAATTTCATAATTTTTTCAGATTTTTTAGACTAAAAATGAATTTTCTATGATTTTTTGAAGTTTAAAACAATTAAATATAAAAATAAAAAAAGAAAATAAAAACCAAAAAAATATGGGTCATCTGATCAATGTCAAAACGCGTTAGTAAACAGATCAAGTGGACCTGGCGCACTGTGCATGTTATGGACTTTAGTGAATAATACATATGATCATTAATTAAATCAGATTTTTGTAAAACACAGATGGCGCTTTTTCATTGGTTGGAGGATGACACGTTGGTCATCTTCAACCTCAAGCCAGTCCCAAAACCAGGTTGCTCAATCTATAAAATTAGAGCATGAGACCTATGCCATTCGCTTCGTCTCTTCAAGACGAAGACAACCACACATTCGCGACAAATTTATATAAACTGTAGCTCAAGCAATTTGGAAGGAATGTTTTGAAAAGGGATTTGAAATTTCATGGTCAAAACGTGTTTCCAGTAAAAAGCAAGTGTTGCAACTAGAACCAGGGTAATAAGAGTATCACAATGATATCAAAGTTTTAGAGAGTTGATTAAGGAATCTACCTATTGAAGTTGAGTTGCAGAGCTCTGAAACTGGACTTATATAGAGCAATATAGGACACGATTCTTGACTATAATTATATGGTTAGCTTCAGGGAAGATCAAGGAAGGTGAATTGATGGAAAAATTGGATTGAAAAAAGCTTGAGAATAGATTTCGAAGTTATTGAATTTTGAGTTATGGAACAAGTTTGGCAGTGTGATTCTGGATATCCAAGCTTGAGAAAATGAATGAGGGATGACCCTCTATTTATAGGGAATCAAATGGAATGTCCAAGCGTGTGAAATGATGAAGTTTGGAGCGAAATCGTGTGAAGTTGAAAACAAGAAAAGTGTGACTTCTAATTTGATCAAAACTCATCCAAAAAATGCGTTTTGTTGTGCTAATCAATTCTGGAACTTCACTAAACATGTTTAGAAGCAAAAGCGCATGGAAAACTTGTCATTAGAAGCCAAAACAAAGATTTCAAAATATGACTTGTGATGAAACTTCAGTTCCAAGTTACCAACTTCAAAATCATGGCATTCTCAGCTCAAGGTGTCTTAGGGCATGATTCTTGATGCTTTAGAAAGATGAGGTTACAAACTTTGCAATGGAAAAATAAAGGAATCAAATGGATGCTTGAGCTTAAAGTTGTGTTGAGTCAAAGTTGGAGAAAAAAGGTTGACTTTCCATACTTAGAAATATTTCAAATTTTTCTTCAAAAGTGACCTATAATGTCTTACATCCAAACAAGGCCTTCCACTTGGATTTGATCTTGACCAAAAAAGGTGGCATACAATAGACCTTTTGAATGACATTTTTGGACTTGAACCATTCAAAATCTCCAAAAATTGAGAGAGTTATGAATTGTTGAAGTTGGCAAAAAATCATGAAATGACCTATAATCTTTTGTATCCTTAAGGAAACTTCCATCCATTTTCTCATTTTGCACATAAAAGAAAGAATAAAGTTCACATCCGCAAGATCATTATGGAAAAATAATGGGCTCAAGGTGATAAAAATTGATCAAGTTATGGTCATTTGAAGTCACACATGAGAAATTGGGGATTAATCTGGAGGACTTATAATCTTTCTTTTTCATCAAGTTTCTTCCATATGAAAACGCCTTGGAACTTTTGAAGTGATTTGTTGATAACCCTTTGAGGAGAAGGATGCCTTTAGAATCACTCAAAAATACCAAAATATGAGCAAGATATAATTCTTTGAAATTCAAAACCCTAGCTCCTAGATCAAGAAAAATGCCTTGAGGAATTTTGACAATTTTGAACCAACTTCTTGTACCAATACAAATGCTTTGTAAATATAAGTTGTTGAGGATGATAATGAAAACTCATAGCAACCACAAACACTTCCATATCTTGATAATTGGTGAGAGATATGCACTTGTGATCAAATGGAACAAAGTCTTGTCCAAACATGACTATTTCTTCAACCAACCCCTTGCACTCTTTGGATCAAATTTGATAACCTTGAAATATGGTGAACCAAAATAAACTTGACATGACATTTCTTCCAAAAATACTTCAATGGTGAGGTTTGAACTTCTCAAGATTTATTGATTAGGGCATGGAAATAAACTCATGAACCCATGGATCAACTTGCTAAGCCACATTGCCTTTACCTACATTATTAACAGGTAAGACAAACCCAAATTGCATTTTTTTAATTAAAAGAAGAAATCAAGACAAAAATATTCATGATCACAAAAGAACACAAGTCAAGGTGCTTGGTGATTCCTCAAAGAGCAAAGCTAAAATATAGGGAGGGGAACCAAGAATCCTAATGCGATCTTGTTGTGATGGAATCAACATGGTATGATGAAGGGATCTTAGGGGAAAGAATTAGGGTACAACAACTTCCCTTATTTAAGATTCTTCTATCCGGAGATATGAAGGTTAAAGATCTTCGTGTCGACCTTATCGAAGATACTTAAATATAAAACAAACCTTATTTTTGGCCCTAAGATGCCATGCAATGTTTATGAGCATGAATACATATGAACAAGACCAAAGAGACGCAAAACACCATTGGGGATGTAACAAAAAATAAAGAAACAAGAGAGTAACCTAACCAGGAAAATAAATCACTGGCGGATCAAAAGACCCGACTTAGAGAGAGTGGTAAAATGGTCAAAAGATACACCAACTTCCACTGAAGGCGAAGCTACCAACATTTACTAAAGGCAGAGAGAAAGAACCATCTATGTTCACTGCCGATGACCTGCCAACTTTCACTGAAGGTAGGAAGAGAATATATCAGAGCACCACCATTCACTGACAACGAACTACCAACGTTCACTGAGGGTAGCAAAAAGATGACAAACACCAACTTTCATTGATGGTGATCTACCAACTTTCACTGAAGGTAGAGAGAAAATATATCATAGCACCTCCGTTCACTAACGATGAACTACCAACGTTCACTGAGGATAGCAAAAAGATAACAAACACCAACTTTCACTGATGGTGATCTACCAACTTTCACTAAAGGTAGAGAGAAAATATATCATAGCACCGCCATTCACTGATGATGAACTACCAACGTTCACTGAGGGTAGAAAAAAGATAACAAACACCAACTTTCACTTATGGTGATCTACCAAATTTCACTGAAGGTAGAGAGAAAATATATCATAGCACCGCCGTTCACTGACGATGAACTACCAACATTCACCGAGGGTAGCAAAAAGATAACAAACACCAACTTTCACTGATGGTGATCTACCAACTTTCACTGAAGGTAGAGAGAAAATATATCATAGCACCGCCGTTCACTAACGATGAACTACCAACATTCACTGAGGATAGCAAAAAGATAACAAACACCAACTTTCACTGATGGTGATCTACCAACTTCCGCTGAAGGTATAAAGATAATATATCATAGCACCGCCATTCACTGACGATGAACTACCAACATTCACTAAGGGTAGCAAAAAGATAACAAACAACAACTTTCACTGAAGGTGACCTACCAACTTTCAATGAAGGTAGAAAGAGAATATATCTTAGCACCGCCGTTCACTGACGATGAACTACCAACATTCATTAAGGGTAGAAAAAAGATAACAAACACCAACTTTCACTGATGGTGATCTACCAACTTTCACTGAAGGTAGAGAGAAAACAAGTATCTCCCAAAATTCTGGCGTTTCACCGAGAACAGTTCTCAACTTCTTCTTTAACCGAGGCACTCTTCCTGAAAAGGGTAATATATAAGTTGTATCAAATAAAGAGACTTCCACTTGGTAAGATTTCATAACGAACTGTCTCTACGAATTTGAAAGTCTTGCCATCCACTGGCCTAAGCTGACAGCGGACTGCAAACTATCCACTCATAGAGGAGATAGCAAAAAACATCGACTTTCACAGGGAAGCACAAGTTTCTCAAATAAAGAGACTTGCTACTTGTTGTCATGGAGGATTGTAAAAGGAAATGACTTTCTGGGGAGAACAACATGGCTTCCTGGGGAAAGACATATGACTTCTTGGGGAAATTCCACGATATTCCTGCTGAGGAAATAAAGTCTTCTCGTGCAAAATAAATGCACGAACCAAAACTCGAAGCTTTCAGAAATCCAAAGTAAATAATATTGTTGTGGAACCAAAGATTCAAACCAGAAATAAACTGGAATGAAACAGTCAACCAAAATACATCCTTTGAGAAATAAACTCAAGAGGGAAAACCAAATCCATCCAAACAAGGAGCTGTATAGGAAGGCTAAAGCAACAATCTTCCACGAGGGATAAATCAGTGGGATTTCTCAAGCAAGAACTTTACTAGGAAACCCTTGACATCACTCCTTGTTTCCCAATTAGTTGTGATATCAGATGGTTGCAAGTGTAGAGCTTGGGAAATCTTCTGGCTTTGGATCTCTTTCCGTACCATTGAAAGGTATTTGATTGAGAATGGGAATCCTCAAGAGTTGGGAGAATTCTTCCAAAGTTGGCACAAGTTAATAATCGGGAAATGTGAAGCAATGGTGTAAAGAATCAAAGAACTGAAAGAGCGCCTTCATCATGTCTTCATCGGTGTTGGAGGTGACCAAGTTTAGTAGGCAACCATTTCTTTCGGTGAATGGAGAATTTTCAGGAATCCTTGAAGCTAGCTCTTTAAGTTGTGGAGGGATCCTTACAAGATTGACTTGAATGGTTTTCCTGCGAATAGAATCCATGTCCTATAAAACAGAACAAAGATAAATCCCCAAAATCCTTGAAATGGTTAGTGAATGTATATGATGTTATGATGTTCATGATGTTATGTACAAATATGTATACACAAATAAAGCAAACAAGTCCTTAGGTTTAGGCTTGCATAGAGTCTTATAGGTAAGTACCCTCTTGAATTTTAGTTGGCTCATACTTGTCCAAGCAATAGTAATCGGGTTCTAAGGAGCTCAATATCACGGGTTTGTTTCTTTGGTCATTGTTTCAGCACAAGCCTCTTTAATAGCGACCGAAATATCCCAAAAACCAAACCTCAATGATTGTAGTATCGATTATCTACCAACTTTGGACTGCACCAAAGCCGATCATCTCACTACGTCCTAATGGCCAAGTTGGTCTAGTAAAGGTTCTAAAAGTTCATTAGTGCTTCATGACATCAATCAGCGGCCTCGTATTCTCCTTGATTAACTCAAGGGCTACCAGTACCCACAAATATGTCGCATTAACGTAACTTTTGCTTAGACCATGTCGGTATACTCCGCACAATTTCCACAATGTATTGCTACTTACCTATAAGGTATCCCAAATCTGGGTAGAGGATTCAAACCCAAACAAAGAACCATAATGTAAAACATATAAGTCAAATAATGAAACCAAGTAAATGTGATCCAGCCCTAAGGTAACCCCACTTTTAGAATATTCCCCAGCAGAGTCGCCAGTTCTATGATACGATGGGAGAACTGACTTAGGTGTTTTTCATTTTATCGCAAATGTTGCGGTTTAGCAAGAGTCGCCACCGGCTTTTCTTTATCCAAAAGGAAAGGTGAAAAAGCACAAGAAAGACCTTTGCGATTGTTTCTTGAGTTTGGGGGGTAGATTATGAAAAGGGAAGGTATTAGCACCCTTTTCATCCATGGTTTTCCATGGGCTCTTATTTACTTGCTAGATCACTTGCTTTTGTTTGAAATTATGCTTTGTGTGGTTTTTGAAAGTATTTTATAAAGAGGTCGTTGTTTAGGCAAACTTTGTAATGATTCCCGTTCGTAAGAATGTATACAAAGATGTTGATCTTTTGAAAATGTTTTCAAGTTTGTAAGATGTTTTGAAAGTGTAGGTGTTTTTTTTGAAAATAGCAAGGATGTTTTGTTTTGAAATTGAGAAAGTAACTAGGAACATTCTACCTACTCAAAAAGTATTTCTTGTTCATTTCCTTTTTTCTTTGACATTGTTATCTTACCATTGATTTGGTAAGTAACCCTATCTTTGGATGTAAACGGGACAGGCGTGGGTCATTGTATAACCATGATTAGTAATGTTGCAAGGTATCTTAGTATTCTCTTTTAGGGACTAAGATCATTTTAAAAGCAACAAGATAGCGTCATCGAGGGACTATGATCTTATATTTTTCTTGTTTTTGCTAAGATACCTCACATGCGTAATATGGTCATTTTTGTAAGGCAACCAAGTGGATTTACCCTAGGGGTGCTTGTGTGCAAATGTATTGTTTTTCATGCTTGATTTTGTCTTTGATTTAGGGTTTTCTAATTGATTGGTTTTAGTCTTTCCATACAAACCCTAATTACTAGCATTTGTATATGAAGCGATGAATTACGGAATTTAAAATTACTACCCTATTACAATACTTGTGGGAGGGGGTGTACAAATTACAAATGGGGATTGCAAGAAAATAAACCTAATTATCTATTACAACCATATTGTATATATACAAGAACTGAATAAATAATGTACAAGATGAATAAATATGCAAGAATGTAAATGGAAAGTAAATGGATGTTTTTTTGATTTTTTTTAGGAAAAAGGGGTTTTGTTTTAACCTAATAAACTAAAAGAAAAATAATTAAGTAAATTAGTAAAAAAAAGTAAAACCTAATTTTACTAGGAAAAGAAATTAAATAAAACTCTAATCTAATAAGAAATTAAGTTTATAAGAGGAATGTTTTTGGTATTTTTTGTCTTAAAAATAATTTATAGTATTATAAAATATTTTTGGTCTTTTTATATTTTAAAATAATATATTTAAATGGTGTAAAAGAAAATAGCTAAGACCCTAGTTTTTAATTAAATTTACAAAAAAAACAATTAGTAAAATAAATAAAGTATGATTAAATAAAATATTTATTTTGTGTAAAAAATAAATAAACTTTATCAAAATATAAATCTAATGTTTTTATATTTTTTCTGATTTTTTTAGTATTAGATAAAATATTTAAGAAAACAAATAAATAAAAATAAGAAAAAGAAAATAACAATGGGCCAGGGTGTAAATAGCCAGCAAGGGGGTCAGAAGTAAGAAAAAAACATAAGGCCCAAGGGAGGCCCAACGCTGCCAAAAAAAAGAGTCAGAATATGAAACATATGATTAAAAATCCAAAAGGGTACCACTGGGGCTCGAACCCAGGTCCCTATACTCACAGGCGCGCGCTTCTACCACTGAGGTGGCTATACATCCGTTTATATAAATCCAACCATAAATATATATGGTAAACACGTTCTTGAGGCCAACTTCATCTTCAACCTCACGCCCAGCCAGAACCTCTGTATCTCATTCAATTCTCAACAAAAATGAAAAGTGTAAACAGGAAACTTATAGCAAATTTGCTCACGATTTCAGAAATGAAAAGCAATAAAATTATAGATCAAAGATAAGCATGAATTTTAATGGCCCTAATATGAACCCTAAAAATTTTAGAAACTTCAATCTTAAAATTCTCTAAGCTCAAGAAAAATAAATGAAAACTATGGACATGGTTAGCTTTAGGGCAATGATATCTACATTTTTCATTCACAAATAAACTATTAATGATGCCTCTATGAAGAGTTCAAAAGTCAGAAAACTTACCTTGCAAGAGGGTATTATGTTTGGAGTTTGAGTTACTTTCAGTGAGTTCCAATGATTGGATTAGCTTCCTCAAGTTCCCAAGAAGCTAATGTGATGCTTAGCTTGAGCTGAAAGTGCCTGAGGAGTTCTGGAGAAGTCAAGGTGCAATGTGCTATTTTTTAAAATGGTGGATGAATATGGAGGTGTTACAATGGTGTTGCAGGTGTTGGGATTGTTTGTGTATATTAGTTAGAAGCTTATGAAAGTAAAAGGCCAAGAGACGCACGAGTAAATTTGGAGATTGGATTCAAAACTCAGAAATGGCAAGTTTTAAAGTGTTTTTGGTGACTCTGTGTTCTTGGTGTTTTCAGGGCTTAAGCATGCGTGAGATTTGTGGCAAATAACTTGTGTATGTATAAGCAAAGAGGTTTGATTGCTTTGGAGAGTCAGAAGTACAAGTTACAAGCTAATTGCTAGGTTACTTGATTTTCAAGAAAAAGTGGAAAACAAGTTTAAAGAGGAAGTACCAGCATAGGCTGGGTGATTGTAAGTGTATAAACAAGTTTCTCTTGAGTTATAAGACTTGTATGATCAGAAGAGAGAAATTTCAAGGCTCAAGAACAAGTTTTGTACAAAAAGCTACTTTATCAAAATGGCATTGTGCACTTTCTTCCCAAAATGGATATAAAGCATGACCTTGCATTGAATGCTTGAATTGAGACCTCTAACAGCTGTGCAAGAAATTAATTATGGAGTGTCTAACAAGTTTGAGGCCTAAATTTGAATTATGTCTAACAAGTTTAATTATGCAACATAAGTTTGAATTTTGAATCTTGTTCATCACAAAATGACTTGTAATTCAAGTGTGAAAACCCTAAATTCATCTCTTCGATTCTCCCTACTCAAAAATGATCTCAAGGAGTTCTTGGACATTTTGGAAAGATTTTAATGTGATATATAACCCATATTTCAATCACTTTTGAAAATTCCCTTTGGAACTATATGAAAAAGTGCCATGAAGTTAGGTCAAAATCCTGACCAAATTAGGACAAAATTTCACTAAGTGTTTTGTTTCATGACCATGTGTTCTTAAAATTATAACTTGAGATCCTTGCACTTTTGGAAGGAGTTGTGTAAAGCAATGTTGTAGATTTCATGGAGAAACGTTTGCTCAAAGTTGTGAGAAAATAAGAAATTTCCAACACTTAAAAAAATTTCTAAGTTTAGAAATTTTAACTTTTCAAAATGAAATCTTGAATTTTTTATTTCTTGATGAATAAGTTTCATATTTTGACATGCTTTGATGAATTTTGATCTTTGGCATTTGATTTTGACCAAAAAGTCAAAGTTTGACTTTTCAGTATACATTTGACTTTTGATCAGTTGACTGAAAATCCATCTGTCAATCCACTGGACTTGAGCAATATTTTGAGCCATGTCATTAGGTAAAAATGATGCAATTGGAATCTTGATATCATACCTTAAACTAATTGATCATTTTCTAGGTCAAAAATTAGAAATTGCCCTTTCCAAGTCAAAACCCTAATTTTGACCATTTTGCCCTTTTGAAGATTTGATCAAATTTCTTGAGGAATTATGGTCCAAACTTGATCAAATGATACATATGAGTTTAAAATGTTGATGTGAATAAAAAATTATGAAGTTTGACTATAAATTGGCCACATTTGACTTTTTCCCTAATACAGTTGATTTTTAGGTCAACTGCTTAATTGATTGAGCAAAAGTGTGATCCAAAGCTTGAAACTTGGCATGAGTAAACTTGAGGGTCCATAATGATCCATGAAAGTCATATGGGGCATTGGAAGTTCAAATATCCTTGTGCAATCTCAAACCCTAATTTTGGTCATCAATGCTTAAGGAGGTGCCTTGAGCTGATCAACCTTAGTGTAGTCTTGAGCCAAAGGAGATCTTGTGAGCAAATTCTAGATAAATGAGAGGGAAAATTTTGGGGAACAACATAATCTTTTGGGGAGCAATCTCTGGAGAGAAAATTCTTCCACTTCGGGTTATCTTGCTGGTTCCCGCAATGTTACTGACGTCGGGGTCAGCCTTCTCGAGAATTGAGTTTTCATCAGCCAACCAATCTTGCTTGACACCATGATAGTAGACTTCGCCCCCATAATTCCATGGAACAATTTTATCTGATGAGTACGAGATTGGACCTGGCATAGTAATTATCAGTGGAGCTACTTTAGGAACTGATGTAATCCTAACGGGTCTTTTGGTGGAGACCCTGGAAGGATTGGCCGAAATGGTTACTATTGAAACATCTTTGTAAGAAACGGTTGGAACATGAGTCTTTTCAAACAAAATCTCTTTGCCGTCCATTAGGCGCTGAATACCTGCTTTCAATAAATGACAACTGGTTGGTAAGGATAGACAGAAATGGCAGCCTTTATCACAGCCCAGAAATAAACCGGCTTTTAAAAGGTTCTTCTTGATGGTCAGGAGAGGAGTAACAAGTTCATCAATAGTAGAAACAAACATATCATCTTCAACAGCGTTAACACCACAACCGTGCTTGGGTATAGGAGCGATGATAACATTCGGGATTTCAGGAGCGTCAAACTCAATTTATTTTGCTTCAAGAAGGTCTTGCACATTGTTTTTCAAAGCCCAACAGTTGTTAGTATCATGGCCTGGGCTTTCTGAATGGTATGCACATCGAGCATTAGGATGGTAGTGAGGAGATGTTGTGTTAGGATTCTTCGGAGCTTCTTTCAAATTTACCAGGTTAGATCTCAACAAGTGCGACAGTACTTGAGATAGTGTCATATTAATCCGGGTAAATTGTCTTACTGGTCTTTCTGTTCTAGGTTGATCGTTCTTGTTGAGTAGGCAAAGGCTTAGGGATCATGACAGCCTCCACCATTGGACGGTGTTCAGTTCTTTCTTGATTCCTTTGAGGATACACAGCACCAACTTATTTCTTCCCAATAAATGGTTTTCTTACAGCGGCAGAGGATGCATCTTTCTGGATCTTCCCACTCTTAATCCCAACTTCCACTCTTTCTCCGGTCAAGATTAGTTCAGTGAAGCCTGCTGAGGAGCTTCCAATTAAATGATTAAAGAAAGGACCAGACAGGGTACCCAAAAACATGTCTACTAGTTCTCTTTCAGAAAGGGGAGGTTGGACTCTTCCTGCTAAGTCCCTCCACTTTTGAGCGTAGTCTTTGAAACCTTCACTTGAAACCATAGCCATACTCTGGAGCTGAGTACGGGTAGGAGAAAAATTTGTGTTGTACTGATATTGTTTATAGAAAGCAGCGGCAAGGTCTTCCCAATTATGGATGTTGGCCCTTTCTAGTTGATAGAACCAATCCAGTTGAGTTCCGGATAGACTGCCTTGGAAAAAGTGGACCATAAATCTATGTCTGCAGTGTGAGGCTGTATCTTCCTCACATAGGACCGGAGATGCATTTTAGGGCACGAAACTCTGTCGTATTCAGAAAATATTGGTGCCTTGAATTTTGGTGGAATGATAATCCCAGACACCAGACCTAGCTCCTCAAAGTCTAGCCCCGACACTTTCTGGATTTCCATTGCGCTTAGTCGTTCTTCCAAATGCTTGTATTTGTCGTCGGTCGGGGGATACTGCTCTTCAGAGTAATCCTCCTCTTCTTCCTCTTCAGACTCTTACTAGACAACTGTTTCCTTTCCTTTGCCATCTTTATTGTCTTTTTCACCAGATGACGTTGCAAAGTCTAAGTCCTTCTTGCTTGTCCTTGGAACCTTCTTCCCGTATTCAGAACTCCGATTACTTTCTTTTTCTTCTTCTTTTCTTCAATCAGCAAGGTTTTCAGATCTTCTTGTCCTTTGGCTAGAGTTAAGAACAACTACTGAAACTGAGCATTATGTGCTTGGAGGTCTTTTATCTTCTGCTCAAGATCCATCTTACTGAAATAAACAACAGAAAGATGAGGAGACTTGTCGTAAGAAACCTGCTTATGTTATGATGAATGGTAAATGCATATGCAATGATTTCAAGGAACTTAGAGATTTAAAATTGCTTTAGACCAAAAAAAGGGAACACACGTTATATTAATAAATCAGAGCTTGAGTAAATCATGCCTCTTTTGGGCTTACAAAGAAGTACAAAAACTCTAAGATAAAAAAGTTGTACGCATCCTCTTTGGTGCAATGTAGGCATTCAGGCTCCTCTCCTCATGAAGTTGCTTAGTGAGTTCCAAAACCTTCTTCTCGTTGGTGTAGAATTGGGCTTGTAAAGTGTCTCGGTCCCCCTTAAGTTGTATCCAATCCCTTTGTAAGTCTTCAAGAGAGATGGGCATGTCAGGATGCAGGATAGCGTATGGAACATCTCCTTCCACAACAGGCTCTATGATTACTGGGAGAATGGAGGGGTAAGGCATCATAAGGCTTTGAGCTCGAGCTCGTACCCATTTGAGGTAAGGCTCAAGAGGGATGGAATTATTATGCCCCAATGTCTTGCTATCTACCTTGTTTAACATCCTCCAAACTCGGATAAACCTCTGGCGATGACCTTGATCGTCGTTCTCGTAGTCAAATACCAAACCTTGAATGAGCATCTCATGTGGGCCATCCCTTCGGGCATAACCAAACTGTCTTAAGGCTAAGCAGGGGTTGTAGGTGATACCTCCTCTAATGCCAAGTAAAGGGAAATTAGGGAATTCTCCACAATGGTCGACAATAGTAACATTATCTATGGATCAGGAACACTAATGAATGTCTGAATGTTTGAGCGTTATCAACCTATGTGACCACCTTGAACCTTGCTCATTCTTCAATACAGATTGGGGAAGATGCAAAATAAACCATCTTTCCAAAAGAGGAGTACAACACATAAGGATACCTCTTTTCCTCATAGTGTGAGTGTGAAAGGAATGTAGGATGTCTCCTAGCAAAGTAGGCACCGGGTTACGAGACATGAAGATTTTGATGGCGTTCACATCTATGAGTTGGTCAGGATTTGGAAACAAAACCATCCCATAGATGAGGAGAGCCACAATTTCCTCAAAAGCTTGAAAGTCCGAAGAGTTCCAACAGTTTTGGGCTTTCTCAAATAAGAACTTTGCTAGGAAGCCCTTGACACCACTCCTTGTTTCCTAATTAGTTGTGATATCAGATGGTTGCAAGTGTAGAGCTTGAGCAATCTCTTCTGGCTTTGGATCTCTTTCCATACCGTTGAAAGGTAGTTTATTGAGAATGGGAATCCTCAAGATTTGGGAGAATTCTTCCAAAGTTGGCACAAGTTGATAATCGGGAAATGTGAAACAATGGTGTAAAGGATCAAAGAACTGAAATAGCATCTTCATCATGTCTTCATCAGTGTTGGAGATGACCAAGTTTAGTAGGCGACAATGTCTTTCGGTGAATGGAGAATTTTCAAGAATTCTTGATGCTAGCTCTTTAAGTTGATGAGGGATCCTTACAAGGTTGACTTGAATGGTTTTCCTGCGAATAGAATCCATGTCCTACAAAATAGAACAAAGATAAATCCCAAGATCCTTGAAACGGTTAGTGAATATGAGTATGATGTTATGATGTTATGTACAAGTATATATATATATATATATATATATATATATATATATATATATATATATATATATATATATATATATATATATATATATATATATATATATATATATATATATATATATATACAAACAAAGCAAACAAGTCCTTAGTTTAGGCTTGCATGGAGTCTCATAGGTAAATACCCTCTTGAAGTTTAGTTGGCTCAAACATGTCCTAGTAATAGTAACCGGGTTCTAAGGAGCTCAATATCACTAATTTGTTTCTTTGGTCATTGTTTCAATGCAAGCCTCTTTAATGGCGACCGAAATATCCCAAAAAACCAAACCTCAATGAGTGTAGTATCGAGTATCTACCAACTTCGAACTGCACCAAAGTCGGTCATCTCACTACGTCCTAATGGCAAAGTTGGTCAAGTAAAGGTTCTAAAAGTTCATTAGTGCTTCATGACATCACTCAGCGGCCCTGTATTCTCCTTGACTACTCAAGGGCTACTGGTACCCACAAATATGCCGCACTAACATAGCTATTTCTTAGACCATGTCGGTATATCATGCACAGTTTCCATAACATATTGCTACTTACCTATAATGTATCCCAAATCTGGGTAGAGGATTCAAACCCAAACAAAGAACCATAATGTAAAGCATACAAGTCAAACAAAGAAAGCAAGTAAATGTGATTTAACCCTAAGGTAACCCCACTTTTAGAATTCTCCCCAGCAGAGTCGCCAGTTCTGTGGTACGGTGGGAGAACTGACTTGGGTGTTTTGCGTTTGATCGTAAATGTTGCGATTATCAAGAGTTGCCACCGACTTTTCTTTTATCCAAAAGAAAAGGTGAAAAAGAACAGGAAATACCTTTGAGATTGTTTCTTGAGTTCGGGGGTAGATTATAAAAATGGAAGGTATTAGCATCCTTTTCATCCACGGTTTTCCATGGGCTCTTAGTTACTTGCTAGATCACTTGCTTTTGTTTGAAAATGTGCTTTGTATGGTTTTGAAAGTATTTTTGAAAAGAGGTAATTGTTTAGGCAAACTTTGTAATGATTCTTGTTAGTAAGAATGTATACAAAGTGTTTGATCTTTTGAAAATGTTTTCAAGTTTTGAAAGATGTTTTGAAAGTGTTGGTGTTTGTTTTGAAAATAGCAAGGATGTTTTTATTTTGAAATGGAGCAAGTAAATAGGAACAATCTACCTACTCAAAAGTCTTTCATGTTTATTTCCTTTTTCCTTTGACATTGTTATCTTACCATTGATTTGGTAAGTAACCCTATCTTTGGATGTAAAAGGGCCAGGCGCCGGTCATCGTATAACCATGATTAGCAATGTTGCAAGGTATCTTAGCACTTTTCTTTATGGACTAAGATCATTTTGAAAGAAAACTTTTGATAGCGTCATCGAGGGACTATGATCTTGTATTTTGCTTGTCTTTGCTAAGATACCTCACATGCGTAATATGGTCATTTTTGTAAGGAAACCAAGTGGATTTATCCTAGGGGTGTTTTTGTGCAAGTGTATTGATTTTTATGCTTGGTTTTTGTCTTGAATTAGGGTTTACTACTTGTTGATTTTATCTTTCCATACAAACCCTAATTACTAGCATTTATATAAAGCGATAAATTGCAGAATTTAAAATTACTACGCTATTACAATACTTATGGGAGGGGGTGTACAAATTTATAAATGCGGATTGCAAAAAAATTAAACCTAATTATCTATTACAACCATATTGAATTTTGTACAAAATAGAAAATAAAATGCAAGAATATAAATGAAAAAAAGAAATGATTTTTTATTGTTTTTATGAAAGGGGTTTTAACCTAATTAAAAGAGATGATTAATGAAAAATAAACAAAATTTAAACCTAAATTAATTAAGAAGGAAATTAAGTTTAAAAATGTGTTTTAGGTTTTTTTTTTGAAAAGGTTTTAAATTGATAATAAAAATGTGAAAATTAATTAAAAAAAAGAAACCTAAGTTCTAAATTAATTTTGAATAAAAACAAAATAAAATAATAATTAAGCCTAAGTCTAAATATTAATTATTTGAAAAAATAAATTGATTTGTTTAAGAAAATGTTTTTAGTCTTTTTGTTTTATAAAGAAAAATAAAAATTATATAAGCATTTTTTTAATATGCAAATAAATAAATAAAATATTTTTTGGATTTTTTTATTGATAAAAATAGTAATAATAATAATAATAATAATAATAATAATATTAAAGAAGAAAAGAAAATAAAAAAAACAAAAATAAGAAAAACAAAATAATAAAAGAAAATTGGGCCAGGGGGTATAAAAATGAAAGAGGGAGTATGAAACAAGAAAAATGCCAGGCCCAACACCAGGGAGCCCAGCGCCTGTATTTGTGATCCAGTGGGGGAGGCTGGTGAGGGAGCATCATGGTTATGGCCTGTGGTGCATTGGATTTGGCCTGATGATGATCAAATGGTTGAGAAATGAGGCACACCACGCACTAGGGGCTGCTTGCACTGAATCTGTGAAAATAAAACAAGAAAAAAACAAAAGGGTACCACTAGGGCTCGAACCCAGGTCCCTATAGTCACAGGCGCGCGCTTCTACCACTGGGGTGGCTATACATCAGTTTATTAATGCAAAACCATAAATATATATTTGAAACACATTCCTAGGCATGTATCTTCTTCAACCCCGCGCCAGACCATTCAACACAATTTTTGAAATTGCTATCTCTCTCATTTCTCAACCATTTTCAAATGTACAAACACGAAAGTTTCTGGAAATTTCATCACGAATCCAACCATGTAAATAACTTAAGCTAACAGTCAAAGATTAGTGAGAATTTTCCTGGCCCTAATTTAAAACCTAAAAATTTCAGAAACTTCAACTCTAAAATTCTCTAAGCTTAGGCCATATAAATGCAAATTATGGATATGTACAGCTCCGTGGCAATGGTATCTACATTTTATCTTCACAAATCAGAGTCAAATGATGCTTGTATGAAGAGATAAAAGTTTGAAAACATACCTCTTGCAGCTGGAGTCGTGTATGGAGTTTGAGCAACCTTTATGATGGCCTGATGATTTCTGTAGCTTGCCTGGACCTCCTTGAGTGTGTTCCAACTCCTACTTTGCTTTGAGGATAGATGAAACTCCTAACTCAAGTCAAGTTGAAAGCTTCAGTTTTGGAAATGATGGATAGAAATGGAGGAGTTACAGTCAGGAAACAGGGGCCTGGATCACTTTGATATGGTGTATATTAAGTGTTTGGATGGTTAAAACTCAATACACACGAGTGGATTTGGAGATGGCTATGTGTGGTTCAAAACTGTCAAGTTATGGCAGATTCTGAGTTGCAGAGTGATTGGGAGTTTTTTGGGGTCTTAGAAATCGTGTGTTATGTTGCAAAGACTTGTGTATATGTATGAAAAAGGTTAGAGATCAAACACACTCAAGGCTTATGAGTTATAGCCTTTTGGATCTATAACTTGCTTTTGAAGAAAAGTGAGAAGACAAATCTCAAAGTGTTGTACAAGCATTTTCTGAGTTCCAAGAGGATTTAGACACATTGCTTTTGATTTATAGGGGTTATGTATGCAGAAAGAACAAGTGCAATGCTCGAGAAGTTGACAATTTCAAAAGTGATGCTTTATCAAAATGGAAATGGCAACTTTGTGCCATAAATGGAAATGTGACTTGGATAAAGGATCAAGTGCTAGGATTAAAGCTCTAACAGTTGTCTAAACATTTAATTATGGAGTGACAAACAAGTTTGATGCCTGCAAAGCAAAGATTATGCATCCTAGGCTTGGATTTGAATTTTTGTTCATCATGAAATGGCTTGTAATTTAAGTTTGAAAACCCTAACTTCATCTCTTCGATTCTCTCTGCTCAAGAATGATCTCAAGGAGTTCTTGGACATTTTGGAAAACTTGTAATGTGCTATACAACCCCTATTTGAATTACTTTTGAAAATTCCCCTTGGAACTATATGAAAAAGTGCCATGAAGTTAGGTCAAAATCCTGACCAAAACTAGGGCAAAATTTCACTAAGTGTTCAATTTCATAACCATGACTTTATGAATTAATAACTTGAGATCCAAGAATTTTTAGAAGAATTTTTGAAAATAAATGTTGTATATATCATGGATATCTACAAATTTCATGTTGAAAGTTTCTTTTGAATCATCTTGTATCATGGTGAAAATTGGCTCAAAGTTGTGAAAAAACATGAAGTTTTAAACACTTAGAAAATTTCTAAGTTAGAAAAATTTGACTTTTCAAAATGAAATCTTGACTTTTTTGATTTCTTGATGAATAAGTTTCATATTTTGACATGTTTTGATGAATTGTGATCTTTTACATTGGATTTTGACCAAAAAGTCAAAGTTTGACTTCTCAGTGTTCAATTGACTTTTGATCAGTTGACTGAAAATTCACTATCAATCCAATTGATCTTGAGCCATGTTTTGGATCATTCCATTAGTTCAAGATGATGCAATTGAACTCTTGACATCACGCTTTAAACCAATTGACCATTTGCTAGGTCAAAAATCAGAAATGGCTTTTCCTCAGTCAAAACCCTAATTTTGACCATTTTGCCCTTTTGATGATTTGATTAAAATTCTTGAGGAATTATGGTCCAAACTTGATAAAATTATACATATGAGTTTATAATGTTGATGTGGATAAAAAATTATGAAGTTTGACTGTAAATTGGCCATGTTTGACTTTTTCCCCAATACAACTGATTTTTAAGTCAACTGCTCAATTGACTGAGCAAAAATGTGATCCAAGACTTGAAACTTGACATGAGTAATATTGGGGGTCCATAATGATCCATGAAATTCATATGAGGCCTTGAAAGTTCAATTATCCTTGTGCAATCCCAAACCCTAATTTTGGTCATCAGTGCTCAAGGAGGTGTCTTGGGTTGATCAACCCTAGTGCAGTCTTGAACTAAGAGAGATCTTTGTGAGAAAATATTTGATAAATGAGAGGGAAAATTTTGGGGTACAACAGATTTCATTTATCCCTTGCAGCTTCTGGATCCGGGCATAAGCTTTGTCGAGGGCGACCTGAGAGCCCGCTGCCTCATCATTCAACATCAAAGCCGTTTTGAGAACCCTCATCACGGCAGCCATGTCGTCCGACAAGTTTTTCTGATGAGTTTCCTTATCTTGAAATAAGATTGCTTCCCTTTCCTCCCCATGAAGCCCTAGAGAACTCTCCCCGCTAAAAATATCACGGTTGAGATAGCAGGGAGGCAACACGAAAACTGCCCTGACTCCCTTGTCACCTTCGGGCACTACTCGCTCGGGGTCCTCCACATGCTTCCTCTTTACCGGTGGCTCGGGAGAAGAAACTTATGTATTTGAGGAGGAAGGGGAACCACTCACTTGGGCAGAAGCTTTGGCCTGCTTCTGAAGTTGAGCGACCATATTCTTAGGCCCCAAGTTGGATGCATTCTTGGGCCTCAAATTAAGTAAACGCTCAGAAAGGTACGCCATCTGACCTGCGATAAAGAAGAAACTGTCAATTAAAGGCTTAACATACAAAGATAATATCACGGGCATGTCCCCTTCATAAAAGCCAAACATACAAAGATAAGATCACAAGCATATCCCCTACCTAAAAGCTTCAAAGCCTCCTCGTCTGAAGAACATTCGAGCAACGCTTTTGTATTAATCAGTCTGTGAACGAGGAGATACTCCCCTTTATCATCAAAAAGGAAGTTGTTATCCACGTCCACATCTCGTTGGTGAGAAACTATTGACATAAGCCACCAGATTCTCATAAGAAAGCTTATCATGGGCATCCAAGTCCTCAGGTTTCACCGCGTAATACTCGGGTGTTGTACCCCAAAATTTGCCCTCCCATTTTCTTCAAGAAATTGCCAAGCCAAGTTGCAAAATTCCCCAAGGGTTGCACAGTGCAAAGGTCTCCTATACAGTCAAAACTAGGGTTTGTGTTCTGATCAAGAAAATGAAGTTTTCAAAGGTCCAATCAAGTCTCACATGCCCACAAATATGGTCAAGTATCCTCATATCAAGTTTCAAGACATTCAGCTCAAAACTGCACAGTCAAAACCCTAAATTGCACTACAGTCAACTGTAGGGGCAAAATGGTCATTTGGCAGTCAAAAGTTCAAATTTTTGGTCAACATATCATTTTGAAGCCACAAACATCATTTGATCAATGCTTGATCATGATTCTCAAAATTTGGCTCAGAAATCATCAAATTGCAAAAAGATTCCTTATTTGGACAGTTGAAAAAGTCAACTGAAATTGACCAGGGCATAACTTTCACATGGATTATCAGAAAAATTCCATCCAAAGCTCATTTTGAAGATAAAGACATTTCCTACAACTCATATTCATACTTAAAGTACAAGAAATGCTCTCACAAAAAGTTATCAATTTCAACATTATAGGTCATTTTCAAAAGTCAACAAAAAGGGACTTTAAGTCAAAGGCCATAACTTGAGATTGGTAAATCAAAATGACATGGTACCAAAGGCATTGGTTAGAGGACTCAAAGACCTTTCCAAAATGTCCAAGAACATGAGAAAGGCTTAAAAATTGAGCAAGTTATGCCTTGTGGAAGTTGGGAAATTTTTGGATATTTTGAAAAGTCAACATTGATCCAAATGACCTAAAATTGCTAATGGGCCCATTTTTCTTCCATAATTCATCACCCATGACATGTGCACGACCACTTGGCCCAAAGGGAAGTATTTTCTCATTTTTTATTTATTTATTTGAATTTCTATTTATATTAATTCATTTAAATCATTTAAATATGTGAAAAATATTTAACCTAACCTAACAAATCTTTTTGTACATGTTTTAGCCTCAAGATTTCGTGCATATGCAAATTAGGAAAGATTTGGGGTGATTGGATATGATTTGTGCAAAAATAGCATGGAAAATATTTGGTTAAAAAGCTTGAAAATCAAATCTTCAAAAACCATTAATTCAAGAGATTTTGATCAATATTGTTGACCTAATGCACTCAGTGCATAAGCATAATCACAACCCTAATGCAAGGACCACAAAACCCTGCGCTCAAAGGCCATTGACAAACTTGAATTTTTCTCAAGAAACTCAAATTCTGAAAACACCTTTGCAAGGCGATTCAGATCTCAAGACTTCTCCCATTAGCCTCCACAAGGTCCATTGAACGTGTCTCAATCAAAAACAGTCACCCAAACCTCAAGAATCGCTGTACAGAATCCAAAATTTTCTCATAAAATTGCATACTCGTATCTTGATTTTAAGGCATTTCCATGACATTTAGTTTATGTATTCTTATTCAATGATGCATTCTGATGCTTGCCATGTGATTTAATTGCGTTTTTATGCGTTATCTACAAATATGCCATGATTGATTCTTAGGGTTTGCAGAGCTTCAGATTAGGGGTTTTTGACCAAGGAAAAATTAAGGCTTGTGACCACCATCATTCGAATCACTGCGCTTGGACGAACAAGAACCAACCATCGCGCCAAATTTCTGAATGACACATGCCTAATCGTTATTTTCCCATAGCCGGCCTAATGAAACGCATAGAAAACCGTTGCTTTTGTTTTTTGTATTTCAGGGATGATGAAGAAGATGAATTCGTGGCGTGCATTGGTTAGTCAGTTTGAAATTCGCGCGCAGAATCCACTAACGCCTTTATTTTCTTTTATATTATTTGTTGATTATTATATATTAACACGAACAAAGTGGTTCAGCTGGCAAGCGTTGGGTGCTTTAACGTCCAAGACCTGGGTTTGAGCCCCATGTCTGCATTATTCTTCATATTATTTTTCAATCCAGGTTCACATGCCGTTCCACTTACTGAGGACTATGATGCACTTCCAAATCAAATGTGACACGTCCCTCTCAAGATCAAACCAAAGGCTGAGATTGAAGGTATACCCTAAACCCTGGTCAATATGCCAGCAGGCTACCTGGAAAGTCAAACGGATCATTGGGTTGTTGGGCCAGAATTTCACAATCAAACCTCCCATTTGGGGACTACCACCCCCCTGGTTTGCAATTTTCTATATTTTTCTTATATTTTATTTCCAATTATTATTTTATTTTCTTTATTGTTTTACTTTAATTAATTATTTCTATAAAATATAAAAAATGCATTAAAAAATCAGAAAAGATCAAAAATATAATAAGTATTTTCTTTTAATTATTTTCATAAATAAATTGTATATAATTGAATTAGTTTAAAATAGGTTTAATTTTAATTTCTTTCATAACAAAAAATATAAAAAAAATATAGAACTAGGTTTAATAAATGTTTTATCCCTTTTTTTAATTTTTCTTTTTCACAATAATATTATTTATTTTATTTTCATAATTAAACTTGTAAATTAATTAGGGTTTCATTTAGGTTAAAAAATTTCAATATTTTTTTTTAATAACTTAAAAATAATTAGAATTAGGTTTAGCCTTTTGTGTTAATTTTAATTAATTTCTTTTTCTCATTAAATTCCTAAAACACATAAAAATACCAAAAAAAAACAAAGTCTTGCTTTCTTTTAATTTTAATTTTAATTCCTCATTAATTTTAATTTTTGCAAAAGGGTCCAACGCCCATGTTCTTAATTTCTTATTCGTTCGCCTATTTATTTTATTTTGCTTAAATAATTATGTATCTCTCCCGAAGCCTTGTAAATACTAATCTTCTCGCACTTTTAATTCTTTAATTACTTTATTTATTTTTCTGTCAAATCGGGTCCTGGTTAATTTTTGGCGATGTGGACCCGCGCCATTTGTAATAGCTTTAGATTTTATTTTCCTCGCAATTTTTAACTACTAAACAAAGCATGCAAGAATGAATGGCCTTAAATAAAAACAAGCGTAGAACACCTTAACATGACAAGATAAATGCAAATGAAAACGACACACGAATCGCACACACCACCCCTAGGGTACGCCTCACTGTTGCCTTGCCTTCGAAAGGTGATCGTCGAGTAGAGGATGTCTTAGTAAGTCCTCATGATCCGGGAACCTGGCATGAGGGTAGCTTCTAAGGTGTCTTCCCATTGCTCTGGTGATCACCATGCCCCGAACCTCGAATTGACCCGAACACCTCCAACGGTGGTGCTACCTACCTCTCAATGGTGGGATGGCACTACTTTAAAGGACATTTACACAGACGAATTCCTTAGGGTAGGTAGACGACTCTAGATACTTGCTCTAATTTCAAAACAAATCAAAAATACTTTTCACACCGACACCTTTTCAAAAAGCTTTCGAAAGCAATTTTTCAAACACTCTTGAGGACCGATACAAGAGTCGAACTGGAATTTTCAAAGAAACTTTTTAAAACCCACAGTTGAAAAGCAAACAAACCATTTTTGAAAACACAAGTGAGCAAGTATCTAAGAGCCCATGGATAACCATGGATAGAAAGGGTGCTAACACCTTCCCTTTCTATAATCTACCTCCCGAACCGAGAGCAATCTCTTTAAGGAATTTTTCTGTGCTTTTGTCCTTTCCATTTGGAGAAAATAAAAGACGGTGGCGACTCTTGCTTCCGCGACATTTCGCGAACCAGCGTTAAACAGTCAGTTCCAGATCCACCGACCACATCGGGCTTCTGCTCAAAATGTTTTCACTTCCATTCAAGAGGAAATCTAGATGTCAGCCGAACTACTGGGTGAACTTCCTCAATCTCTTTCGAGCGATTGTACAAGGAAGCCACGACCGCATTCGTATGAGGTTTCACGATGAAGTACCTCTCTTTAAAGTGGCGGACAAATTCGAGATACGGCCGGAAAAGTTTTCCAAACTGTTTAAACGACACCCAGGCTTGTCCCCCTCCTATTGACTGCCTTTGCAAGTGAAATATGCGGAAGAAGAGGGGAAATGTGGCGCCTATTTGAAGATATTGACATACAAGCTCGAATGCATGCATGAACGCGAGCGCATTCGGGTGAAGCTGGGAAGGTGCCAATTGTAACCATTGAAAAACCTTTACTTGGAAGTCATTGAAGGGAAAACGCATCCCCGCTTCCTTAAAGGAAAATTCATACATGGGAAAGCGTTTTCCCGGGTATGCCGAGCATATCCTCTTGTCTCGGTGAGGGATCTGAAGAGCCCAATTGGAGGGAGCACCCTCTGCTCGAACCTCTAGGCAGTTGAACGCGTCATAAGCGTCCTGCAAAAAACACGACCTTTTGTTCCTAAGGGTCCTCCGCGATAGTAGTTTTGTTCTCGTGAGTGGCAGGCACGACGTCTTCCTCGACTGGGTGTGCCATTATACCTGAAAAGCAGGGGAAAACAGTAAATTTGACATCATCAAATTCACCCTTCCACCGCAAATAAAGTGAAAGGGCGATGAATGTGTCGAGGAATGGACCTTGATCCAAGCCCTCGACTGCCACACCGGAACAAACTACGCCCTCCGCAGGGACATTTGGTCGAACGGGAAAAGCTTCCCAAGTCCACCCTACTATTCGGGGAGGATGACCCCAAAATTAATCTATAAAGTTGGGCCTATAAACCTTTATCCACAACCATGAAATTTGTTGAACATCCATGAAGATTCACTGCAGAACCCATGAATATTCATCCAGGATTCATCCGTTCATGACAAAACCTAAGCGTTTAATATAAAAATTCTGAGAAAATGCATTGTCAAGAAGATATGACTTACTTGGAAGAAGAATATCTTTGAAGAAATCTACGGTGGCGCTAGAACAGAGTGGATCCATGAGCGAACAAATAAGAGTGGAGAAGAGAACTTGAAAATGACAAATGAGCCTCTTGATTCCCCTTTTTATAAATGGTTCACACCCTACGAGGAAGCACACGAAAAGTCTTCATTACTTAGGGTTTTTAAACTCTCATATAAAGAGATGGCACCCTAAGACAGATGCCACGTGGGGTTGACAAGCAGCCACATGCCCACTTTTGAAAGCGAACTTATCCCCGACTTCACTACGAAATATTACATACGGGTGCATTGATGATGTTCCACGCTCAATGGCGGGCAAATACGCAACCCCGTGACAAAACCTTACATATGGGCACATTTATGCCGTTTCACTCACGAAGGCGAGGTAATTGCTCGACATCGTAGCAACACCTTATGGACGGGCACGACACAAAAGAAAACTCGGGGAAACTCCTCGAGTCTTATAGTTATATATTCCTGACAGACACCAAACAAACAATCAGAACCAAAGTTGATCAATGGACTGCCCACTGATTTGGTCGACCATGCCGCACATATATTTTCTGGATCCCCGATACGATTCAATGAATTATCCCTCACGGAGGTGGGCGATTTCTCTTCTCGGGCGATGGTTCCCCGACAGTGGAGCTGAACTTAAGTCATCACCCTTTCATCTAAGGGCAATAACTTGGGGGACTCCTAATCTGGACTGGGTCGGCACTTGCCCCACTGTTGAGGAGGCCCAATCCAACGCCTTTACCAAAGACCCAAAGGCATGCAACCAAAACTGAGGATCGTTGGACATTTCCTCACGTGTCCACTAGGGGAGCGTAGCTCACGTGTCCCTATCATCGTCATCCTACCCTGCGAGAATAACGGGTCCAGCTCCCGCTTTCTCATGACAATTGACCAGGGAGGAGACTACGTGCTGAACTCCATACACACGTAAACCCTGACAGTCTTCATTGTTAGGCCTCATCATGGCCCATCACTGAAGATTTTAGCCCAGTGCTAGGGGCTATAAATACCATCTCACTTGAGAGTGTCAGGTATTCATTCATACTCTCATACTCATCATACTCATACTTGCTTGCATTGTCTCTGAACCTCACTGTGGCATCAGAGTGACTTATAGGTACCCCCCACCTCACATTCAATTGTTGTTCGACTCGAAGCTTGTGGGTTTTAACGATCCCTTCTGGTCAGGTACGATCACTACTATTTCGTTTTTTTTTTCATTTTATAAAAATAACACATATATTTTCCTTATTTTAAAAAATAAAAATAAAAATATATCTTGCATCAATAACAAAAAAAGAAAAAGCACTTGTTGCTAATAATTTTCTGTAAAAAAAATAAAAAAATATTAATACAACTTATTGCTATTATGCTTTTGCTAATTTACTACCACAATATCTCTGTTTTTCATCGTAAGTGGTTGATTATGTGTGAGTGTGGTCAATTCATAACTATTAATTTATTAATTGAATGAAAAATATGTTACTAATCGATGTAAAGTGAATTTGAAGAGTGATTACCATAAACACAATGAACAAAGGAGAGTGATCGTTGTGATGATGAGAATAAAGGAGATAATGAATGGGAGAGACAAATATAACTGAGAAAAGAAAAGGAGGAGATAGTGTGTGCATTCTATATATTTGGTGCACTTTTCTTGGGTTGGATACTTGGTTACTGTAATAATACATTATACAATAAAATATAAAAATAAAATGATCCAATAATGACTCTTCATTTTCTTATACATTAATATTTTTTATGTAAAATTATATAATTGTAGATTATATAATATATAAAATATAAAAGTTAAATAATATGTGTGATACGGTGGGAGAACTGACTAGAGGTTTGCGTTTGTATTCGCACTTGTTCGGTTGAGCAGGAGTCGCCACCGACTTTTTATTTTATCCTAAAGGAAAGGTTAAAAAAGCACAGCAAAAACCTTTTGAGATATTTCATGGGTTCGGGGGGTAGATTATGAAAAGGGAAGGTGTTAGCACCCTTTTCATCCATGGTTATCCATGGGCTCTTAGTTACTTGGTTTTTAGATCACTTGCCTTGATTTTCGATTGCTTTGAAATTGTGGTGTGTGTGTGTGTGTTTTGAAAATGTTTTTGAAGAAGATGCCTTGTCTTAGGCAACCAATGTATTTGACTCGTGTTTGAGTGTTTTACAAAAGTGTGTATCTTTTCGAAAAGATGTTTCAAAGTGTTTTTGAGAGTTTGTTTTGAAAGTGTTTGTGAAGTGTGGTTTTTGAAAAGAAGGCAAGTCTTTTTGCAAGTTGATCTCAAGTAACTAAGAGTTTTGTCTACCCCTATTGTACTCAAAGGTTTTTTCTATGTTTTCAACCCTTTTTTAACAATTTTGTTCCACCATTGAATTTGGTGGACAATCTTGCGTTTAGGATGTGATCGGGACGGGCGCGGGTCATCGTACGGACCATGAATGCAATGGTGCCAAGTGTCTTTGGCAATTTGCTTGAAGGGACTATGATCATTCCGCTTTAGGCAACTTTCGAAATCATCATCGAGGGACTTATGATCATTTGAATTTGTTTTGCCAAAGAAACTCGACGTGCAAGCATGGCCCATTTTGGAAGGCAACATGTGGGATTACCCTAGAGGGTGTAAGTGTGATTGTGTATTGATTTCATGTATTTGTCTTGTATTAGGTTATCTATCGTTTGGTTTTTATGTACATGCAAACCCTAGGTCTAACCATGGTATAATTTAGAAAGCGATAAATTGCAAGAATTTAAAGTCTACGCTATTACAAATAGTATCCGGGAGTGGGGGTGCAAATTTACAAATGGGGATGAAACTTTAGGAATGTAGTGTCCAATAATTTACAACCAAATTGAATTGCGACCAAAATGTAATAAGTATTAAATGTATAGCAATGTATAGCAAATGTATAATGCGTCAAATGTAAAACGTATTGTGTAAGTGTATATGTACGTATACGAGAATTATTTACAAGTTAAGATGTGAATTTAAATGTGTATTATTTAAGTATTGTTTTAATTCAAATGAAAAGAATTAAATATTTATTTAATTAGTCTTCTGTAGTCTTGTATATTTCTTCAATATGTACAGAAAGAAAATTTACTAAAAGAAAAGAAAATGTTCTAAGTTTGAAAATTATTATTTATATTTGATATAAATTTGTATCTTCATATTTGTTTAATATATACAAAAGAGGTATTTTAATTAAAAGAAGGAAAAAATGTTTTTTTTAATTTTAATTATATCATGTAAAAAGATGTATTTTCATTTATTATGTACAAAGATAATATCTTGAAAAAAAGAGAAAAGTATTTATCTTAAGAAAAATTAATATTCCATGTGTAAGATTTTAAAGAAAGTGTAAGTTTAATTATAGAGAAAAAAAATATTATTTTTATAAGTTTCTACATAAAATTTAATTATGATATGTATATAAAAAAAAGGTATTGTTAGTGTAAAAATAAAATAAAATTAGTATTAAATAAGTTATAAAAAGTAGTTAATTAATGAAAAATGTATTAGTTAAAGTAATAAAAGGATAGAAAAGATGTTAGTAAAAGAAATGAATGGGCTTGGTGGGGGGTGCCAAATGGAGATTCGCTTGGGCTTTGTGTGCTTTGAACGGGTTATGGCCCAATTCATTTGAAACGAATAATTAGGGTTCACAATCTTGTTCCATTTGGGACATGGCTTAGGGTTTGTGTACACAGAAACGTCGTTCACTTGTTTCGCTCCGTCTTCTTCGCTAGGTCTTCTGAATACAACTCCCTCCGCTTAGCCACCAGCGCCATCACCTAACCTCTCCTTCCTCCATAATTCGAGCCCAGTGGTTTTACGAAGCAAGGTTTGATTTTGACATTTTATACGTTTTTTACGATTTTGCATGTTATGATTTTGTGATTATTGATCTTGATTAAGCTTTGTTTTCTGTTGAGGTGGCGGAAGAAAAAGAGAGAAAGACATACTACCTTCGTTTTCTGGAGATGGAGGAGAGGTGGGGTCGGAGGCGTTCCGGAGGTTTGACGGGCGGAGGGGAACGCGAATGAAGCTTGCTCTTCCTGGTTTGTATATTTTCGCCTTTTTTGTTGGGTTTAATGATGAACTTGAAAACCTAATTTTTGATGTCTCTTCTTTCTTCTTCTCTTCTTTCCCTGGTTGTATGCTTGTATTGCCTCTTCTATTGCTATATGTTGGATGCTTTGATTTGCCAATGAAGAAATCTTTTCTGAGGCTTTGTGGCCTTACCCTAGATTGCCTTGAAACACTTCTTTTTGTTTGATTGTCTTGGTGCCTGCTTTGCCTTATTGAGTTGCCTTGTACGCTAGCCCAATTATGAGCTCCCTGAGTTCTGAGGGCCCTGAATATTGATATGTTCGGTTGCCCTCTATGCTTAGTGAGTTGGTGATGCTTAGTGAGTTGTTGTTGCTAGTTAGCCCAGTGATGATATCTTCTGAGGGCTTTTTGTGGGTTGCCCCAGTTTGGGGCTTGACAACTTGTATGGTTGAGTTTAGGCTTGATGCTGCTGTTTGGAAGGTTTGAAATGAAGGTTTATAGCTTTATGCAGGTTTGACAGGGTATACTGATTTTGAACGGGGTTTTATGGTTTTGACTGATTTGCTCGTGTGAGCTTCAGGTTTGGAAGGTTTGTGGTCATTAGCAGGTTTTGGCCTTTAGCTTTGGCCTTTTGACAGGTTTTCTGGTTATGTGTTTGGGCTTGAACAGGGTTGGTGTTTTGTTTGATGGCCTTACTGGTTTTCTAGTTTGGATGTTATGTTGTTTCTGGTTTTTACAGGTTTTAGGCTTAATGCAGGCTTAATGCAGGTTTCTACTGGTTTATGGTTTGGTGAGGTTTCAAGCAGGTTTAAGGATTGGGAGGCTTTTTTGACAGGTTATGAGGCTTTCTTAGATTTGCTTCAGGCAGGTTATACTGGTTGGTGGCTTTGTGGCTTTTTACTGGTTTATGGCTTGGGAGCTTTGCTTCAGGCTATCTTATGGCTTGGACATGCTGTTGCAGTTTTGTATATTTGTTTTTTGTGGTTTCTGCCCCTCTGGTACTGTGTTATTACAGTTGTTTTATATCTTTTCTTTCTCAAGCCTCAAAGCCAGTAAGCCTGCCCCTTTTTTACTCTCTCCTCTCTCTCTCTAGTACAGTCAAAATATTAAAATATGTTTGTGCTTGTACTTTATTCTAAAAGGGCAGCATTGGGAAAATGATGAAAATGAATTAGCTTGCTTGCATATTAACCTTTCTCTGCATATCCTTTCATATCTTCTTTTGACAGCTTCTTGTACTTTTGTATCTTTGATATCTTTCCAAATCTTCTTTTTTGACAGCTTTGAGTAGCCTTGTACTTGTTTGACATCTTTGACAGTTCTTTTTTGGATGGTTTGAAATTTGAACTGAGTTTGGGACTTTAGTTAGGCCATTCTGTTTGTGCAGTATGTAGTGGTTTGACAATTTTGACTTGTGAATTTCAACTTTGTGCATTCCAAATTAGCAAGCAAATATTCATCCCTCTTTGTGAACCGGGAGAAATCCCGTGATTTGCAGAGAGGGCTAACTGATCCCAGTCAGTTGCCCTTAATGATGAACTTTTTATCTGTCTTTTATTTATTTATCTGCTTCTAACTTTTCTTTTGTTCTTTGTTTTGCAGATAAAATTCCATGGAGCACTGGAGCAAGGGATAGCAGATGAAGAATTGAAGATTAGAAAAATATTTAGGATAGTTTTTATTTAAATTTAAATAAATGTAATATTATTATTGTAAACATTTTGTAAACAAAAACAATTATACAAATAATTTAAAGATAAATAAAAGGTCCTTTTATTTAATTAATTCTTTTCTTCTCCAATTGTTTATTTATTATTTATAATTCTTTAATTATAATAATTGAAAATAAATTCCAATCATTTAATCTTAGAATAATAAATAATTTAAATAAACAATGCCTTAGCATTTGATCAGTTAAACCTGGCGTTTCCAACATCCAAAGCAAAACAACAGTTAATCACAACAACTGATCAGACGCATTCCCCTTTTTACTGATTTTTACCAAACACTGCAAATTCAAACTGAATGTATCCTTTCACTGATTTAATCACACAGTGCGAACTCAATCCAAATGTTTCAATCCATATCTCAGCATAACTTGAAAAGCACTGTAGAATTTAAATCTTTCTGAGAATGCGCGCATAAAAACCCTAATTCCTGATTAAATGTCAAAGAAGCGTTCGCCTGATCAAAACTGAGCCAAAATCAACCAAACCTTAAACAAATTATATGAACTGCCCCAGAGCCATGAAAACCAATGAAAACCCTAATTTTGTCTGACTGACGAGAAAAGTCTGTTTGACCGATTCTTGAGCCAGTTTAAAAAATCAGGAAACGCCTGAAGCTGTGATTTCTTGAGGAAAAATGCGAGGGCAAATTTTGGGGTACAACAGTTGCCCCTGTTCAATCTTCTTGAACCTGAAGAGTTAGATTGGCAAGTTTGCCTTTCGCGATTCGAAGGTAAAAGAAGATTGGACACTAAAGTGCCCAGAAAATTTGCACTCGGCGATGTGATGGTAGAGGTGAATGGGCTTAAAGATGCCATTTTGTGATGGGCTTAAAGATGCCATCTGGTGATGGGCTTAAAGATGCCATCTGATGCGATAGAATCTTGTCGGGGGATGGGCTTAGAGATGCCATCTGAGAATGGGCTTAAAGATGCCATTTGGTGACTGCTGGTAGGAGGATGGGCTTATAAATGCCATCTGGAAATGGGCTTAAAGATGCCATCTGGGTGATGTTGAACTGTATGTCATTGGTGAGTGGACGAGTATCAGAAAGGCCTCCATGTTTCGGAACATCTCTGAACTGGGGGTCTGAATAAGCAATAGATTGACATCCGTATCTGGAGGCATCCGTAAACTGTTTTCAAAAGTTGAGAAGAGTCTGAACAAGCGATAGATTAACATCCGTTATTGGGAAGAATCCCTAAACTGTTTTCAAAAAGTTGCATCTGAACAAGTGATAGATTAACATCCGTTGTTGGGAAGAATCCATAAACTGTTTTCAGAAGTCTTGAAGTTGAATAAGCAATAGAGCAGCATCCGTTGTTGGGAAGCATCTGTAAGCTGTTTTCAAAAGTTGAGAAGAGTCTGAACAAGTGATAGGTTAACATCCGTTACTGGAGAACCCGTGAACTGTTTTCAGAAGTCTTGAAGTTGAAGAGGAACCGGTGTAGGGTTTCCTGATGATGCGTCCGTGTAAAACTGCATCTGAATGAATCTGGAATAAGTATCAGAATGTCGCCGTGTCCGGGTCACATCTGAACTATTTCTGGATGAATCTCGGAAGATGATCTTTGTCTGTCGACTGATCTTACCTGAAAAGGTAAAGGGTTAGTTGTATGCAATGTTATGATGCATGATGCAATGTATGTGACATCAATGTTTATGACATGAATGTGATGAATGCGCATGTAAGCTGATAAGCTATCTTGCTGAGGATAAATGAATCCTGGATGGCTGAAGATAAAAGAATCTTGACTGCTTCCGGGGAGAACAACTCCTGGGCTGCTGCTGTGGAGGGCAAGAATCTTCAATTGTTAAAAATGAGAAGTCTTGGGACCACTGTTGGGGAAATCAGAAGCTTGGGTTGTATGCCAAACTACTGGGGACTTCCTGTTTTGAGGAGATCTGTGTAGGATTTCCTGATGATGAGTCCATGTAAAACTGCATCGGGTTTTTGAACACTTTTGACATTCGAATGCCCCAAGTGGTGATGTAGATAATTTCCTGGCTTGTTACAGGTGTTGATCCATAATCAGTCGTCCACATATGTTTTTCTGGCTTGTTACAGGTGTTGAATCTGGAACTCTTCAGACGTGCCCTGGCTGGATACAGGAATCGAGTCTGGAAATAGTCGTCAACAGATATGCCCTGGCTGGATACAGGAATTGAATCTGGAAATAGTCGTCAACAGATATGCCCTGGCTGGATACAGGAATCGAATCTTCAAACTCTTCAGACGTGCCCTGGCTAGATACAGGAATCGAGTCTGGAAATAGTTGTCAACAGATATGCCCTGGCTGGATACAGGAATCAAATCTTCAAACTCTTCAGACGTGCCCTAGCTAGATACAGGAATCGAGTCTGGAAATAGTTGTCAACAGATATGCCCTGGCTGGATACAGGAATCGAATCTTCAAACTCTTCAGACGTGCCCTGGCTAGATACAGGAATCGAGTCTGGAAATAGTCGTCAACAGATATGCCCTGGCTAGATACAGGAATAGAATCTTCAAACTCTTCAGACGTGCCCTGGCTAGATACAGGAATCGAGTCTGGAAATAGTGATAGTTGATTTGTTGGCGATTGTGATTTCCAACAGGTGGTGAAGGAATGATTGAGCACTTTTGGCATTCGAATGCCCCAAGTGATGATGAGTCTTGAATCAGATTAATCTGCGAATTGAGAGATTTCTTGAAATCTTGACTGGACTGCCCCAGGTTAACTGAATTTTGAAAGATCTATTGAAACCTTGACTGGACTGCCCCAGGTTGACTGGACTTTGAAAGATCTGTTGGACCTTGACTGGACTGCCCCAGGTTAACTGGATGGTGCTATGTCATGCCCCTTGTTGATAGGAGATTTTGTAATGGAAGTGTCGTCCTTTTGAAGTGATTTTGCTCACTGAGAGAGTTTTCGTTCCTCCGAACATTCGCTGTATGAATTTCTTCGCTGTCAAACAAAAAGCCAAATGCAGACAGTGATATTCAAGCAATGCAAAGTTTATGTTTGTCTCGAAGTTTTGAAAAATGCGTTTTTAGCAGAAAACTTTTTATAAGACAGATCAACACAAGATTTAGAGCAAAGCCTTACAGGAGTCAGGATACCTTTTGTAACAGTATGCTTTCGAACTAACCCATGCTTCAATTAGGACTTTTGAAGGGTTGTAACGTGGCTTGGTTCACGGTTTAAGAAACAAGGGATAAAGGCTCAAAGTATATTTGTACCCACCCGCTCTTCGTGATATTCTTCAACCCTAAGCTCAGTTAATTGCGTGTCGCACTCTGTTTTGAGTTTTGAACGACTTTTGGACGATGGTTCACCAGTTGAATTTGGGGAGACAGTCATCATCTCCTTTTTCTTTTTTCAACATTTTTCATGTTGTTGAGGATTTGTAATGACCTCACTATTTTGATTTTGATTTGTTATCTCTAACTTTTGCCTGACTGTTCCCATTTTTCGAGATTACAGTCAGCGGGATGCCCCAGCTTTCTTAAGCCTCCTTTATAGGTTTTGGCTTGGTGGGCTTTTCTCTTTTGAGAGATTGACTGTCTATGTGATAGGGAATCACCCTTGTCTTTTGATTCCAAAGGAATGCTTTTCTTTTTCTTTGACGTCGTTCGTTGTATTACGAACTGAGAGTTTGCGACTTCAATGCGTGTTTTCTCTTGAATTAACTGAGATACTACCCTGCCCCAGGTTTATATCAAAGGTTTTGATTGTTTAGAACAGAAAACTCCTACTTCTTTGGCTCGAAGGGGTTGACTAGGGATTAACTTCCTTATAACTCCAGTGTTTGGGAATTGAAAGAAATGCTTGTACATCATCAGCAAGGTCTGTTCAAAAGCATACTGTATGAGATTATGGTATTGTTTCGTCATCCTCCCTCTAAAGGCTTGTAGCTTTTTATCAAGAGTCAGATATCATAAAGAAAGCATAAGAGTAGTGAAACGAATGGATGAATTCAAGACAAACATATGCAATGCATTAATGAAAACAGAGTTTAACATTAACAGATAATTGTTTGACACCAAAAGAAATTACAATTTTGAAAATTCAAACGAAACAAAAGTCTTTCAGCTTGAGCTTTGTCACTCTAGGTGGAGAACTCCTTAACGGAAGATTTTCATCTCGCCGTCTAGCATGAATTCCAGCACTCCAATGTCAATCAGATCTTGAATCTTGTTCTTCAAGGCCCAACAGTCGTTGGTGTCGTGTCCCGGGCTGTAGGAGTGGTAAACACAAAATGCGTCGGGACGATAGTTAGGAGAGGAGGTATTGAGCTTCTGAGGAGGATCCCTTAAAGTAAGCAGGTTGACCTCCAACAGGCGCTTTAGTATGAAGAATGATGGTATCTCAGTCTCCGTGAACTGTCTTCCTGACGTTCTTGTTTACGCCGATTACCCCGTTGACGCTGACGAGGTTGTTGATGGGCTTGTGACCCTGAAGCAAGCGAAGCGGCCTTCCCCTTGTCTTCTTGAGTGGACGGAGGCTGAGCGGTGACTTGCTCTTCAACCTCAGATGTTTGCCCCAATTGGTTGTTTGGAAGCAGTTGGCGGACAAGAACTCTGAGTTCCTCCTGTCTTTGGGATAAGTCTTGGATGAGAGCCATCTGGCCCACCAACTGCCCCATCACTTGGGTCCTCAATGTTGTCAGATCAAACTGCAACTCCGCAAGCTGATCACTCCTGGCATTGTTTGAATTCTCCAAGCCCTTTGTGAGGAGAGCTTTCATTTCTTCTTGCCCCAGAGACAAGTTCAGGAACATTTCCTGCAGCTGAGCAGTCTGGTCTTGGATGTCTTTGACAAACCTTTCTAGAGCCATCTCTTACTGAAATAAACAGCATGAGAGTAAGGAAACCTGAAAAAGGAAAAACTGTCAAAATGCAATGCATGATATGTGGATGCATGCTTTCAAGGATCTCTTGGGGTAAACACAAGAAAATGTTAGAGGTTGAACTTTGCTGTTGGATTAGAGAACTTTGCACCGGTGGATGTCTTTCCACGAGAATCAAGCTCACCATGTCGAGTGGGTCATAGCCACTGATTCAAGTTGTTGTACTTGATCTTTGTTTGGAGAACTTTGTATCGGTGGATGTCTTTCCACGAGAATCAAGCTCACCATGTCCAGTGGGTCATAGCCACTGATTCAAGTTGTTGTACTTGAACTTTGATGGCATTTGTTTAGAGGAGAAACCTCTTGCCCCCTTGGTAGACGTCTGGTTCAACGTATCCCTGCATCAACAGACCCTCAAGATCCTTGAAAAGGTTATTGAAAATGCTATGGTATGATGTTATGATGTACATGCATGCAAAAAGCAAGTGAGTGTATATACAGGTAATCATATTCACACAAAGCAAACAAGTCCTTAGGTTTAGGCTTGCATGGGGTTTAGGTAAGTACCCTCTTGAAGTTAGTTGGCTCATCCTGTCCTAAAATAGAAACTGGGTTCTAATGAGCTCAATATCATTGGATTGTTTTCTGTGTTCATCGTTTCGGTTTAGCCACTTACTGGCGACCAAAATATTCCAAGAAAACAACCCTCAAATGAGTGTAGTATCGAGTATCTACCAACTTCGGACTGCACCAAAGTCGGTCATCTCACTACCCCTAAAAAGGCTAAGATGGTCAATTAAGGTTCTAAGAGTTCGTTAGTGCTTCACGACATCACTCGCGGCCCTGTACTCTCCTTGATTGAACTCAAGGGTTACCGGTACTCACAAATATGTCACACTAACATAGCTTACTGCTTCAACCGTTTCGGTATACCCCGCACAGTTCCCTCACAGTTTTTTTGCTATTTACCTAAAAAAGGTGCCCCAAATCCGGGTGTAGGATTTACAACAAACCCAAACAAGAACCCAAAAGATAAAGCAATCAAGTCAATCAAAGCAAGAAAGTAAAGGTGATCTAAACCCTAAGGTAACCCCACTTTTAAGTTTCTCCCCAGCAGAGTCGCCAGTTCTGTGATACGGTGGGAGAACTGACTAGAGGTTTGTGTTTGTATTCGCACTTGTTCGGTTGAGCAGGAGTCGCCACCGACTTTTTATTTTATCCTAAAGGAAAGGTTAAAAAAGCACAGCAAAAACCTTTTGAGATATTTCGTGGGTTCGGGGGGTAGATTATGAAAAGGGAAGGTGTTAGCACCCTTTTCATCCATGGTTATCCATGGGCTCTTAGTTACTTGGTTTTTAGATCACTTGCCTTGATTTTCGATTGCTTTGAAATTGTGGTGTGTGTGTGTGTTTTGAAAATGTTTTTGAAGAAGATGCCTTGTCTTAGGCAACCAATGTATTTGACTCGTGTTTGAGTGTTTTACAAAAGTGTGTATCTTTTCGAAAAGATGTTTCAAAGTGTTTTTGAGAGTTTGTTTTGAAAGTGTTTGTGAAGTGTGGTTTTTGAAAAGAAGGCAAGTGTTTTTGCAAGTTGATCTCAAGTAACTAAGAGTTTTGTCTACCCCTATTGTACTCAAAGGTTTTTTCTATGTTTTCAACCCTTTTTTAACAATTTTGTTCCACCATTGAATTTGGTGGACAATCTTGCGTTTAGGATGTGATCGGGACAGGCGCGGGTCATCGTACGGACCATGAATGCAATGGTGCCAAGTGTCTTTGGCAATTTGCTTGAAGGGACTATGATCATTCCGTTTTAGGCAACTTTCGAAAGCATCATCGAGGGACTTATGATCATTTGAATTTGTTTTGCCAAAGAAACTCGACGTGCAAGCATGGCCCATTTTGGAAGGCAACATGTGGGATTACCCTAGAGGGTGTAAGTGTGATTGTGTATTGATTTCATGTATTTGTCTTGTATTAGGTTATCTAGCGTTTGGTTTTTATGTACATGCAAACCCTAGGTCTAACCATGGTATAATTTAGAAAGCGATAAATTGTAAGAATTTAAAGTCTACGCTATTACAAATAGTATCCGGGAGTGGGGGTGCAAATTTACAAATAGGGATGAGACTTTAGGAATGTAGTGTCCAATAATTTACAACCAAATTGAATTGCGACCAAAATGTAATAAGTATTAAATGTATAGCAATGTATAGCAAATGTATAATGCGTCAAATGTAAAACGTATTGTGTAAGTGTATATGTACGTATACGAGAATTATTTACAAGTTAAGATGTGAATTTAAATGTGTATTATTTAAGTATTGTTTTAATTCAAATGAAAAGAATTAAATGTTTATTTAATTAGTCTTCTGTAGTCTTGTATATTTCTTCAATATGTACAGAAAGAAAATTTACTAAAAGAAAAGAAAATGTTCTAAGTTTGAAAATTATTATTTATATTTGATATAAATTTGTATCTTCATATTTGTTTAATATATACAAAAGAGGTATTTTAATTAAAAGAAGGAAAAAAATGTTTTTTTAATTTTAATTATATCATGTAAAAAGATGTATTTTCATTTATTATGTACAAAGATAATATCTTGAAAAAAAGAGAAAAGTATTTATCTTAAGAAAAATTAATATTCCATGTGTAAGATTTTAAAGAAAGTGTAAGTTTAATTATAGAGAAAAAATATTATTTTTATAAGTTTCTACATAAAATTTAATTATGATATGTATATAAAAAAAAGGTATTGTTAGTGTAAAAATAAAATAAAATAAGTATTAAATAAGTTATAAAAAGTAGTTAATTAATGAAAAATGTATTAGTTAAAGTAATAAAAGGATAGAAAAGATGTTAGTAAAAGAAATGAATGGGCTTGGTGGGGGGTGCCAAATGGAGATTCACTTGGGCTTTGTGTGCTTTGAACGGGTTATGGCCCAATTCATTTGAAACGAATAATTAGGGTTCACAATCTTGTTCCATTTGGGACATGGCTTAGGGTTTGTGTACACAGAAACGCCGTTCACTTGTTTCGCTCCGTCTTCTTCGCTAGGTCTTCTGAATACAACTCCCTCCGCTTAGCCACCAGCGCCATCACCTAACCTCTCCTTCCTCCATAATTCGAGCCCAGTGGTTTTACGAAGCAAGGTTTGATTTTGACATTTTATATGTTTTTTACGATTTTGCATGTTATGATTTTGTGATTATTGATCTTGATTAAGCTTTGTTTTCTGTTGAGGTGGCGGAAGAAAAAGAGAGAAAGACATACTACCTTCGTTTTCTGGAGATGGAGGAGAGGTGGGGTCAGAGGCGTTCCGGAGGTTTGACGGGCGGAGGGGAACGCGAATGAAGCTTGCTCTTCCTGGTTTGTATATTTTCGCCTTTTTTGTTGGGTTTAATGATGAACTTGAAAACCTAATTTTTGATGTCTCTTCTTTCTTCTTCTCTTCTTTCCCTGGTTGTATGCTTGTATTGCCTCTTCTGTTGCTATGTGTTGGATGCTTTGATTTGCCAATGAAGAAATCTTTTCTGAGGCTTTGTGGCCTTACCCTAGATTGCCTTGAAACACTTCTTTTTGTTTGATTGTCTTGGTGCCTGCTTTGCCTTATTGAGTTGCCTTGTACACTAACCCAATGATGAGCTCCCTGAGTTCTGAGGGCCCTGAATATTGATATGTTCGGTTGCCCTCTATGCTTAGTGAGTTGGTGATGCTTAGTGAGTTGTTGTTGCTAGTTAGCCCAGTGATGATATCTTCTGAGGGCTTTTTGTGGGTTGCCTCAGTTTGGGGCTTGACAGCTTATATGGTTGAGTTTAGGCTTGATGCTGCTGTTTGGAAGGTTTGAAATGAAGGTTTATAGCTTTATGCAGGTTTGACAGGGTATACTGATTTTGAAAGGGGTTTTATGGTTTTGACTGATTTGCTCGTGTGAGCTTCAGGTTTGGAAGGTTTGTGGTCATTAGCAGGTTTTGGCCTTTAGCTTTGGCCTTTTGACAGGTTTTCTGGTTATGTGTTTGGGCTTGAACATGGTTGGTGTTTTGTTTGATGGCCTTACTGGTTTTCTAGTTTAGATGTTATGCTGTTTCTGGTTTTTACAGGTTTTAGGCTTAATGCAGGCTTAATGCAGGTTTCTACTGGTTTATGGTTTCGTGAGGTTTCAAGCAGGTTTAAGGATTGGGAGGCTTTTTTGACAGGTTATGGGGCTTTCTTAGATTTGCTTCAGGCAGGTTATACTGGTTGGTGGCTTTGTGGCTTTTTACTGGTTTATGGCTTGGGAGCTTTGCTTCAGGCTATCTTATGGCTTGGACATGCTGTTGCAGTTTTGTATATTTGTTTTTTGTGGTTTCTGCCCCTCTGGTACTGTGTTATTACAGTTGTTTTATATATTTTCTTTCTCAAGCCTCAAAGCCAGTAAGCCTGCCCCTTTTTTACTCTCTCCTCTCTCTCTCTAGTACAGTCAAAATATTAAAATATGTTTGTGCTTGTACTTTATTCTGAAAGGGCAGCATTGGGAAAATGATGAAAATGAATTAGCTTGCTTGCATATTAACCTTTCTCTGCATATCCTTTCATATCTTCTTTTGACAGCTTCTTGTACTTTTGTATCTTTGATATCTTTCCAAATCTTCTTTTTTGACAGCTTTGAGTAGCCTTGTACTTGTTTGACATCTTTGACAGTTCTTTTTTGGATGGTTTGAAATTTGAACTGAGTTTGAGACTTTAGTTAGGCCATTCTGTTTGTGCAGTATGTAGTGGTTTGACAATTTTGACTTGTGAATTTCAACTTTGTGCATTCCAAATTAGCAAGCAAATATTCATCCCTCTTTGTGAACCGGGAGAAATCCCGTGATTTGCAGAGAGGGCTAACTGATCCCAGTCAGTTGCCCTTAATGATGAACTTTTTATCTGTCTTTTATTTATTTATCTGCTTCTAACTTTTCTTTTGTTCTTTGTTTTGCAGATAAAATTCCATGGAGCAAGGGATAGCAGATGAAGAATTGAAGATTAGAAAAATATTTAGGATAGTTTTTATTTAAATTTAAATAAATGTAATATTATTATTGTAAACATTTTGTAAACAAAAACAATTATACAAATAATTTAAAGATAAATAAAAGGTCCTTTTATTTAATTAATTCTTTTCTTCTCCAATTGTTTATTTATTATTTATAATTCTTTAATTATAATAATTGAAAATAAATTCCAATCATTTAATCTTAGAATAATAAATAATTTAAATAAACAATGCCTTAGCATTTGATCAGTTAAACCTGGCGTTTCCAACATCCAAAGCAAAACAACAGTTAATCACAACAACTGATCAGACGCATTCCCCTTTTTACTGATTTTTACCAAACACTGCAAATTCCAACTGAATGTATCTTTTCACTGATTTAATCACACAATGCGAACTCAATCCAAATGTTTCAATCCATATCTCAGCATAACCTGAAAAGCACTGTAGAATTTAAATCTTTCTGAGAATGCGCACATAAAAACCCTAATTCCTGATTAAATGTCAAAGAAGCGTTCGCCTGATCAAAACTGAGCCAAAATCAACCAAACCTTAAACAAATTGTATGAACTGCCCCAGAGCCATGAAAACCAATGAAAACCCTAATTTTGTCTGACTGACGAGAAAAGTCTGTTTGACCGATTCTTGAGCCAGTTTAAAAAATCAGGAAACGCCTGAAGTTGTGATTTCTTGAGGAAAAATGCGAGGGAAAATTTTGGGGTACAACAATATGTTCGGAGTCGGGGAATCCACAGGGCAGAGGATACTTTCTCAATCTCCGCCTCAAAGTGTCATCGGGGAAACTTTTTCCTCCATTCCCAGGAGAAAAATTCTCCAATTTCGACACTCCAAACAAATAATCTCAATAGAGATCCCCGTTAACAAATATAAATTGACATCCCTATCTCTTCCTTCCTCAAAAAGTTATTTTATACTTTAGATAGTTTTAATTATTTACATATATTTTTTAAATTTATTTGTTTATAAATATCAATAACTTATTAATATTAATGTATAAATATAAATAGATGTTGTCGTTTATATTATAAACAATCATATTATACATGAGGAGAGATATTCTTACTCCAAGATAAGTTTAAAAGAGTTACTCTAAATCTTAATCCTTGATTTTCATTAATCTAACATCGTTAATTATTTCCAAAAATAAATAAATTAAATGATCAATTTAAACCGTTAGATTAATGAAAATCAAGAGTTGAAATTTAAAGTAATTCTTATAAATTTACTCTTGGAGTAAGAATGTCTCTCCTTATATATATATATATATATATATATATATATATATATATATATATATATATATATATATATATATATATATATATATATATATATATATATATATATATATATATATATATATATATATATATTAAAGTGAGTTGTGCGTTTGATTTTGGTTCTTGATTTCTGTTGAATCTTGAACAAAATCTGAACAAAATCACACTGATTCTGTGGGTTTGGGAAACACAGAGTGAGATCTGAGATTTGTGCAAAGTTTAAGATGAGTGGAGGTAGTAGTTTAAACACTAAACTTCCAGTCTTTGATGGCAAAAGCTGGAACAAATGGATGATACAGATGCGTGTGTTGTTTGGTGCTCAGGATGTTCTGGATCTTGTTACCAATGGTTATGTTCCAGTTGCAGCAGATGCTACTGAAGAACAGAGATCTGCAGAAAGAGCTACGAGGAAGAGGGATCAAAAAGCTCTGATCTATATCCATCAGTGTGTGGATGAAAGTGTGTTTGAGAAGATTATTGATTCGACGACGTCGAAAGAGGCATGGGATATACTGGTCAGATGTTACGGTGGTGACGTGTCAGTGAAGAATGTGAAGCTTCAGTCCTTGCGAAAGCAATATGAGAATCTCAACATGAAGAACAGTGAGAAAATTTCTGAGTACATCTCTAGAATGATTCTGATCACTAATGAGATGAAAGCTTGTGGAGAAACACTTTTTGAACAGGTAATCATAGAGAAGATTTTGATGTCGCTTAATCCTCAGTTTGATTATATTATTGTTTCTATTGAACATTCAAAAAATCCGGAAACCATGAGAATAAAAGAGTTGCAAAGCATTCTAGAAGCGCAGGAGTTACGTGTGACTGAAAGAACTTCCGAGAGGGAAGTTGAGCAAGCTCTAAAGGCTTATTTTGTTAAGAAGAACCGGAAGCAGAATAGACGTTGTGATAAATTCCAGATGTCAGAAACCTCAACTTCTAATGAAAAGAAATATCATAAGGGAAAGGAAAGGTATGACAAGAAGAAGGTTCAATGTTACTATTGTAAACAGTTTGGCCATTTTGCCAGAGATTGTAGAAATAAAGGAAGAAAATTAGAAGAAGAAAATATAGCCAGAGGAGATTCTGATGATGAACCTGTGCTACTGATAGCTTCTGATTCTGATGGAAAGTGTTCAGAAGATTGGTGGTATATGGACACTGGCTGTTCAAACCACTTGACTGGGAACAAACAATGGCTGATAGACTTTGACTCCAGAAGGAGAACAAAAATCAGATGTGCTAATGATAAGTATCTTAATGCAGAAGGTATGGGAAATGTCAGAGTCAAAGTGAAGAATGGAAAAAACATTCTGATCAAAGATGTTTGGTATGTTCCTGGAATTAAAATCAATCTGATGAGTGTGGGTCAGCTCATTGAGAAAGGGTTCTTAGTTGTTATGAAGGACAACCTCTTGACATTTATAATTCCAATCAGAAGTTGATTATGAAATCTGAGCAGGGAAGCAACAGAATATTCAAGGTAAATGTAGAAACAACTGAAGCAGAGTGTCTTAGTGCAGAAGGCGCTGAAGGTGACAATAAGTTGTGGCACAAGAGGTTAGGGAACTTAAACTATAGAATCTTAGGGCATCTAAGTTCTAAGAAGCTTTTACATAGTATTTCGAAGATTGTAAAGCCTGAGAAGTCATGTGAAATATGCATGAAAGGTAAGCAACCCAGATTGCCATTTTCATCAGAAGTAGCCCCCAGAGCGAAGCATGCTTTGGGAGTAGTATATTCTGATGTGTGTGGGCCATTTCCAGTATCTTCACTTGGAGGAAACAAATATTTTGCGTCTTTTGTGGATGAGTTCACAAGAATGACATGGGTAACACTCATCAAGTTCAAGCATGAAGTGTTTACTGAGTTTCAGAAGTTCAAGGTGAAGGTTGAGAAGCAGAGTGGTCAGAAGTTAAAGATTCTGAGAACGGATGGTGGAGGTGAGTATAACTCTATAGAATTCCAGAAATTCTGTGAGGAGAATGGAATAGAACATGAGGTTACTGCTCCATATACTCCTCAGCACAATGGTCTTGCTGAAAGAAGAAACATAACTTTGCTTGATATGTCCAGAAGTATGCTGAAAGAGAAGAAGCTACCTCACATGTTATGGAGAGAAGCTGTTGCCACATCAGTATATGTTCTGAATAGGTGCCCAACAAAGAAGTTGAAGGAAATTATTCCTTTAGAAAAGTGGACTGGAGATAAGCAAAGTGTTAGCCATCTGAGGGTGTTTGGTTATGTATGCTACAAACACGTTCCAGAAGCTAGAAGATGGAAACTTGATGATAGAAGAAAAGTAATGTTACTGGTGGGGTACGACAGTCATGTGCCTATAAGCTTTATTGTCCAGAAACCAACAAAGTTGAAATCTGCAGAGAAGTTATTGTAAAAGAGTCGGAAACATGGGATTGGAACAAGTCTCAATCAGATTCTAGTATAACGCCAACACCAGAGTTAGTTTTTGAAGATTCTTCATAAAGTTTTGAAGACGAGTCAGAGTCAGAAGATGAATCTGATTTTGAAGACTCTGAAGATGAGTCAGAATCTCAGGGAGATTCTGATAGTGGATCTGATTCTGATCCAGATTCTGATGATGATCCAGAATCTGGTGGTGATTATATTTCTGGAAGGGAAAACTCTGAAGACATAGGGTCTAGAGGACTAACTTCTAGAAGCAGCTCTGAAGGTGGTAATTCTGAAGGATGTAGTTCTGGACAAGGTCCAGAAGCTAGCACTTTTCCAAGTTCTGGAGAACCTTCAGAACAAGTTCAGAGGCCACAGAATCAGATAAATACCAAGTAGGTTTGTAGATTTTAACATGTTGCATGACACTGAAGTAGATTCTGAAGGAGAAATCGTTCAGTGTGCCATGTTAGTAGATTCTGAATCAATGGGTATTGAAGAAGCTCTCAAGAAGAAAGTATGGTTGAATGCCATGAAGGAAGAACTTGAAGCTATTAAAAGAAACAAAACTTGGAAGTTGACAAAGTTTCTAGAAAAGAAGAAAGTCATCAGCGTCAGATGAGTTTTCAAGGTGAAGCTTAAGCCAGATGGATCAATTGGCAAACACAAAGCTAAACTAGTGGCTAGAGATTTTCTTCAAAAACATGGGCTAGATTACTTTGAAGTGTTTGCACCTGTAGCTAGACATGAAACAATCAGACTAGTGATTGCTTTAGCTGCAAACAGAAATTGGCCTTTGATACATCTGGATGTCAAGTCTGCATTTCTGAATGGTCCATTACAAGAAGAGGTATATGTGTCACAACCTCCTGGATTTGTGAGAAAGAACCAGGAAGGGATGGTATACAAGTTACATAAAGCCTTGTATGGATTGAAACAAGCGCCCAAAGCTTAGAATCTGAAAATTGATTCGTTTTTCAAGAGACAGAAGTTTCAGAAATGTGAGATGGAATATGGCGTGTATGTGCAACATTCTGATGGCAATATGATTCTGGTGTGTCTATATGTTGATGACATATTGCTAACAAGAAGTTTTCCAGAAGATATAATCAAGTTCAAAGAAGTTCTGATGAATGAATTTGAGATGACAGATCTGGGAAATATGGTATATTTTCTAGTAATGGAGATTCTATACTCAAAGAAGGGTATTACTCTACATCAGCTGAAGTATAAACTTGAACTTCTGAAGAGATTTAAGCTGCAGAATTGTAAAGTTGCTGTTACACCATCAGAAACCAATCATAAATTGGATTTTAATTCTGATGGTGATTCTGTGGATGCTACGACCTTCAAACAATTGGTTGGTTCTCTTAGGTATTTATGCAATATCAGACCTGACATTTGTTATGCAGTTAGAATAGTTAGCAGATTCATGCGTAAACCAAAGTGGTCTCATTACCAAGCCGTTGTCAGGATTCTGAGGTATATCAAGGGAACTCTGAAATATGGAGTGCTATTTCCTTCTGGAAGAAAGACAAAACCAGAATTAGTGAGTTATTCTGATTTTGACTGGTGTGGAGATAGAGTTGACAGAAGAAGTACTTCTGGTTACTTGTTCAAGTTTCCGGGAGGTCCAATTTCTTGGAGTTCCAAGAAACAGCCTATTGTGGCTCTGTCAACATGTGAAGCTGAGTACATTGCAGTTGTTGTAGCTGCATGTCAAGCTGTTTGGCTTCTGAATCTTCTGGAGGATTTGAAGATTGAGATAGAGAAACCTCTAAAGCTGTTGATTGATAATAAGTCTGCAATCAATCTTACCAAGAATCTAATGTTGAATGGAAGAAGCAAGCATATTGAGACGAAGTATCACTTTCTGAGAAGTCAAGTGCAGAAAGGAGTGTTAGAATGCACTGTAGCACTCAGAAACAACTGGCAGATGTTCTGACGAAGGCAATCAAAACAGATCAATTTCTTCATTTGAGGAATGAAATTGGTGTTGTTAGTTTCTGATAGATACTAAATTAAGGGATGGTATTAAATGGGTAATTTAGTATTTGCTATATTTGGTAGTTTTATCCATTTGTAGGGCATATGTGACATTCTTATCTTTTGTTATCTTTGTGTATAAATAGATATACATAAGTCTCATTAAATACAATTCAATTATTTTTCAATCACTGACAGCCGTTATCTTTATTTCTCTTCTTCCTCAATTTCATCACCTTGCACCAACAATATATATATATATATATATATATATATATATATATATATATATATATATATATATATATATATATATATATATATATATATATATATATATATATATATATATATATATATATATATATATATATATATATATATATAAAACTTACTTTTTTTTTGGTTTAAATAGTTCATTTTCAAGTAAGTTGTTGTATTTTTTATTTTAATCTTAAATTTTTTTTAATGAAATTTTTATATGTTGAATTACCTTTGGTTTTAATTCTCGATATCAATTCTCGGTTAAAAAAAACTGATGTGGCAAAAAGTTGTTTATGGAGAAGACTTTTCATTTTTTAAAATTCTACTTAAACTAATTATTATTATTTAATTATATAAGTGTTAAATGATAAAAATCAAAACTTTTAAAAAATAGTCTATTGAAAGATCAAATCCTAGACCTCTTATATATACCAAATACACCTCTCCACTAAGTTACTTGTATTCCTTATTTAATGTTTGTAATACATATCTATATATTACATAATGGATGCATGCAAAAATTTATTTTTAAAATGTTGAATATAATTAAATAATAATTTGATTATATTTTTTAAAATATGATTGAATATTTTAACTATTAGTGTTTGATATATTAATAGTTGATAAATTAAATAATCTTATTAATTAAAGTTGTTAAGTTTTTTTTTAAAAATTTAGAATTAAAATTAAGGTTAATTTAATAATATTAATATTAATTAGTTTTTTTAACTTCCCCTTCATTTATTTATTTATTATTAAACTTGGAACTTCCACAATTAATAAAATTAATAGTCACTTTCTCATAAAATTTGTAAAGTTGTTAAGTCTCTTAAAAAAAATTTTGTGCCAAAACTAAAATTAATTTAGTAATTATTAATATTAATTTATTTTATATAGTTTTTGTAACTTTCCTTTTATTTATTTATTTATTATTAAATTTGGAACTTCCACAATTAATAAAATTAATTGTCACTTCACTACGCCATATAAGGGCTTTTAAAGCGCTTATTTTGGCCTTTTAAAGCGCTTAAAAGCGCTTTAATAGCTGGCGCTGGCGTAGGTAACAAAAGCGCTTCTAAAAGCGCTCTGGTAGACCCCCCCTTTAAGAGCGCTTTCCTGGAAAAAGCGCTCTGGTAGGACCCCCTATAAGAGCGCTTTCCTGGAAAAAGCGCTCTGGTAGACCCCCCTTTAAGAGCGCTTTTCCCAGAAAGCGCTGCCAAAGACCAGTAAAAAAGCATAAAAAATTAAAAAAAAACGCAACATACAAAAGCGCTTTTGTAAAAGCGCTCTGGTAGGCCCCCCTATGAGAGCGCTTTTTATGGAAAAAGCGCTCTGATAGGCCCCCCTATAAGAGCGCTTTTCCAAAAGCGTTTTTGTATGCTGCGTTTTTTTTTAATTTTTTATGCTTTTTTACTGGTCTTTGGCAGCGCTTTTACTAAGAAGCGCTTTAGTAGGTGGACCTTTAAGAGCGCTTTTTAAAAGCGCTGTCGTTTCTAAATGAGGTATTTTAATGTACAGCCTATAATTTAATCCTCCCAGTCGACCTGTAATGTTTTCGACCTGTAATATTTTCGACCTGTAATATATTTTTGACCTGTAATATATTTTCGACGCTATTATTTCAGCCATCAGTAAGACAATATATATACTAATATAATACCATTATAATATCCAAAATTATATATATACATCATTACATCAATAATATTATAGTTCAAATCGACACAAATCCTACATGAAAAATTGCTTAATATAATATTGACACAAATCTTCTTTAATTTCTTCCAACTTAAGCTTCGGGTACCCAGCAGCACGGAATTCGTCAAGGTACTACAAAACAAAAACATAATATAAATGATATATTTAGTTAAATGTAATAAATTATATGAAATTATCTTAAGTTATAAATTCATACCGTGAGCGGAATCTCTAATTGATTCGCCTGAAGGATTTCTTTCATGAACCTCAAAACAAAGTATCCGCAATCATAACTGTTTCGCTGTTGCGGACACTACATAATAAAACAAATAAGATTCTATAGTTGTCTTGTTTTACCAAGTAGCATAAATATTATAAGCAAAATTGTGAAAAGTAATGTACCTGCACTTGGATCCAAGTGATGTTGTTTGATTTAGTCCGGGATACCTGTGCGTCCCGTTGACTACGGAACACTTGTATTGATCTAATTATTAAATATATAAAAGCATATGTTTAGATCAATCCCACAAATAAGAAAATATATAAATATACACGAATATATATTTAGAACGATCCCACTTACAAATCAACGATTTCCTTCATAGCCGGATAATTGGTCCATTCACCATTTACCGAATTCAGATAATACACGACTTCTCTTATCGGGTTGATAGCAAGCAGCAACCAGTGTGCTCTATAAATTAAAACAATAGGTTATATGAAAATTTTGCTATACACAAAAGAAACAGAGATTAGATGAACCAAGAATGAGAAACTAACCCTACTGGTCGGGTATTATACGCCCAAAGATGCAGACTTTCTGTATTGCCGGTGGACATGAATCTATCTACTAAGCGCTGTCTAACTGATTCCGGTTCCGAAGCAATTGTCATTCCGCTGCAATGGGCGGAAGACACGAAACGGAATCTGTTAGACAATGCAGTCCCGCGCAACACTCTGTCATACAACAACCTTAAATAAAAACATAATAAACATTAGATTATTTTCATTGAAATGTGTAAATAAATTATATTGTGGGACTAATTAAATAATATATCGGATGAGTGAATATTACCGGATGTATGAGTGCATATTACTGACGCCTAGTTGATCATGCCTAAAAATCTCTTCCAAGTCATCAAATGTAATATGTGACGGGAATTCAATACCGAAGACACTTTCATCCATGTTGATTTCACGTAAACCACCATCCTTCAAATCGGACATATCAACCATTGTTGCGAGTGTCGAACGGTATCGAGGCACAAAAGCACCGCCTTTTTTTGCCGCTTGCTTCGGAGGACCAGTGGGTGGTAAGCTACGAACCTGCTGCGTCACTTGTTGTGACTCCCGAGCGGATGCCTAAAAATCATATAAGTTAGGTAAAATATAAAATCATGCAGATTTAGATTCAGACTATATATTAACACTTTAAATGTACCTCTTTTAGTGATGCAACAGACTCCTCCTCCTGTAAAATCCCTTTACCCTTAATTGCGGGTTTTATAGGAGCATTCTAAAATTAAAATGTAAAAAATAATTAATAAACGGTTTAGAATTGACATTCGAAAACTAAATGATTCATAATCGTTTTCAGTATACCTCATCACTAATGGTAATGAGCTCCGAGGGCCATGCAACAAATGATCCTATTGCATCTCGCAGCAATGTCGTCTCTGAGACCATGTCAGGTACCGGTAGAATCGCATCACGATCTAATACAACATCCACCGATACTTTCAGGTGTCCATCCGGGAGGGGTCTGTGGTGAAGTAAATCTCCCGAAGTGTTGTGCACTTTTCCCTTGCCAACTAGTCGATAATTCGGTGACGATAAGTATAGTTGGCAAGATGAAATGCCCTAAACAAATAGAAAATATAAAGTCATTATCATTAATAAAATAGAACAGTTTGTAAGGAAAAAAACTTATAATTACCTCGGGAAATTTCTTTTGATAGTTGATACTAGCCTTATCACTAGTTTCTCTCACCGATGAAGTGTTGCAATTTTCTCTCATATACATATCTTTATCTCTTTGCAATTCAGAGACCTGTGCTTGCAATTCCTGCAACTTTTGCAACACTTCTTCATTGGTAAGATTTGATCTTCTCCTAGAACTCTTATAAAAAGAGGTTGGAGTCACACCATGACCCTTACCCCTCACCCGACCGGGATACTCGGGAGCATCTAGTACTCTACTAAGTACGCTCTCCTCACCGGTGGATGCCGATTGCGACAAGGTCTCCTGTAATTCATTTACATTTAAATAATTATTAGTGGAGATAAAAAATCATTTATATATTAAAAAACATTTGATTTAATTAAAGACACAGTATTATACTTACACATTCAGTATAAACTCTCTGAACATCGGGATCGACAGCTTGATTCTTGCCCACACGAGCTTCCTTCCACAACACATGTACAGGAAGTGAAGCTTCCTCACTTTTAGTCTCCTCTAACTATGCATTGACACAAACGATAAAATCGTCAATTAAAACATGCACATGTAGACAATTAATTAAAACGCATTTCTATTTACTTACAATTTTATCCTCTAAGCGTGCATATCCCAAACGCCCTTTTTTGTAGGGATACGCGGGTTTGGATGCTCTCTTACTATTCGTGGCACTCTTTTTCTGAAAAGCTTCATCTCTTTGCTTTAAAAACTCAGCCCAATCTGCTTCATCAATGAAGGTCGCATACTTTGTTGGCCGTCCCGGTGCCTCTTCAAGAAATTTTCCATCTTTATCCTTAAGATAGGTGTTTGTCAAAAAACTTTTCCACCCTCTATATCTTTTGCCGGCCAAACTAAGTATGTAGCTTTTACGTTCATCTGGTATCTCAAAAGTCCTCTGCAAAAAAACGTACGCATAGTGTGTTAGTATAAGTAATTTAAACAATTTATCGTCAAGATAATAACAACAATTAACCATATATGATATATACCTGAAGCTCTTCCCAAATCGCTTGTTTTTTCTCCTCCAATTCTAAATTTTTCGTTTTCGATTTCCAGGTAGCTACGGAGACCGGAATATGCATACGGACAAGTGTACCAATATAACTTGTCAACTTTGCAGAATTAGGACCAATTGGTTGTTTATCAGAATTCCATTCCAATCGGTATACTAATCCTTGGTCTCTATGTCGAATGATTCCCTTCATAATAGTGATGCCTCGTGCAACCTCTTTTGCTTCAGTATCAGGTGGAGCATTTGTATCCGAAGCAACTCTTTCTTGTGAGTTTTCTTGTGAGTTTTCAGGTGGGTTTTCAGGTGGAGCATCTCTATCTGGAGCCATTGAACCTGTATCAAACAAACTAAAGCACATTAGTACACTATTAACACTAACTTTATATGAGAAACATTTCAAAAAATTACAACATAGAAGTTATTATAAGAAGAAAAAAAATCAATCCATTATTAATTGTTCAACGTGAAGATATTAATAAAATAAAAGCATGTGATACAATCAATATTACTTTTTCATGATATTTCTTTTAGGCAAAGATGAGGGGATGCATACTCTATCAATATTAAAAGCATGTTCATGATATTTCTTTTAGGCAAAGATGAGGGGATTCATACTCTAACAAAGTGACACAAAACCTTACACAATTCTAACCTCAAAACTCAACCCCTTTTACTAAAAATAATAAAGTATTTAACAACAAAAGAAACTAAACCCATAGATAATAAATAAGCAGTCCAGTAATATTTTTCTTGCTTTGAAGAGATACCTAAAACATAAAAAAAAATGTTAGAAAAAACATCTTAATATTAAAATAAAAACAAAACACTGTTGGAGGATATACTAAAAACAAAAATGAAAACTTTAAAACAAAATAAAAAGATAATACCTTTAATTCGAATTACCCCTTAACTCTTGAACAACTAGATAATATGTAGATGGTATATGAACCAGTAACCAATAAAAACCATTAGTGAAGATATTAAGGAAAATGAAGGAGACAAAAATGACAAAAATAATATTAGATGATACTCATATTAAGATTGAAATAGAGAGAACATGTATATATTTGAACATGTACACCATTAAACTAACATTACAGTACCATCATCAATATCGACCTCATAGCGACATATAACAACAACAATCAAGTTTCATCATTGCAACAAGTCATCATAGCATACAAAATATATACTAATCCAATTCCAAGAAACATTGACACAGAAAAAATGCTTCAAATTTTGAACCTGTATCAAACAAACTAAAGCACATTAGTACACTATTAACACTAACTTTATCACTAACGTCTCTTTCTTTTCTTGGTAGGATTGTGTACTACGCGTCTCTTAACAATGCGGACGGTTGGATTGATCCAAATACCCTCATTATGATCATTTCTAATACAAGATTCATTCTCATTTTGATCGTTTCTTGTACAAGATTCAATGCCAACACCAATATCACCTTGATCTTCAATTTTTTCATCAACTATTTTGTTAGATAAAAGCACTATAGACCATTTCGTACTTGTCGGATCATTGACATAGAACACTTGTTTAGCTTGAGAGGCTAGAATGAAAGGCTCATCTTTGTACCCTACCCTATTGAGATCCACTTGCAAAAATCCTGACTTATCCATTCGTACGCCACTATTATTTTCAACCCACTTGCAACCAAATACAGGAATCTGAAACTTCGCGTAATCAAACACCAAAATGCGCTCGATAACCCCAAAATATGACAAATTTGCAAATTTCGGATTTAAGTCATTCGCACTTGATATGTGCATAGCTTCAGCTACCAAGGTAACACCACTATTTTGCATAGTACTTTTATCATCCTGTTCTTTGGTATAAAATGTGTATCCATTAATTGCGTATGCGCTATAAGAAAGCACAATTACAGATGGACCATAGGCTAAACATCTCAACCTTTCTGTTACTGAAGCAGGATCTGAACGATACTTTGAATAAATATGATCTCTAAACCACGGTATGAAACTTCGATTGTGCTCTCGTACTATCCAGTTCTCATTTCTATTTGGATTTAAATCTCGGAGAACAACTTTGTGCATTTCAACAAACGGCTCAACCTCAATCTCATTGTGCAGAACATACAAGTGCACTTGATCCCGTTCGACCATTGATACTGTCACAACTTTATTTCCAATTAGCCTTTTTCCTTCTTTTTTTCCGACAATATGAGATTTGGGGAGTCCAATTGATTGAACGTTTGACAGATATTCAGTACAAAACTCAACCGCTTCTTCAGCAACGTACCGCTCGGCAATACAACCCTCTGGTCGACTTCTGTTTTTCACGTACCCTTTTAATATTTTCATATAACGTTCAGCAGGGTACATCCATCTCATATAAGCTGGTCCGCACAGTTGTGTCTCTTTCACAAGATGAACGACTAGATGAACCATTATGTCAAAAAACGAGGGAGGAAAATACATTTCAAGATCACATAAAGTAACAACTATCTCATTTTGCAATGTTGGTAAGATCGCGGGATCGACCACCTTACTGCAAATAGACCTGAAGAAGAAACACAGCTTAGTTATTGCGCTTCTTACTTTTTCTGGCAGAATAGAACGTATACCTATTGGTAAAAAATGTTCCATTATAACATGGCAATCATGCGTCTTCAAACTCTTTAACTTGAGGTCTTTCATGGACACAAGTCTTCTAATATCTGAAGAGTAGCCTTCTGGAACTTTTACTTCACTGAGGAACTTACACAATGTTTTCTTCTCCTTTCTAGATAGAGTGTAAACAGCAGGTGGCAGATATGTTCGTCTTCCTTTCGTCACGGGCCCCAATTCAGTTCTCATCCCCATGTTTACCATGTCATTCCTTATGTTAACGCCATCCTTAGACTTTCCTTGTATATTGAGTAGCGTACCTATAACGCTGTCAAATACATTTTTTTCAATATGCATAACATCCAGGAAATGTCTTACGTACAACGACTTCCAATATGGAAGTTCAAAGAAAATTGACTTCTTCTTCCACCCACCCTTGACAATTGAATGTGCAAAAGGCTTGCCAAACTGAGTGCTCACATCTTTCACCTTTTCAAAAATTTGATCACCTGACAAAAAAGGCGGGGCTGTACGATGTTCGGCCTCTCCATTGAATGCTTTTCTCCACCCACGATAGTGATGATTAGAATTTAAGAATCTACGATGGCCGAGAAAGACATTCTTCTGACAAAGCGCCAATCGTGTCGTATCGGTTTCATCTTCACAAACAGGACACGCCTTTTGACCCTTGTTGCTGTACCCGGATAGATTTCCGTATGCTGGAAAATCATTAATTGTTCCAAACAACATCGCCCTCAAGTTGAAACTTTCTTTCCTATACCCATCGTAAACCTCCACACCTCTCTCCCACAAAAACTTTAAATCTTCGATTAAGGGTGCCAAGTATACGTCTATGTCATTCCCTGGTTGTTTAGGCCCAGAAATTAGCATAGATAACATCATGTACTTACGCTTCATACATAGCCACGGAGGTAAGTTATAAATCATAAGAATCACAGGCCATGTGCTATGCGAGATACTTTGAATACCATGCGGGTTCATTCCATCAGTAGACAATGACAACCGAAGGTTTCTTGCTTCTTTTCCAAATTCAGGATATTCAGTATCAACTTTACTCCATTGTGGTGAGTCTGCCGGATGTCGCAACTTTCCATCAATAATTCTTTCATCTGCATGCCAAGTCAAGTGTCTTGAATCGGTCTCACTACGATACATGCGTCTAAATCTCGGAATTATAGGAAAATACCATAAGACTTTAGCAGGAGACAACTTTTTCTTATATCGAGGGGCACCACATTTAGGACACTCATTCAACGCTGCATACTCGTTTCGAAACAAAACGCAATCGTTTGGACATGCATGTATCTTATCATAGCTCATTCCAATAGAAGACAACATCTTTTTGGCTTCATACGTTCGATTGGGAAGAACATTATCCTCTGGTAGCATATCTTTCATAAGGGCTAATAACTCTGTGAAACTTTTATCCGACCATCCATTGTCCGCCTTTAAGTTGTACAACTTTAACACCGCAGACAATCTTGTGAATTTTGAACAACCAACATACAACGGTTTCTCCGCATCGCTTACCAACCTCTCAAACATTTTGGGACAATCTGCAAGATCTTCTTCAAGCGCTTCTGCAATCTCTTCGACTCGATCACAATCGTATGTGTCTGTGCAATCGTCGTTTGAAGCATACTTCCTATTACAACTCGACTCAGCATTCCCGGTACTTTTCTCACCATGCATTGTCCAACATGTATAACTTCTATCAATTCCAAACCGTAGTAAATGAGATCCCAACTGATTCCCGTCAACCTTACCCCCGGCATAACAGCAACCCAAGCAAGGACACGGCATTCGAAGCGGGTCTTTGGAGTGCGCAACCGCAAACTCAACAAATTCCCATACCCCTTTCTCGTACTCTTTCGACAATCGGTTTGAATTCATCCATGTCTTATCCATGTCTTAATTAAGCTAAACAAAAACGGTCAAACTTTCACTCTTCACAAGTAACCCCTATGGCGAATTCAATTCACAAAGTTAGTAAGTACCTCACTTAACGATAAACGAAATTGACATCATGAATATTCCACATGCATGTCGAAATAATGAGTATTACTTAATATAATCTAAAAGTAAAATATTATAATTTAATTACATTACTTTTCTTTCTTAATAATAAATAGATAAATATATGAAATTAAAATTGTAAGAAATCTCTTTTAAATAAAAAGATGTTTTAAGTTTGAACTTAATTTTTGATAGTCTTGTTTGAACTAAATATAATAATTAAAAAATATAAAAATGAGACCATTACTACTACTACTGTTACATTTTAAGTTTGAACTTAATTTTTGATAGTCTTGTTTAAGATGATAGTCTTTTTATATAATAATCTTAATTTTTATTGTATTCACCAAAAAAGCTACACTGTAAGGCATAATAATAAAATAATGAAAATCACCTTAGACGAAGATGTGAGTAGATTCAATTCAAATAGCAAAACAGCAAAAAGCAGCAGCAAAGATGGAAGACGATTGAGAAGCAATACCAAAACTTTATTCTCAAAACCACGCAAGCTCTAACCCTCCACCCAGGGCAAGACCATCAATAGCAGCAACTGAAGGTTTCCTTCCCCCTGAAAGATGAAATGAAATTCAAAATCAAAATAGAATACATCGACAAATGAGTTGCAAAGAAAACTTCAAAAGAAACCATACCTTCTATAGTGTCAGTAAGAAGGTCTACTGATATCAAACCAGGACTTGTCTTCTCTGTATATGGTAATGAAGAATTAGAAAATGAGTGCAAATACATTTACTAAAACAGAAAACCTTAAAAAAAATATAAGAAAAATTCCGCAAGCAATACCATTAGGTGAAGCCTCTAGCTTCTTGAGAATCACTGGCTCAGCTCTCACACAGTCTAAAAAGACAAAGCAAACATCATAAAAAAACATAACCTCATGGATTTTCATAAATGGAAGAAGTATCATGCTTCTCAAACTGCAAATCAAATATATAAAACACCCAAAATAAATCAGAATCACATAACATCAATTTTAGGAAATTCTTTTTCCCTAAAATGCGCACAGATCTTTCTTCTTATAGACACACCAATACATCATCATTTTTATCACTATTAACTTTTTTTCAAGTCTTGTCTCTTTTCAAAGTCGAAATTGAGTATTTCTCAATACATCCGGTAACATGAACTTGAGTAATTCTCAATACACCCCGTTGTCAATTGCAGATAGCATATATTTAAAATTCACAATAGTGCTGTAGCACCACTATAGTTGCTATTTGGCAACAGCATTTTGTACTAAACAACTTATGGCAGAACATTGGGGTTAGACCAAATTCTTCTACGGTGTAACGCCGTTATAGTTACACTTACACATAATACAAAAGTCTAATATTCATAGCTCAATTTTCATTTCAAAGATAAAATAAGTTTTAGTGCATGTTTGGATTTGTGATGAGTTTGGCAGAATCACGTCATGCTACTTTGATCTTGGCAAAATTACATTTCAAAGCATCAACAAAATTACAATGCCACCATGATTTCCTCAAATTCATTCGTCTTTGAGAGCATGCAAGGAAGACTATCGCACGTGAGGGCATGCAAGGAAGACTATCGCACATGACCCTAAATTTGTCAGGGTTAAATTACAACTAAATACGGGCACATAAAATATCTATCCGATTAAATCGTGATTAAATAAGACCTCTATTTGTCTTGCCATAGTGAAACTCTGGCTAACCTACACACAGGGCTTCTAAAAACTAGATAGGGCTTTGATTCCAAACATATACTAGTAACAAATCGATCACCCAAAATAATTTCCGGATCCAATTTTTCTTATGCAGCATTTTCACAAACAGTGTGTCTACATAGTGCTATGTTATCAAAAAAAAACAATCAACTAAGAAAAGAAAAATACCAGGGCACCAGCTGAGAGAGGTAGAAGGATCATTATCAGCCAAGAACAGAACGAGGTTTGCTCTGTTTTTAGGAGCCTCTGATCGGAATTTCTCAAAGACAGAATCAAAGTTCGATACCTGCTAATCCCTCCGGTCTTTGAAGTAAAAGCAATACCACGCAAGCAAAGAGTTGAAGACAAGATGCAAGCAAAGATGGAAGACGATGAACGCGTTTCTGAGAATGCAAGATTTTGTGCGTTTTCAGCAGAAATTAGGGATTTGGAAGAAGAACGCGTTTAGGGATTTGGAAGAAGAATGCAAGATTTTGTTTTAAAAAATTTTAATTGTAAAGAGGGTATGACAGCGCTTTTGAAAAGCGCTTTCGTAACTAAGGCTATACCAGCGCTTTTGAGGATAAAAGCGCTCTTGTACCCCACCCCCTATATCAGCGCTTTTGAAAGCGCTTTCATAAGCCCCCTATAAGAGCGCTTTCAGAAAGCGCTTTCATACCCCCCCACTATAAGAGCGCTTTTCAAAAGCGCCTTCGTACCCCAGCCTCTAAGAGCGCTTTCTGAAAGTGCTTTTGTAACCCCCCCCTTTAAGAGCGCTTTTTTAGCGTGTTTTTTTATTTTGTTTTTAGCGCAACCTATACCAGCGCTTTTACAAAAAGCGCTTTAGTAGGGGTGCTGCTAAAAGACAAATTTGGTGTAGTGCTTTCCCATAAAATTGAATCCTTTATTTTATTTTAAGTTATTCAATTTTATTAAAAAATCATATTAATTAGAGTTGTTAAGTTTTTTAAGAAAATTTTGAAGTCAAAACTAAAATTAATTTAGTAGTTATTAATATTAATTTATTTTAATTTTAATAAATTATATTATTTGTAGTTTTTATAACTCTTACTTTCTTATCATCTAATGTTATATTATTCTACTTTCTTTTAATTCTATTGATGTTTTTTTATAGGTATAGATTTTAAAACACCATGAAACTAAAGTTGATAAAAAATGCAGGTAGAAGATTAGAATTTTTTTTTGAATAATCATGTATTAAAAAAAACCGCAAATAACCGCGTTTCGGAAAAAATTACGCAAATAACCATGTTTTAGATGACTCCCCAAAGGAGGAGCCATCTGAATTGGCGCCTACTCCCATTTTTTAAGGGGATGTGCCATCTCACTTGGTGCCTATGTGCTTAGGGCATGCCCTAAGCCAAGTGAGATGGCGCCTAGGTGTTATTTTAGGACAAATTTTGAATATTTTTTTTGTCCGGTGCATTGCGTATTGGATACAGGATCAACAAAATAGACTTTTTATTAAAAAAATAATAATTACATCCAACTGTATTACATTAAAAAAAACAGATAAAAAAATAGATAAAAAAAATAGATAAAAAAATACAAGAAAAAAAAACAGATAAATCAGTGATCTCCCGGAACCCGGTAATGACCCCCGGTTCTGCATCCCCGTCCTCGTCTTTCCCGTGCTAGGTGTCGTCGCGTTTCCTGCTGCGGCAGGGTCGATGGCCCAGCGAAGTCAATGCGGTCCGGATCCATAAAATCAGTCAGATCTCCATATCTAGAAGATCCGCTTTGGTACAGTCGGTTACCCATACCCTCAAAGTTTGGTCGTGTTGGCGGTGGATGAGGTTCCATGGTGGGTCTGTAGCATTGATCGTCTGAGTACGGTGGGTAGAAAGAAAATGGATCTTGGGGTGTTTGGTATTGAGGATGTTGGGTGGTTTGGTGATATTGTGGTTGATGGTAGGCTGGGTCGGTTTATTCGTAATCTTCCGACATTCCCATATCAGGGCTAAGGCTGGATGTTGAGGGGCCCATATTGGGATATACGGAAGACTGAAAATGTGTGTGGGGTATGCGGGTGTGTTGGTATTGTGATTGGTATTGTGGTTGGGTGTGAGGCATATCGGGGTATTGGTAGTGAGGTGATGATTGTGGTTGGTTGTGGGACATTTGAGTGTAATTGTGTTGTGGTGGGGACTGTGGTCGGGTGTTTGTGGGTCTGTTTCTTCTTGGGGGTTGGTGGGAGGTTGATGGGTTTTGGGTTTGTTGTTGGGGAAACGAGGGTTGTGCCCATTGTGTGTGTGGGTCAGCCAAGTACCTTGGATGAGACACGTGCATTTCAGGGTTACTAACCGACTTGTACCAAGATAAATATTGATTCGTGTATCGCATATTACCATGATTAAGGAAAACCGGGAATTGCAAGACATAGCGGTGACGCCTCTACCACATCTTACACCATTCCGGAGCGAAGTCTTTCCAGTTGGTAAGACCCCACTGGGCGTCGACCCTTTTAAGATGCCATGGGGACAAACAAGTTGGATCACTTGGTATCTCTTGATGCATTCCGAACTGCATCTTCACACGGTCGCTGTGGTGCATCTCCATAATGTTGAACCGAATGATTGCAGTCTTGGCGGTCCAAATTGTTGCATCCTCCGGGTTTGGATCATGGCCCAAACCCAAATATGGTCTCCAGACGAACTGCGATAAAATTTAAATCAGGTTAACGCAAAAGTAAAGTATAAATAATTTAAATGAAGAAAAGTTTAAAGCTACGACGTACATCATCCGGGCCTAAGTGATCCAACAGATTGCGGTATAGTGCGACATTGAATCTTAGATTCTTGCCGTAATCCATACCCCTCACGCAGTACCTAAAGGAAATGAAAAACATTTTATTCTTAGGATATATTTGGTGAAGAGATGAATAGTAATAAATGATATAACTTGATGACTTACTTTGTTGCGTACGGGAAAACGAAAGTGTTGTTGTTGACGGAGTTTAAGGACTCCATCCTCCACCAACCCCAGGCTTGTAGTAAAAAAGCGCACCCATAAAATGTACATTTTTCCTTGACTTCATTTTTGCACAAGGAACTGTATAGGTGGACTAAAACTGCAAAACCCCAACTATATTTTCTTGTTTTTTCAAAATTTCTTAGTAAATGTAAATACATAAAATTTAAACTATTTCCCGTACTTTCGGGAAATAAAAAGGTACCAAATAGTATCATAAGATAAGTTCTGGCTTTTACTACCCTGTCTTGCTTGGAGGAATTTTCGTTTAATTCTAAACTTGCATAATGACTTTTAAGCTCAGTGAGTAGTATTCCCTGACCTCTCGCACCACCACCTTCAACCATATCCCTGCCCAACAGTTCTTCACACTGAGAGTTGGGTTGTTGAACCGACCCGTTCACGGCCTTACCGTCGACAGGGAGACCTAGTAGCATGTACACATCCTCTAGCGTGATGGTACATTCACCTATTGGTAGGTGAAATGTATGGGTCTCTGGTCTCCACCTTTCCAACATTGCAAGAATGAACTTCGAAACAATTGTGCAGTTGGAGATCTTTATGACATATCAAAAACCTGCGTATTCCAGATATGGTACGATAAATGGGTCGGGAGCCAGGTAGTTGTGAGAACGGATTCTGAATCTTTTGGTGTCCTGGGTTCATAATGTAAAAGGTGTAAGATTAAGTAAGATGAACAAAGCATTATCTGAAATATGAAAAATGTATAACCAAAATAGAAACTTACAAATGCGGCAATATTTTCCCTTGTGCCTCTGTGAGAATCGCCCATTGTTAGAAGAGCCATTGTTTAAAATGCTTGAGATTATGAAAGACTTAGAAAGAGTAAGAGAGTATGAAAGACTTAGAAAGTGTAAGAGATTATGAAATATTTTGTAGCAGAGAGTGAGACTTGTGTGGGTGTGAGAGATGTATGATATGGTATGTATTTATAGGCAAAAAAATTTCATATAGTGGTTGCTGGTGCTTGCATGCATGCGAAGTGTCACTCTTCCAGGCTAGGTGGCAGCCTAGGGGGTTACATATATGCATGCATGTACAAAAATGAAAGGTGTCACTCTTGCAGGCTAGGTGGCAGCCTAAGGATGTATCACGATTGGACAGTAAGGGAGGCGCCATTGGACTTAGCGAAAGAGTACAAAAATGAAAGGTGTCTCCATCCCAATTGGCGAATAAGAGGTGTCCTTGGTTGCAGGCTAGGCTCAGGCTACGTGACAGCCTTTGGGAAGCCATGCCTGAATGCATGTAACCCTATTAGAGGTGATGGGAGGAGACTTACAACATACAATATAGGTGCAAAGTAGGTACAGGCTAGGTGGCAGCCTAGGGGGTTACATTTCTGCATGCATGTATCACGATTGGACAGTAAGGGAGGCGCCATTGGACTTGGAGAAAGAGTACAAAAATGAAAGGTGTCGCCATCCCAATTGGCGAATAAGAGGTGTCCTTGGTTGCAGGCTAGGCTCAGGCTACGTGACAGCCTTTGGGAAGCCATGTCTAAATGCATGTAACCCTATTGGAGGTGATGGGAGGAGACTTACAACATACAATATAGGTGCAGAGTAGGCACATGCTAGGTGGCAGCCTAGGGGGTTACATTTCTGCATGCATGTATCACGATTGGACAGTAAGGGAGGCGCCATTGGACTTGGCGAAAGAGTACAAAAATGAATGGTGTCGCCATCCCAATTGGCGAATAAGAGGTGTCCTTGGTTGCAGGCTAGGCTCAGGCTACGTGACAGCCTTTGGGAAGCCATGCATGTAACACTATTGGCAGCCTTGGGGGTTACATCCTTACTTAATTGAAATTTTTAGTCTTACGTTTATCATAACATTGATTCACTTAATTTGTCAAATCTTCCAACCTTCAAACGTTCTTACAATCAAACCTTCAAACTTTCAAACAATCAAACATACAAACCTTCGAATAACTCATAAAGTTCAAACATTCCAACCTTCAAACCTTATAACATTCAAACCTTCATACAATCAATAAACTTCAAACATTCCAACCTTCGAATAACTCATAAAATTCAAACATTCCAACCTTCATACCTTCAAACCTTCAAACAATCCTATGCAATAGCCTCTGCACCATAATTTGTCGTCAAAGCACATTTCAACAGTGAGACATACATTTGTCCCACTGATGGGTTTTTGTTTAGAGACACAGACAGCATTCGATTTCTCTTAAACGGGAAAGCCAATTTCTCGTACTTCAAAAAACGATTGGAGGCCAAACTTGGACGAGGCCCGGTGACCCAGATATTTTATCAGAATCTAGTTTTTTTTAGAAACAACCAAGTAATTTTTTATAAGGTTGAAGTCCAAGATGACGAGGATCTCCAAAATATGTTTTCCAGCCATGTGTATTATGGGTACGACTCTATTGAGTTGTACGTTATGCTGCGAGAGCCTCAGGTGACACAAGTGGTTGATCCTTTAGAGAATGAACAAGCTGAGGTAGATGCAGTTGATGAAGAAGAAGAAGATGACGAGTTAGAGTTTGATGAAATGGTGAATGATGATTCCGACGATGATGGCATACCTAGTATTCCTGCAAACGAAATCTACACACCACCTCCGCACATGACAAACTTTAACATGGGCGGAGATGAACCTTCTACTGACTTATTTTTCAATCCGTATATGCAGTCGGATGAAAATTTAAAAGAGAAAGACAAGTTTTGTAACAGAGAGGAATGCATCAGAGCCATAAAAAAATTCCACATGCTCAACTCGGTTGATTTTAAGGTGGACCGTGTCAACCCGGAAAGGTACAAGATCAAGTGTGTCCACCCTGACTGTATGTTCAAGCTGACCGCATCATACAGATTAAGAGGTGACTGCTGGGTCATAGGTTCCATGACTACCCACACTTGTGTAAGTTCCACTCAATCACATGACCACCGAAAACTTAACTACAATCTCATATGTCAAGAAATCCTACCCCTGGTTAGCAACGACCCATCTTTGAAGGTGAAAACAATCATCTCCCACATCACCACAGTTTTTAACTACACTCCGTCTTACCGTAAGGCGTGGTTAGCAAAGACTAAGGCGATTGAAAGGGTGTACGGAAACTGGGAGGAGTCATACCAAGAACTTCCCCGCTACCTGAATGCACTCAAGACGTATTCTCCGGGTAGTGTTTACCTTCTGGAAACAGTGCCAGCATACGCCCAAGATGGTAGTCTACTAAACAACAACGGAATATTCAGTCGAGTGTTTTGGGCATTTCAACCATGCATCACAGGGTTTGCATCATGCAAACCAATTATACAAATTGATGGGACTTGGTTGTATGGGAAATACAAAGGCACGCTACTGATGGCAGTTGCACAAGATGGCAACAACAACATTTTCCCCATTGCCTTTGCCCTTGTCGAGGGGGAGACCGGTGGTGCTTGGAGCTTTTTTTTGAAAAATCTGTGGACACACGTGGCTCCTCAACCAGATCTCTATTTGATCTCTGACAGACATGCCTCCATTGAAAGTGCCTACAATAATCCTGCAAACGGTTGGCATGACCCTCCTTCTACGCATGTCTATTGCGTTAGGCATATCGTCCAGAATTTCACGAGGGAGATCAAGGACAAAACATTAAGGAAAGCGGTTATGAATGCGGGATATGCATTGACACAACCCACATTCAAATATTACCGCAACGAGATCCGTTTGTCAAATCCGAAAGCCGGTAGGTGGATCGACAATATTCCGGTGGAAAAATGGACTAGGTCATACGACAATGGCCAAAGATGGGGGCACATGACAATGAATCTTATTGAATCAATGAATGGGGTATTCAAAGGCATACGAAACCTCCCGATCACTGCTTTGGTAAAATCTACGTATTTTAGGATGGCTGCGTTATTTGCCAAAAGAGGTGAAATGTGGAATGCGGTGTTGCAATCTGGACAACTATGGAGTGAAAGCTGCATGAAATACATTAAGGCAGAAAGTGCTAAAGCCAAAACTCATATGGTTATACGGTTTGACCGACACAGTCACAACTTCATTATGAAAGAGACAATCGACCACAACGAAGGCCTGCCAAGACAAGAATATAGGGTCATGCTACCTTCTCGTTGGTGCGATTGTGGTAGGTTTCAAGCATTTCGTATGCCTTGCTCTCATGTCATTGCCGCTTGTGCTCATACCCATTAAGACGCGCTGCAACTTCTGTCAAACATTTACAAATCTGAAACATTGTTCAACGTTTACAACAACAACTTTCCTTTGGTAGCAAAACCAGATTATTGGCCTGCATACGACGGCGAAATAGTGTGGCACAATGACCAAATGCGAAGGAACAAGAAGGATCGTCCCAAAAGTAAGCGCATCACAACAGAAATGGACGATCTTGACAAGTTGGAAAGAAAGTGTGGTTTATGCCGTCAGGTCGGACACAATCGCAAAAATTGTCCGAATCGGGCGTCTGCCTCGACCACATAAAAATTGTAATACATAAAATCTTTCCTTAATTGTGTTGTAAACATTAGGGTTTTTCATTAACAGATTTTGCTACAATTAATAAAACGCGTACAAGAAAAATTAACGATATTACGTCTACGAAATTACAACTGTTAACACAATTTCATCTGACCCATGCATCATCAATATTACATCGCTGTCTGTTTTGACTTCCTCAAACCATACATTAGGTCTTCCTGTCGCATGTGAGGTTGTTGTTCGTTTTCGCTGGATCCTTCGAATTTCCCCCCCTCCGCAATGTCTCCATCTAGCCATCACATCAACTCCCGCTTCAGACGCTCCATGGAGTGAATGTGCCAGAATTTCATTTTCATCGCAAGTTTCGTGGCGGAGAAGATAACGTAACCATCTCTGCTAAAAATCATGGGCGACGTCATGACGCAAATAACAGAGTAAAAAATAAAAATACAGTGCGAGAAAGTGTGCGAAATTTCGGAGAAACAGACGAATTATTTATAAAACAACATTTTGCCCTAATTTTGCCCTAGGAGCCAAGTGAGATGGCGTCTCCTCTCACTTTTAAGGAGCATGCGCCATCTCACTTGGCTAAAAGTGAAGGGAGGCGCCAAGTGAGATGGCGCCTAGGGCAAAAGCATGGGTGGATGCACCAATTCAGATGACTCCTCCTTTGGGGAGTCATCTGAAACATGATTATTTGCGTATTTTTTTTCCGAAACGCGGTTATTTATCAAATATTATTTTAATACTTGGTTATTGTAAATTTTTTTTCAGAAGATTATATTATTTGTTGTTTTTATAATTCTTACTTTCTTATCATCTAATATTATATTATTCTATTTTCTTTTTAATTTTATTAATGTTTTTTTATCGGTATAAATTTTAAAATATCACAAAACCAAAGTTGATAAAAAACGATAAATTTCTACAATAATAAAGTAAGTTATTTTACTGCAATTTATTTCATTAAACTCCAAACATTTTATTATTTATTTTTTACCATTTAAAGTTTTCTGTTTTTCTTCTATTTTAAAATTATAATTTTACCTCCATTTAATTCTAATCGTATAATAATGTCTCCACCATCAAAAGTTTTTGCCAAAATTCTATTTCTACTATTAATAACTAATTATTTAATATAAATATAATATTATTAA
>CATIWC010000906.1:0-215189 GCA_948472305.1 Vicia faba | reverse complement strand
ATTGGGGCACCAAATACTTAAAAAAAATATCTAGTTATGCTTCTTCGATCTTCCTTATCTCCACACCAATCAGCATCTGAAAAGCAATTTACTATTTCTTCTTTGCCTTCAGAATCTCGTCGAAATAGTATTACACAATTTATTGAACCCTTCAAATATCTCAGGATTCTTCTTGCAGTCTTCATATGTGACACTCTTGGTTCACCCATATATCTGCTTACTAATCCGACTGCGAAACCTATATCAGGTCGACTATTGCACACATACCTCAGAGATCCCGCAATTTGCTTGAACAAAGTTGCATCGACTTTGTCTTCCTCTCTATTATTCTCCAACTTCACATTTAGTTCGACGGGTGAGGATGCAAGATTTGAATCATCCATTCTGAATCTCTTGAGTATCTCTTTGACATACTTTATTTGATGTAGCACCATACCTTTCTTCGACATTTAAAATTCCATGCCTAGAAAATAAGACAATTTTCCTAGATCTGACATTTCAAATTCTTCGTCATCAGCTCTTTGAATTTCGACAAGTTCTCCAAACTATTTCCAGTTACTAGCAAGTCATTAACATACAAGCAGATGATTGTTATATCTTGTGCTACAACCTGGACATAGACACCATACTCTGATTTGCATTTGACAAATCCCAATTTGACTAAGTATGAGTCGATCTTCTTGTTCCATGCCCCTAGGTGTCTGCTTGAGGCCATAGAGCGCTTTGTGCAATTTGTATACTTTACTTGCTTCCTTCTGAATCACAAACTTTGGAGGTTATGTGACATAAACTGCTGCATTGTGTTTCAACTTGAACACCCACTTTACTGCGATAGCTTTTGTATATGTTGGCAATTCGACTAACTCCCATGTGTTGTATCTTTCGATTGCTTGTAACTCTTTGATCATACCTAACTTCCACTTGTTAATCTTCAAAGTTTCGCTATAGTTGATTGATTCAACACGTGCAAGTAAAGCAAAATTAACTAATTCTCCATCTGGTGTGATTTCATCATCACCCACCACTTCATAATCATGAAGTCTTGTTGGAAGAACTCTATTTCTTTAAGGTCTTTGGCTTATTTAAGCCACAGCCTCTTCGACTTCGACTATGTCGGGAGTATCAGCAACTGCTTCTTCTTCGACTTCGATTGGATTTTCAACAATTCCTTCGACTGGATTCTCAACAATTCCTTAGACTTCTACTTCATTAGTTTCTTCATCAAAATCAAAGTTTATTAATGGTTTGTTGCTAGAATTCCAATCCCAGGCAGAATTTTCATTAATCACAATATCTCAACTCAACACAATCTTCTCATTAACTGGATTGAATAGTCTGTATGCACCAGTTTTATGATATCCTACCAGAATCATAGGTTCACTCTTTTCATCAAGCTTCTTCTCCTTGCATCAGGAACATGCTTGTAACACATAGATCCAAACACCTTCAAATGACTTACTGATGGTCGTTTTCCACTCCATACTTCTTCAGGAACCTTGTTCTTCAATATTTTAGTAGGACACCTATTCAAAATATAAATCGCAGTCAAAACAGCTTCTCCCCATAAAGACTTTGGCAAATTCTTTTGCTTCAGCATGCATCTTGCCATATTTAATATGATTTTGTTTCTTCTTTCAGCAATTTCATTATGTTGAGGTGTATAAGGAGCAGTTACCTCATGATCAACACCATGTTCTGCATAGAAATCTTCGAACATCTTGGATGTGTATTCGCCACCTCCATCTATTCGCAGAACTTTGATCTTCTTCTCAGTCTGGTTTTCGAAAAGTATCTTGAATCTCTTAAAGATTTTGAATACTTCGTCCTTTCGTTTGATCACATATACCCACAGCTTTTGACTGAACTCATCGACAAACGAAACAAAATATATGTTTCTACCAATTGTATGTTCTTCAAATGGACCACATACATATGAATGCACCACTTCGAGAATGCATGATGATCTCATTGACATAGTCAAAACGAAAGAACTTTTGGATTGCTTTCCCACTAAACAACCTTCACAAATTTTTTCAGGCATCTCAAAGCTTGGAATACCAGTAACCATATCTTGAGTAATCAGTTGATTAAGTGATTGAAAATTCAAATGTATAAACCTCAAATGCCACAACCAACTATCCTTGTGGTCGATAACAGTTTTCAAACATTGAACTTTTGTCGAACTGGTCATAGTCTTAAATGTCCTATTTTTCGACAATGGAGATTTTAAGAATAAATTGTTCTTGGTGTCGAACAATTCAAAACTCCATCTTTCATGACAACTGAGAAACCTTTTTCGACTAGTTATCCAACACTTAGCAAGTTGCATTTCATTCCAGGTACATAGAGCACATCTTTGATCATAGCTTTCCCTCAATTACTCATTTGAAAGACTATGTTGTCAGTACCTTCTGCTTGCAATGAAGTATTATCAGTAAGTTTTACCATGCTCTTCTTCGACTTGTCAAAATCTGTCAACCACTCCTTTCGAGCAGTCATGTGGTTTGAGCAGCCTGAGTCGAGAAACTAGATCTTGGATTCGACATGGTTATCTGCAACTGTAGCCATAACCACCATACCACCCTTTAGAATCATCTGAATCTTGGCGTGCAAGGTTCGCTCCTTCGTCCTTTCCTGTCGATCCATTTTCTTTTCTGTACTAATAATTATTGGCCAAATGTCCCTACTTTTCATAGTTATAACAATGCATACCTTTCTTTTCTTCTTTGTCCTTTCAATGGTTTCCTCCTCCCCTTTTCGAGGATTCAGAAGATCTATCTTCGATCTTATTCTTATGGGGATTCGACCAAGACTTTTTGCCATGAGTCTTGTCGAACTTGCCTTTGAATTTGTTGGAACCACAATCCTTTTTCCATTACTGAGCTTGCAGTGACTGTATCGAGTCCTGAACTCCTTTCCTTTCGACAATCCTCATCTCATGCGCCTCCAACAAACCAACCAAATCTTCCACTTTAGTAGTTTCAAGATTGTTGGATTCTTGAATAGCTACAATAACATGATCAAAGTGAGAGGTCAACGTTCTCATTACCTTCTCAACTATCATCTTATCAATAATGGTTTCACCATAAGCCTTCATGAGATGGACGAGTTTCTGAACCTTCGACACATATTCTGCAACTTTTTCATCTTCTCCCATCGATAACAACTCATATTATCGACGCAAGGTTTGTAATTTGACAACTTTGACTTTCTCACCTCCTTCGTAATGCTTCACCAGAATATCCCATGTCTCCTTTGTCATTTCATCATGAGAGATTCTGTCGAAATTAGCAGCATCGACAGCCTTTTGAATGCAATAAGTAGCCTTGTAATCTTTCTTCTTAACTTTGTTGTGGGCTTTTTCTGTTCGTCCGGTTGCATTTGCAGCCAACGCAGGAACGCCGCCGGTAACCACTTCTAGGGTTTCATGGAAGCCAAACAAGGATTGCATCTATTTTTTCTATCGGATCCAATTTTTTCCGTCAAGCATTGGAAGAGAATTCAGAATGCCCTTATCACTAGCCATCTACGCAACGATTGATTCACTTGTCCTAGAAACGCGATCTGTGACGTGAAATTCTTAAAAAATTGATCAAAAACAATAACCGGAAGCTCTAATACAAATTTGTTAGTGCGTGAGACACTTTTAGTAAGGAGAGAAAGAGAGAATAATAAAGGAAATAAGGATTTGTATATTCAATTGTGCAAATAATAATACACACTATGACTATTTATATACAATCCTAATTGGGTTTAGGCTAACACAACTTGAATTATATTTAAATATTAAATCTAATCAAATCTAATTTAATATTTCAACAACGATGTGCGAATATCCGTACCGAATTTCAATGTCGCAAATAATTTGTGAGAGATTTTAAATTCCATCATAATTAGTTATAGAACCAATCTGACACTAAATTTAAAATTCCGTCACAAGCCATTGAAAAAAAATCCATCAGTAATTTGTGAGGGATTTTAAAATACTTGAGTAAATATATATTAAAAACGTTTATTTTCCATCACTAATTATTGAAGATTAGGGATATTTTCCGTCTCTAAATTAAATGAGTTATTTAGTGACATTTATATTCTGTTACTAAGGAACAATAAAATCCCTTATTTATGATCTATTTATTCCGTCGCTAAATTAGATGACCATGATTTAGTAACATTTATATTTCGTCACTAATCAATGAGATCCTGCATGAAATTATTGAAATTGTAAATTTCCTGCCAAATTGAATTAATATTGAAACTAAGTTTACTATATCATCATAATAAAAATAAATAAATCACAATATGAAACACAAGAAATTGTTTTTTGTGAATATCATAAATATTCCCCAAATGAAAACTAATAGTACTAAAAATATGTTTCTAAAACTAAATATTAAAATCATAGTAATTTTTTTGACACTAAATATTACAACTAAAATAGTTCAAAAGAATTTCTTAAAATTAAAAAATTACAACGAAAATAATACTATTATTGTTCTTGAAACTTGATACGTTCGTAAGTGCACGAAAATATCGAAGTAATATAAAAGATTGTCGAATTCACAGAGATCAATGTCAACCTACTATAATCTATTATCGTTTTGTAAAGTTAAGGCTAATCAATGATTGATTAAGGGGAAACTAAGACTAAAATAATATTAAAGAAATATATAATAAAAGATAGAGTCCATAATGTGGATTTTGTGTATCTCAGGGACTCTCTAACTTGTTGGCTTACACTGACGTTAGAAAATATCAATTTAAAGATAATATCTCACACTCTCGTGATTTTACATAAAGTCACATTCCTTGATCATGAGATTTTTCTCTCGCTCGCCCATTCTAATTGAGGAACGTGTTTTAAAAACTAAACAAGTTCTAATTAATCATAAAGTGCTCTCGTTGTGTTTAGGGTTAATGTCTAGTTTCTACTATCTGGTTCGACCCCCACGCTCTCGCAGTGCCGACTCAAACCTTAGTTAATTTCCCACTCTCGTGAAAAAATCATGTTAAATAATCTCTCACTCTCGTGACAAGGCTAATTAAATTAAGTTTAGAAACAAAGACCAAAACAAATTTCTAAATTAAATATTAAGCCAACATTGTTACCGAGTTCCATCAGAAACGACGGTCCTCACATACCAGACTCTAAATATTTAGCTAGACATGGAATTAATTAAAAATTAATTAAACATAACAACTGCATTTAAAAATAACATGATAATTAAATTTAAGAGACAAAGCAATAATGATAAATAATGCGATAAAAAGAAACATGTAAAGATGAAAGCTTTAAAACTAAAATAAACTTCTATTATAATGGCAAGATTGTGATCCAAGAGTACATAGATTGAAGGCCTAAAACTAATCGTGTGGTAGTTCCTCGATGTGAGAAACTACCACTTTTATAAATACGATTTCTGCCTAAAACTACGAATAGCACTTCCACGCACAAACTTGGATGCACAAACAATGAATTCTAGGTCCTTTATATAGTGAGAAATGCTGAAAGTTATCATGTGAGAGGTAGTGGAGATAATGGAGATCATGGTCAGAGAAGTTGAGAAAATCAAGGGGTGAGTGATTTCGTGAGTACAAACGTGGAGAGAGCCACAAAACAAAACAAAATGAAAACATGGCAAGAGGAATTGAGTTGTGATGAGGGCCATACCACCTGTGGCGAGGGCCACACCATGAGCTTCTGTGGCGAGGGCTACAGGTTAAAAATATTATTTTTCTACTTTTTTTCTTGTTTCTTCCATTCCTCTCAGTTTCTTGGTTATTTCTCGCTCTTTTTTCACATGGAAGCTTTGTGTTAGCATGTATCTGAAATAGAATATAAATACTGTCATAACAAGATAAAAATGAATGAAAAAGACACTAAAATGCATGCGAGTCAAGTCGAATATACGATATAATTTCGCGTTATCAAATTCTCTCATACTTAAACCATTGCTTGTCCTCAAGCAATCAACCAACACAGTAAAGGAAATGATTAAGTGCGATTTGAAACAAAGGCACAACACAACTCATTATCATACACGTCTTCTAGGCTAATGTTAGATTGATAGGTACCAAGTATTCAATACCAAGGATACAGTAACGACACGACATTCAAAGACTCCCTCTTTATGCAAAACAATTCGAATCATGCCATTATAGATCAACCTATATCTCTCGTTTTTCTTTCACTCTTTTCATTCAAGCGCAATCACATTAAGCCTGTTATCCGTACACGCACATAGTAAGGAAATCAGTTAGCGACTATGATCCTTTTCTCGGGGTTCTGGTACATAAGTTTGATAACCCCTTTTATTTAACCAATCGTTGTTGCGGGGGATCGAACTGTAGTCTGCCCTACCAAGTTCAATGCAAGACACCTTTGAACCAACTGACGGCAGGTTATTTTATTATATTTTTGTAGGTTCCACAACCATTGAATTAAGTGACCGGGTGAGGGTCACCTAGCTTAATAGGTGCACTCCTTATTTTAAATTTATTATGGAAAATAATTTTTTAGAATTTTTGGGATCATTCACTTGTATTCATCGACTCCCTACGTAGTTTGTGCTTAAGATGGTGTTGACTGCTAATATAAACTACTTAAGAGCTACTTTGGAAACTTGAGCATAAGGTATTGACATAATGGGTAGCCAAATCGATATCACATAATGAGGGGGTTTTGAGTGTCATAACGATATCAATTTTATTAAAACTTTCCCAAGTCTCTCTAACATAGCCTAAAGTGTGACAACCTATATAATTTCAGAGTGTGTGTGCCATGCATCCAAGACATTTTTTTTGTTGCATGTTAAAATTTTAAAATTTTGGAGAAATTCAATAACAACTGAAAAACAGGCATACAGACTTGACATCACATGCAATGACTCGACCAAATACTGAAAACAAATAAAATCTTAAAAACATGCAATAAACTAGAAAAAATATATCAAAATAAGAAGCGATAAATGGAAAGCGGTAAAGTCCCCCCCCCCCCCCCCCCCCCCCCCCCCCCCGCACTTAAACTAAACATTATCCTCAATGTTTCAGTAAAAAGTGGGAAAAGTAATAAGAACTTGATCAATGCTCGCCTTGGTAGTTGCCTACATGCAACTGATAGGTGCCAAGCGATCGATATCTTTATTTTCTACAACTCAAACAAAATCAAAAAATTTAAATTGAAACTCGTGGGTTGCCTCTCATGCAACGCTTCTTTTAATGTCGGTAGCTCAATGACTCAAAAGGGTCGTGTCATCACTCATGGTGATTATCTCGAGAATGAGTCCTCGATCGAATTTTTAATTGTCTTTGGTTTCCATGGCCACTTATCAAGCCATCTCACATATCCCTCACCTTTTTTTCTTTTTTCTGTGGGGTGGTTCATTCTTTTGAACTTGTGGTGGTGGTTTTGGATCTATCTTGAGTATTAACCTTTCAAGTTTAGGCTTAGTTTTTTCATCCACCACTCAAAGGCCAACCTTCCCCTCTTAAAACTATTGATTTCCCTAGTTGCATGGTCCTCTAACTTTCTCTTTTTATGCAAGACTTCAAACAAGGGCACATTGGTGTGGATATTTTTCAATACCTCTACATACATTTTGGATTTAGAGTATACCTTAGTGTCCATAAACCTTTGCGGAAAATGAATCGATGGGGTATAGGGAGGAGGAACAACAATAGATGTTTTCTTCTCTACCTATTCGACAACCTCCCTTTCGGATGATGCTGGTCTATTTTTCTCAATCTCCACTCTTTTCTCATCAGAACTCTTCTCAACCTCATTATTACTTTCTTCAATATCATTATCATTCTCCTTAGGATTTTTGATTTGTTTTTCACTACTGGTTGTTACAACATCCATATGCTCCTCAGGGAAAGGTCCTAGAGGATTTTGTGCAAGCAGGGAGATTTGAGTCTCCAATGTTATGTTGTGAGTCGCGAGGGACTCAACATCATTGTTCAACTGCCTAAGGGTTTCATTATTATGAAGACTTTATTTTTCTTAACTCTTCATTTTGGACAGTTTGGGTCTCTACAAAGTGCTATATCATAGATTTTAGCCTAAAGTGAGTCAACATCCCATTGAAATCCTCCATTGATGTTTCGAGATTTAAATTATGGGATTCATGCGGTTCTTCAAAGTGTTTTTTGTCACATTTTGTGTCTCCACAAAGCGCTCTATCATCATGGTTTCTAGGCTAAAGCGAGTTAGTGTCATAGTGAGATCCTCTATTAATGTGTCGAGAGTGGAATATCAGAATTCTTGCAACTCCTTAAAATATTGGGCGTGGTGATTGTAGAGGAAATTTGGTTGAGGATAAGTTAGCGTCACATTATAATCCTTCATTAATGTTTCGAGATCGGATTTATGGGATTCTTGCGACTCCTCAAAATATTGGGTTTGGTGATCGTAGAGGAAATTTGGTTGAGGATAATTTAGCGTCGCGTTGTAATCCTCCATTAACGTTTCGAGATCAGATTTATGGGATTCTTTAGACTCCTCAAAATGTTGGGATTGGTAGTTGTAGAGGTAATTTGGGTGAGAGTAAGTTAGTGACGCGTTGAAATCCTCCATTAGTATTTCAAGGTCGAATTTATGGGATTCTTATGATTCCTCAAAATACTGAGAGTGGGAGTTGTAGAAAAAATGTGGGTGTTACATAATAATTAAGGTAAGAGTGCCTTAGTCTATATGTGCAACAACGGAAATAACAATATTGACTGTTGGTCCCTGGCAACGGCACCAAAAACTTGATGCGTCTGCAAGTGCACGAAAATATTAAAGTAATATAAAAGATTGTCGAACTCATAGAGACCAATGTCAACCTACTGTAATCTATTATCGCTTTGTAAAGCTAAGACTAATGAGTGATTGATTAAGGGGAAACTAAGACGAAAATAAAGGCTAAAATTATATTAAAGAAATGTATAATAAAAGAGAGAGGTCAGAATGTGGATTCCGTGTATCTCATGGACTCTGTAACTTGTTGGATTACATTGATTTTAGAAAAGTATTTAGTAGAAAATATCAATTTAAAGACAATATCTCACACTCTCGTAGTTTTGACTAAAGTCACATTTCTTGACCATGGGATTTTTCTCTCGCTCGCCCATTCTAATCGAGGAACGTGTTTTAAAAACTGAACAAGTTCTAATTAATCGTAAAGTGTTGCCGGTGTGTTTAAGATTAATCCCTAGTTTCTACCATCCGGTTTGACCCCCACGCTCTCGCAGTACCAGCTCAAACCTTAGTTAATTTCTCACTCTCGTGGCAAAATCATACTAAATAACCTCTCACTCTCATGACAAAGCTAATTAAATTAAGTTTAGAAACAAATACCAAAACAAAATTTCTAAATTAAATATTAAGCCAATATTGTTACCGAGTCCCATCAGAAACGACGGTCCTCACATACCAGACTCTAAATATTTAGCTATACATGGAATTAATTAAAGAAGAATTAAACATAACAACTACAATTAAAAACAACATGGTAATTGAATTTGACAGACAAAGCAATAATGATAAATAATGTGATAAAGAGAAACCTGTAAAGATGAAAGCTTTAAAACAGAAATAAACTTCTATTATAATGGAAAGATTGTGATCAAAGAGTACATAGATTGTAGGTCTAAAACTAATGGTGTGGTAGTTCCTCGATATGAGAAACTATCACTTTTACAAATGTGATTTCTGCCTAAAACTATGATCAGTGCTTCCGCGCACAAACTTGGATGCCCAAATGCTAGGTCCTTTATATAGTGAGAAATGATGGAAGTTATCATGTGTGAGGTAGTGGAGATAATGGAGATCATGGTCGGAGAAGTTGAGAAAATCATGGGGTGAGTGGTTCGTGAGTACTGACATGGAGAGAGCCACAAAACAAAACATAATGAAAATGTGGCAAGAGGAATTGAGTTGTGGCGAGGGCCACACCATGAGCTTCTGTGGCAAGGGCCACACCACCTGTGGCGAGGGCCACTGGTTGAAAATGTTATTTTTATGCTCGTTTCTCGTTTCTTCCATTCCTCTCAGTTTCTTGGTTATTTCTCGCTCTTTTTCATATGGAAGCTTTGTGTTAGCATGTACCTGAAAAGAATAGAAATACCGACATAACAAGATAAAAATGAACAAAAACAAAACTAAGATACATGTGAGTCAATTCGAATATACGATATAATTTTGTGTTATCAAAACTAAGTGATGATAAACAAAAGTGTGTTCACTTTAATTTAGTACGGTATTTCAAGAAGTAGGTGAAGATGGATTTTGATCCGAACATGGAAGTTGATGACCTGCAGAAAAACTTTCCATAAATTAGAATAATTATTCTCTAAGAAAATGTGAGTCTTCTTGCGATGCACAAATCAAATTCTCATGAGTCTTAAGTTTCTCTTTAAGGGTGTTGTTTTCAACAGACAAATCAAAAATAATAATCCTCATTTGTTCATATTCAGATGGTGAGATACCGTCAAATGTGAAAGATCTAGACGGCTTGTACTTTGCTACTTCTGGTCCCAAACCTTATATACGGCCCTTCTTGTACACTCTTCCAACAACATCTAAGAAGATGATGTTGTTAGATTGATGACTAGAAACATCATCTCCAGGTGGCTCTTGTAAGTCCATCACAATAATACTTTTTTCATACTTATTCTTTAAATAACAATTAAGTAGAGAGGAAGAATATAATCAGCCAAAACACAAAATAACATAATATTAATAGTTCATAAGAACTCACACAATCTTGAATTTTTACTAGTATAATCAAGTTGATGCTTATATGATATATCAAAGTAGAATGATCTTGAAGAAAACTATGATACAGGACATGGGAAAACCATGATACAATACAAGCATAATAGATTGAAGCATATGGGAAAACCATGATTAACACATGCATTAGTACATCCACATATAGTACAAGCATTTTAGTATATAAAAGTATTATAACAAGATTAATACAAGCATAAGTTGATTCACTAGAACATCATTAGTACAACTACATCTAGTCTAAACATTTTAGTAGATATGTAATAACCGGCAAAAAAATATAGAGTCTCCACCATTAATTTTTATCCTAAGACTGGAATATAACGAAATAACCCTAATTGATGATACAAATATTCTAAGTTTTTGATTCACTTTAGACGAAGGGAAGGTGTTAGACACCCTTCATCTACCTTGTTCTCAAGGAAGTTCTAGGGTTTATGTTTAAGGTTTAGGAATATGGTTTTAATTTCTTAGTTAGGGGAACTCACCACGGTTTTTAAATCGTATGCCTACGTATCCTTTTATGATAAATTAGAGTCCAATTCATAGTTCGTAGCGTTGGTTGGTGTTTTTTATAGGATTTCGTAGAATTGATTTCGAATTATCCTTGAACCTTGTTTAGGTTGTAAGTTGAGTGATCGTAGACGCAGTTCGCAGTTAATTTTGAAAGTCATTCTATTTAATCCTTTTTTCGAAAATGTCGTGAGTTTTATTATGTTAGTAGAAAAATGATTTGATCGTTGGTTAGCTATTTTAAGTGTTTCATTGATAAAGAATATGGTAGGACACAGAACGAAGTGAGGATATTAAGGGTCCAAGTTCAGAAATTGAACGTGGCACATTTATGCACATGGGTGTAAAATTAAGAGTAGGTGGTGTTTTAGAAGAAAATCTGAACCCAAAGATATTTTGAGCCCAAATTGTCTGAGGGGTGCGTTTTGCAACAGGGTAGTCAAATATGAGGGTCTGGCAAGTGAAGGCCCAAATTCAGATATTAAACTGGGTCTAAAATACAGATGGGAGTGTAAACTTAGTTAGTAATAAAACACAAGAGTGTGTAAGTAGTAAGGGTCCAAGTTCAGATGAATATTAAATTAACTAATTGAGAAAAAGTTGTTTGTATTTTTGTTTACAAATGATGAATATCTTGATTTAATAATAATAAAAAAACTAATTAAATTTTCACCCTATTAATAGGATATAGAAAAAATAATTTGTATCCTAAAAGATAAAAAGGAAAATCAAATTAAAAATGAATTATTTAATATTATAAAATAACCTACATAGAAACTAAATATTATGAACGAAATTAGTTTCAGCAGTATATAAAACTTAGGCTACGACTTATTTGGTTATAAATTATATACAATTCACCATTGTTGCATTATCCTTAATATTGAAAATTATAGAGAACAAAACAAAAAAACAAAATAACTAGAATTGTGACTAGTGCCTACTACCTCCAATTTTTCTACACCACTTACTGCCAATACTCATGGTTCATAGGAGTCAAATATTTATAGCACATGATAAAAATATATGATAAAATAAATAAAACATAAGCATAAGTAAAAAGACTTACCTGAAGGTGACAGCAGCGACGACGAAAACCTGTGTGCAGAGGTTATGTGTGATAGTGTTAGAAAACTCGCCTCCAATTGTGAGAAACATTTTAGGTGTTCTGTTCAGAACCCTAAAATAATTGTTGATAAGATTATTGATCTCCAAATGATTGTTGATGGAGACTTCAAGGTTTCTTTGTTGTTGTTCTTCAATGTGAAGAGCAACAACTTTTAGGAGAACTCTAGTGAGTTGTTGATGAAAAATAGTGTGAAAGAGTGACCTATTTATAGTGATAATTAGGTAAATAAATTAGGAAATTAAGTTAATTGACAAATAAAATTTTCCTAGGTCACCAAGCTAACCAATCATAAGATGAGTATGACCCTAATTGACACTGATTGACCAATAAAAACAATTAAACATAAAAGGAAATACTTTTGGTATTTATTATAATTTTTGCACTCAATTTTGGTAAAAAGTGCATAAAATCAAATAAATAATTTTATTTTTAAAATGTATTAGTTAAAAGTAGTAAAATAATATTTAAATAATAAAAAATGACTTTTTTGTGATTTTTTTGAATATAAATGGAAATAAAATTAGTAACATATAGAAAAAAAATACTCAAAATGCACAAAGTGAGATTCGAACCTGTGATATAATGGGAGAACTGACTTGGGTGTTTTGCATTTTATCGCAAATGTTGCGGTTAGTAAGAGTCGCCACCGACTTTTCTTTTATCCAAAAGGAAAGGCGAAAAAGCACAGGAAAGACCTTTGAGATTATTTCTTTAGTTCGGGGGGGGGGGGGTAGATTATGAAAAGTGAAGGTATTAGCACCCTTTTCATCCATGGTTTTCCATGGGCTCTTAGTTACTTGCTAGATCACTTGCTTTTGTTTGAAAATGTGCTTTGTGTGTTTTTTGAAAGTATTTTGTAAAGATGTCATCGTTTAGGCAAACTTTGTAATGATTCTCGTTCGTAAGAATGTATACAAAGTGTTTGATCTTTTGAAAAAGTTTTCAGGTTTGAAAGATGTTTTGAAAATGTGGGTATTTAGAAAATATCAAGGATGTTTAGGTTTTGAAAATTGAGCAAGTAACTAGGAACATTCTACCTACTCAAAAGTCTTTCATGTTCATTTCCTTTTTCCTTTGACATTGTTATCTTACCATTGATTTGGTAAGTAACCATATCTTTGGATGTAAACGGGACGAGCATGGGTCATCGTATAACCATGATTAGAAATTTTGCAAGGTATCTTAGCATTTACTTTAGGTACTAAGATCATTTTGAAAGGTAACATTGATAGCGTCATCGAGGGACTATGATCTTGTACTTTTGATTGCTTTTGCTAAGATATCCCACAAGCATAACATGGCCATTTTTGTAAGGCAACAAGTGGAGTTAACCCTAGGGGTACAAGTGTGCAAGTGTGTTTGATTTACATGCATTGATTATATTTAATTAGGGTTATCTAAACATTGATTTTATCTTTCCATACAAACCCTAATTTACTAGCATTGATATGAAAGCGATAAATTGTGGAAAGTAAAATTACTACGCTATTACATCATTATGGGGATGGGGTATACAAATTTACAAATGGGGATTGCAAGAAAATTAAACCCTAATTACTATTACAAGGCTTTGACAATTACATAATTTATAATGCAAAAATAAAATATGCAAGAAGATGTAAAGTGAGAGAAATTGCTTTTTAGGGTTTTTTATAGAAAAAAGGTCTTGTAATTAATTTCATTGAAGAAAAACCTAAGTCTAAGTTAATTGTTTAGAAAAGTATTTTTGAGGTTTCACTTGAACAAATTTTTTTTATAAAGTTAGGTCATTTCCAAGCAATGCAATATGTCCAAAATAACCTAAAAAATCTCCAAAATCAAGAAATTTGGTGCCCGAGCTGACACGGGTCGTGTCAGAGGACACGTGCACCCGTGTCAGGATCTGTGCATGACTTTTTTGCATCTTTTTTTGTTCCAGCCACTCTGACACGACCGTGTCACGTGACACGGGCACCCGTGTCAGCCCCTGTCCATCTTTTTTTGCTCGTGTAAGCACCAGTAACATTGACACGGGCCGTGTCGTGTGACACGGGCACCCGTGTCAGCTTCTGTCCCTGCATTTTACTATGTTTTTCAATCCAATTAAGCGGACACGGGCCGTGTCGTGTGACACGAGAACCCGTGTCAACCTCTGGTCTGGATTTTTGTTAGTTTTTCTCTTTGATTTGTCTTGTTATATCTTTTGAGTGCAGAAAACAAATGATGTATGAACAATGATATCACAGTTTGAGAAAGTTTACCTCTCGAAGCGGAAGCTTTAAAACACATACAGAGGTATTCGGGTGCAAAGTGGTGATTGATCGAGCTCCTTTGAACCTTATTGAAGTAACTCCAACCTTCCTTTTATGTTGAAAATGGTTGAACCGCTCCAACCAAGTCAAGTTGCAATGTACGTTTTTGAATTTGGAAGATGGTGATAGTGATGTTACAGAAGTTATTCTTATATTTGAACAACTTCTATATGGTGTATTTAAAGTGTTTGAATGCTTTGTTTGGAGAAAACTTGCAAGGTGTGAGATTCAAAGGTGTGGACTTTAAAGCTCAAAAATGGAAGTTTTATGAACAAATCTGGTTTTTTGACAACAAAAATGAGTTTGAGTGTTTGTTTCTCCTTCTATTTTTTCTGGCCTTTCTCTCCATTTTTTCTAACCCCTTACTCTTGCAAATGCTTCTTATATTTATAGGCAATGGGTTTGTGCATATGAGCTGATTAGGTTTGCAAGACAACATGTTATGGTTTGGTTGGATTACAAAGATCAAACTAAGTCAAGTACTCCATAGTCCAAAGATGAAGTACCAAAGTTGTTGGTATTGAGGAGCTACTTTCCATGATTTATGGTGGAGTATAATCAACAACAAGCAAGGTATGGGCTCAAGACAAACTTTGTACAAAAAGCTTGCTTTTCAAGAATAGCAATGGTGCCTTTATGCCATAAATGGAAAGATCTTTTGGACAATGGTTTAAACACTTGGGTAATAGCTCAAGAGTGGGTGTAAGCATTAAATTATAGTGAGATTTTTAAGCAAGGAGGCGTACAACACAAGATTATACAGCAAATCATAAGGGTTTTGTTATGTATTCTTCACTAAAATGACTTGCAATTCAAGAATGGATGCTCAACTTCGTGCCCTTGCATCTCCTAGCTCAAGTATGATAAATTCATGCTCTTGGATGTTTAGGAAAGCTAGAAACACCCTCTATAACTTTCATGTTGGCCATTTTGACAATATCATCTTGGAACTATGTGAAAAAATTCCAAGAAGTTGGGGTAAAATCCTGACCAAAATCTGTTGAAAATTTCTTTAAGTGTTAAATGAAAATGTCATGACTTCATGAATTTGTAACTTGAGATTCCATCATATTTAGGAGAAGTTGTGTAAAGCAATGTTGTTGATATCATGAAGATCTACAACTTTCATGTTGAAAGTTTCTTTTGAATCATCTTGCATCATGATGAAAGAATGTCATGAAGTGATGAAATTATCATGTATAAAAACACTTAGAAAATTTCTAAGTCTTGGGAATCTTGACTTTTCAAGTTGACTTTTGACTTTCTTGACTTTCTTGATGATCAAGCTTGATATTCTTGCATGTCCTGATGAAATTTGATCTTTGGAATGTAATGTTGACCAAAAAGTCAAAGTTTGACTTTCTAATATGCAATTGACCATTTTGCCCTTTTGATGATTTGATCAAATTTCTTGAGGAATTATGGTCCAAACTTGATAAAATGATACATATGAGTTTATAATATTTATGTGGATCAAAAATTATGAAGTTTGACTGTAAATTGACCATAGTTGACTTTTTTCCCCAATATAGTTGATTTTTAGGTCAACTGCTCAATTGACTAAGCAAAAATATGATCCAAGACTTGAAACTTGACATGAGTAATTTTGGGGGTCCATAATGATCCATGAAAGTCATATGAATCATTGAGAGTCCAATTATCCTTGTGCAATCTCAAACCCTAATTTGGGTCATCAGTGCTTAAGGAGGTGTCTTGAGCTGATCAACCCTAGTGCAGTCTTGAACCAAGAGAGATCTTTGTGAGAAAAATATTTGATAAATGAGAGGGAAAATTTTGGGGTACAACCGCTGCCCCTGTTCAATCTTCTTAAACCTGAAGAGTTAGATTGGTGGATCTGCCATTCGTGACTTGAAGGTGAAAGATGATTGAACACTAGAGTGCCCAGAAATTTGCACTTGAAGATGGATGGTGAATGAGCTTATAGATGCCATTTGGAGGAATGTTGGTAAACACTAGAAGAAGTATCAACATAAATCTCTTGTTGATTTATACTAAAACTTGATGTTTTACCTGTGAGGAAAAGATTTAGTAAAATGCAGATGCCTGGATGATGTTCACCAAATGTGGTATTATGTTAAATGCATATGGTATGTACATGCTACGATGTATGAATGTGAGATGTACGTTTTTGTCCGGGAAAATAAATCCCTGACTGCTGTTGAGGAAATTCTAGGGGGTTGAATCCCTGATTATCGTTAGGGATGAAGAATATGCATATCTTAAAACTTTGTCGAAAGGATGCTTTCACTGGAGAATATCTCTTGAATGTCAGTTGTTATCTGGTCGGATCCAGGCTTCATAATTTGCTGAGGAAGAAGTAGTCAACTGTTATCTGGTCGGATCCAGGCTTCACGACAACTTACTGGGGAAAGAGACAAATTAACTGTTATTTGGTCGGATTCCAGGCTTTGCAGAAAATTTTCTTGAGATTGAATAGTTATCTGGTTGGATCCAGGCTTTACAACAACTTGTTGGGGATACGGAAGTTAACTATTATCTGGTCGGATCCAGGAATTGCAGTAACTTGAAGTGGTAACTACTATCTGGTCGGGTCCAGGTTTCATGGTTTTTGGAAAGTTGTACATTTATTAGGTCGAGTCCATACTTCATAGTGTCTCTCTGGGGATCATAGTTAGTTGTTATCTGGTCGGGCTCCAGGTTTCACAATAAACTGTTTGAAAAATTGTTATCTGGTCGGGTCCAGGCTTTGCAGATTTCTGAGGTTGATGAGGTCAATTGCTATCTGGTCGGGTCCAGGTTTCACAATAAACTATTTGGGGATTTAGTTGTTATCTGGTTAGTTTCCAGGTTTCACAATGAATCTCTGAGGGTAATTGTTATCTAGTCGGATCCAGGCTTCATAACAACTTGCTTGAAAAGATGGAATTTGAAAAATGATATCTGGTCGGGTCCAGGTTTCTCAGTAATTTGTTGGGGCAGAGGAAAACTCTACTGGGGAAAAGAAGTTAAGCCTTGGTCGGATTGAGTCCAGGTTCTTCTATATCTTTGAAGAGTTAGACTATTATCTGGTCGGGTCCAGGTTTCATGGTATCTTGAAATTGAGATCAACTGTTATCTGGTCGGGTCCAGGTTTCAGGTATTTAAATCAGTTATCTAGTCGGGTCCAAGTTTCAGTAATTACTTTGAAAATTGTGCTAATATCTGGTTGGGTCCAGGCTTCATAGTATCTTTTTTTTGGAAGTAGTAAAGGCTTTGCTGACGACTTTACTGGGGATCAGGGGTTGTGACCCTATGATTTGAAATAATTTGAAAGAAAATTCAAACTGAAGAGTGTAGACTCAGTCGGGTAGGACAGACTCAACTTGGGGAGGATACACTCAACTGGGGATGATAGGCTCAGCTGGGGAACTTCGTGGTGTCTTGATTGTTGTATGTTAGGGAAATTTGAACTCAGATGGGGAGTTATGTGGTTCCGTGATGATTGTTAGGGAAATAAAACTTGTTGGGGAAAGGTTTATTGCAGCCGTCCTTGTGGGGATAATGGTGATGAGATAACTCTGGGGATATTTCATATACATTAAAGAGATGCTTACTGCTTCTTAGCAGGACACATATGCCGAATAGTTTTTTAATTATGTTCATATGCATATGTTCATTCAATTTAGACAAATTTGCATTCAAAACAAAGACAGAAATTTTGTACTTCAAAGTATATTTGTATTGATATTTTTCCCATGAATAGGCATTTTTTATACATAGAGATGAAGATCCTAGTAAGAGGAAATCATCGAAAGGGAAACAAAATTGAGAATGAAAAAAAATAGCCATGTGAAATGATCTCATTGCCTTCCAACTCTACTATTGCCCCCAATGTCTTCGAATGTCCTTTGTTGTTTGATAAAGGTTGATTGGATTGATCTTGGACTGTTTGAACTTGGACCTTGGTGATAAAATTGACTGCGTTGATTCCATGGTACATAGTCATACGCTTTTAATCCTTAACTTTTTCCTGGACCTCCCTTTCGGGTTTTCAGCCCACTAGGATACCCTTTTTTGCCCAAGTCTCCCTTTCGGGTTTTCAACTTTCCGGGTGTACAATCTTTTGCATATATCCCTAATTTTTGCCCAAACCTTTTGGTTTGTCGGGATGCCCTTATTTTGCTTAGGTGTGTCAACCTAACGGGTCTCTTATGCGTAGTATTTTTTAACTATGTCCGCATTTATGGGATGTGGGAAATCATCTCCATCCATGGTAGTCAGCATCATGGCACCGCTAGAGAAAACTCTCTTGACAACAAATGGCCCTTCATAGGTGGGAGTCCATTTGCCTCTGGGGTCGCCTTGTGGTAAAATGATGCGTTTTATCACCAAGTCACCAACTTGATATACTCGAGGCTTGACCTTTTGTTGAAAGCCTTGATCATTCGTTTTTGATACGTCTGACCATGGCAAACAACAACTAATTGTTTTTCATTAACCAAGTTCATCTAATCCAATCTTGTTTGAATCCACTCGTCTTCGCCTAGGCCTGCCTCAATCATAAACCTCAGCGAGGGAATTTGAACTTCCACTGGCAAAACAACTTCCATGCCATAGACTAGAGAAAAGGGAGTTTCCCCAGTTGATGTTCTAGCTCAAGTACGGTAGCCATGTAGAGAAAACAACAACATCTCATGCCAATCCTTATAGGTTACTACCATTTTCTGCATAATCTTCTTGATATTTTTGTTGGCCGCTTCGTCTGCACCATTCATTTTTGGTCTATATGGAGAAGAATTGTGATGCTTGATCTTAAACTGAGTGCAAAGCTCTGTGATCATATCATTGTTAAGGTTAGTCCCGTTATCGGTGATAATCCTTTCGGGGATACCATAACGGCAGATGAGATTGCGTCTGATGAATCTGGATACCACATTCCTGGTGGCTGAGGCAAACGAGGCGGATTCGACCCATTTGGTAAAATAGTCAATAGCAACAAGAATGAAGCGATGTCCGTTGGAAGCTATGGGCTTGATCTCTCCAATCATGTCGATGACCCACAAAAATAAACTAACACAATTATTTTTATCCTCGTTTACTATTAATTAAGTTAATTCAGTCCATCTACCAAGGTGATTTGCATTTCTCAATAATGACTTAATCCACTATAACCAAACTGATTACAAACACAAACAAAAACTAACCAATAATGTTTACAACCACAAAGGCTACCCATCAATGTCTTCTTGAGAATTTTGATTAAAGTCCTAGTCTCTCAAGGAACAATCAACTCACTGTTGAATTGCAAGTTTGTGTGTTTACAAAATTGCTTCTTGAAAGCAGATTACACAAAAATGAAGTACATATTATAACATAATAATGTTAGAAGCAAGTTAGAAAACAACAATTCCTTGCTAACAAGTTTATGAACAAAAGTTCCTTGCTTTACAAAACTTTACAAAAGATTTACAATGAGATTTGAGAAGCATTTTAGCAAAATGAATCAGCGTAAATTCATTGTTTTTCTATTCTTCCAAGTATTCTTTTTATAGCAAAAAAAAAATCATTGGAGGGTATAATAGGAATACCATATGTCCAATTGTCTTCTTGCGTAATGGTTAGTGTGAGTGGTACACAATATCGTACCAATAATACAATCTTTTTGCCACAAAATCAAAGTAGTGGAAGGAGGTGATATTGTATTATTTTTCACGTAAAACCTTTAATCTTATCTTCTAATCTTTAGAGGCTTCAGAGCATATAAGAGTTTAAGCATGCTTAGAAGGATTAAAAACCTTGTCTTCAGAGTCTTCAGAACTTGTTCAGCGGAACCTTGTCTTTAGAGTCTTCAACACTTGGTCTTCAGAATTGTTGGTATTCAGAGTCCTCAAAATTTGTTCAAGAAAAACTTGTCTTCCAAGTCTTCAGCACGTTGGTCTTCAAAACCGTTAGACTTCATAGTCTTTAGAACTTGTTCATCAGAACCTTGTCTTTAGAATCTTCAGAACCATGGAGAAAGAGAGGTTGAATCTTCAGAGCTTGAGAACCCTTCAGAAGCTCTACCATCAGAACCCTTTAGAAATTTTGAGATTTGAGTTTAGTTTGTGAAGAGACTACTTCTGGTGTTAATCCTGGTATGTTGAAGCTTACTAGTAGCATTCTTGATGAGATATGAGAAGGTCAGAAATCTGATTTGGTTTTGGTGGATAAGTTGGCGTTGGTCAATCAAGGTCGAGGTAGTGATTTTTGGATTGATGAGAATGGTGTTATAAGGTGTAGCGGTGGAGTTTGTGTTCTGGATGTGTGAGACTTGAAGAAAAGTATTCTTGATGAAGGATATCGCAGTGGTTTGAGTATTCATCCTAGAGCTACTAAGATGTATCAGGATTTAAGGAAGTTATTTTGGTGGTCTGGTATGAAGAAATATATTGCATAGTTTGTGTATTCTTGTTTAATCTGCCAGAAGTCTAAGATTAAACATCAGAAACCGTCTCAATTGTTGGAATTGTTATCTATTCTTGAGCAGAAGTGGGATAGAATTTCTTTGGATTTTGTTTCAGTTTTTCCGAGGTGTCCGATTAATTGTGACGTTGTTTGGGTTATTGTGGATAGATTGACGAAATCTGCTCACTTTATTCTGATTAGGATGGATTATTCGATGGAAAGAGTTGCTAAGTTATATATTGATAAGGTTGTGAGTTTGCATGGTATTCCGTCGAGTATTGTTTCTGATAGAGATCCGAGGTTTACTTCAAATTTTTGAGAAGGATTGCAAGGTGCTTTGGGCATGAAGTTGTGTTTAAGTTCGGCGTATCATCTACAAATAAATGGTCAGACTGAGAGGACGATTCAGTCACTTGAGGGTCTTTTGAGAGCTTGTGTTTTGGAGAAAGAAGGTGCTTGGGATAGTTAACTTTACTTATAACAACAATTTCCATTCTAGTATTGGAATGACACCGTTTGAGGCTTTGTATGGACGAAAGTGTAGGACGCCTTTGTGTTGGTATGAATCTCGTGAGAGTGATGTGGTTGGACCTGAGATAGTTCAACAGACTACGAATAAGATTAAGATAATTCAAGAGAAGATGAAGATTTCTCAGAGTGGTCAGAATAGTTATCATGATAAGAGGAGAAAAGCACTTGAGTTTGATAAGGATGATCATGTATTTCCGAGTGTTACCCTGGTAACGGGTGTTGGTCAAGCTTTGAAGTCGCGTAAGTTGACGCCGTGTCTTATTGATCCTTATCAAATTTTCGAGAAAGTATGTGAAGTGGAATATCATATTGCTTTGCCACAGTCACTTGCTAATCTCCATGATGTGTTTCATGTGTCTTAGTTGAGAAAATACATTGCAGATCCATCTCATGTTGTCCAATTAGATGATGTACAAGTAAGAGATAATTTGACTGTTGAGACATCACCTATGCAAATAGAGGATAGAGAAGTGATGAAACTCCGAGGTAAAGAGATCGCCTTAGTGAAAGTGGTTTGGGGAGGATCGGAAGATGGTAATGTGACTTGGAAAGTTGAGAGTCAGATGAAGGTTTGTATCCTGAGTTTTTGTTTGAGGTAACTTTTAAGGACAAAAATGTTTTAAATGGAGCAGAGTTGTAACATCTCGATTTTTATTATCTATTTGATTAGTTATTTATTTATTTAATTATTATGTAGTATGCTAATTATTTAATTAATTAATTATGTGACTATGTGTTATTTGGATTATTTGGGTATTAAGTGTATCATTAAATGAAATAACTAGTTGGGCCTAATTATGAGAAATAGAAGTAATAAGGAGGTATGAGTCACTAAGCCCAATAAGAGAAACAATAGTTAGTAAGAGTTATGTGAAAACAAAGATTAGAGTCATCATTTGGTGAAAAGAAGAGAAAGACTCAAGAGAAGGGAAGAAGAGAAAGAGGAGAAAATAGAGAAGTGGAGGCTAACCCTAAAGTGTTCAACCTAAGGAGGTAAGGGTGGGAATCCTTGTTATTATGGGTTTATATCATATGACTAATGGGTAAGAATCATTATGTAGGAATGGGTATCTCAAATTCTATGTTTTTGGTATGTTAAGATTTGAGATAGATTTTCATGAAATTGAAATTAGAAACATGATTTGATGTTTATGTTTGATGTTATGTGTTGAATATATGTTATAATGCTATAATATTATGAATTTAGATGATTGGAATGGATATTCATGTTGTTATGGGTATATGATGTATGCAATGGGTAGTAACATGATAGGTGTTGTTGATTTCAATTTCTAAAATCTTATATGTTAGGGTTTGTGTAGAAATCTATGAAATTGATAAGATTTGATGTGTTGAATGGAATAAAATGAGTACTCTCATATTATAATGATAGGTTGTTGCTAAAATTGATAAGCATGATGATTTGTGGTGATTTATGGTGCCTTTAAGAAGAAAATTTGTGTGGGTTTTGAGTTAGAAAATGTAGGAAAAATCATGTTTACGCAGTATGCATCGACTCACGTAGAGGGGAGGGTCGACCTGAGCATACCTGCGAAGTAGAGTTTCTCTATCAAACAGCGGTGCATCGATGCATAGAGGTTATAAGTCGATGCATCGGTGATTAAAAGAATCAGTATGAGTCGACCTTAGCAGTCCCGAGGAGCATCCAATATTTTTGACAGATTTTGTAACGGTCATAACTTTTGAACTGTAACTCTGTTATAGGTTCCGTTCAAAGCATTAGGAAGCTAATGCTATAACCTTTAAAATATAACTAGTCTTGTTGGAAATAAATGATTGAATCATTATGTGATTGTATAAAGTGACATGTATATGTGTATATGTATGTCATGAATTGGTGAAATATGAATAATATGTGTTAGTATCGTTGCCAAAAGCTATTCGTGATATGCGTGATTGGTGAATGCTAAATAATTGTATTGTTGGTAATGATACCATGATAATTGTATGTGTTGTGCAATAGTGGGACAATTAATTTTGATAGATTATTGTGATATGCGGTATGATTAAGGTTTGGTAATAATCTTAATTTGCATATATTTAGTTATGTTTGCACATGCATACATGGGGAGATTGAACTCTAGTTGGTTGCTTTGATTTTTATGTGGAAATAGAAGTGGTGGACTATATGTTCATAATGATGGTTGCTTTGATCGTTGTGTAGAAATAGAAGCGGTGGACTATATGTTCATAATGATGAGCTTTGATCTTGTTCGAATCGGAAGCGTGGCTCTGATTCTAGATATGGAATTGAGAGCGAGGTGAGCTTGATGTTCACGATGGTATCACATGCACGAGTCGCATTGAATTGAATTGAAGTCACATTCGTCGTTATGTGATGTTTTTTTTTTGATGCATAATGTATGTGATAATTGGTTTGATCGTGATATTGGTGGTGTTTGCGATACATGTGATAATTGAATTATTTGTTACATTGATGTTACTTTGGTGGGAATTTTCCTATATGCGATGATTATGTGAATTGCTCTACTTGGTATACTTGTAATGTTTGGATATAATTGTTTTGGTACTTGGAATGCACTATGCCAAAATTGACTTTAGACAGCGCCACATAGACAACGCTTATGCCTAAAGTGCTGCTATAGGTTTTCAGAAAAATTAATAATTAAAAATTAAAGGAGAAGCGCTGCTAAAGGTATACTATAGACAACGCTTATTATAAGCGCTGCTATAGGCCTTACCATAGACAGCGCTTTCTTTCCCTAAGCGCTGCTATAGGTTTTCGGTAAAAAAAAATTAAAAAATTAGAATAAGCACTGCTAAAGGTTATACTTTAGACAACACTTACTAAAAGCGCTGCTAAAGGTGTTATTCTAGGAAGCGTTGCTAAAGCCTAAAGCGCTGCTAAAGGGTATACCTTAGACATCACTTTCCATAAGCGCTGCTAAAGGGTATACCTTAGACAACACTTTCCAGAAGCGCTGCTAAAGGCATTACTCTAAAAGCGCTGCTAAAGCCTAAAGCGCTGCTAAAGGTAATACCTTTAGCAGCGCTTCTTGAAAGCGCTGTCTAAGGTAATTAAATAGTGTCTTAATCCCTAAATTGGTTATCAGATTTCCAGAAATCCCAAATCGTACAAATGAAACCCCACACCCATAAATCACTCCTATTCATCTTCTTCTCCAACTCGTCTCCTCCCATTCACCGTCAAACCGTAGTTCTTCCTCCAACTCTTCTCCAACTCGTCTCCTCACCGTCCAACCGTACTTTGGTGGTTCTTCCTCCGTGCAGAAGCAACTCTCTTCGGTGTTCCGATAACAACAACAGGTCAGTTCTGATAACACCATTTATGCACTTTTACATTATTAAGTTGTTCTCTTTCTATTGAATAAAAATGTGGGTGGTCATGATACTAGCTAGAGCTAGGTAGGAAGGAAATAGTGCTTTTGTGAATAAGTGCTTTTGTTTGGGGGATAACGCACCCTTTTGTGAATAAGTGCTTTCAAGAATCTCAAGAATCTCAAGAATGTCAGTGCTTTTGTAAATAAGTGCTTTTGTGTGTGAATTTAACTTATTCATGTTTTTTTTACATTAACAGGAAGCTTATCTAGTGCAATTTTCCTGGTTGCAGGCACTACGCTGAGAAACTCTTGCTCTTTCTATTTCTTTTCTTCCAAGTTTTGTATTACTATAGTATACCTCTATGATCAAAAACAAAACTAGTTCAATTTTGTAACATGTGATTATTTATTGTGCAATTTTAATATGTTTATAAAAGCATATTATTTTTTTAAACTTGTCTATCACCTGCTAACTAAATAGCAATTACCAGCAGCCAAATAATGTGTAGTGAGATTCGTGAACTTGTGGTTATGGTATTGATAATGTGAAGAAAAAATAAATCATAATTAGGGGTGTTCAAAAAATCCACAGAACTGAACTGAACCACAGAACTGAACTGAACCGTTTTTAAATAACCGAACTGTTATTCATGGTTTATGAACCGAACCACATGTCATCAAACAGTTCAATAACCGAACTGAAACCATAGTTAACCAAACCATAACTTGCTAAACCGAACCGTAATTAACTACCCTTACTTATGATATGGTATTCCTTAGTTATGTTGGAACTTTAGATCAATTTTTATATTTTCTCCGAATTGATTTTTTAGAACTCAAATTTATTTTAAATCCGTGTATACTTTGATGTTGAGAATGAGTCGTATATTAGAAACGATCGAGATGAAAATGCTACAGCGGATGAATTATATATCAGAAAAGATCATGATGAGGGAATTTGGATCAATCCCTCCGTCCGCGTTCTTAAGAGACAAGTAATTCGGAATTCAACCAAGAAAAGCAAGAGATGTTAGTGAAAGAGGTAATATATATATATTCCTCCATACATGTTAACACTAAGCAAACTTCTAATAAATGATATATTTGTCATTTTATATACTTAATTGATATTTGTCATTTTATATACTGAATAGATATTTGAAATTATATATTTGGAATTAAATATTTGTCATTAGATACTAATGTTTTTCTTTATTACAGGTTAGATGGCTAGTAACGAGGAGCACCCACACGATGATTCTATTAATGATGGAGACAATGATGGAGGAAAATCCAGTAAGGGAGTGGAAAAAGAAATTAAAAGAGGAAAAACTATTATGAAGAATATCATTCGTGATAGAGATAGAGGTATAAAATACGATGTGCATTGGAGTCCAAATGACCAATTAATTGAGCCTAACGGTTCTAAATTGACAAGTTACATTGGTACAATTGTAATGAGAGAAATTCCAATAACTTGTGATGAGTGGAGAGATGATAAGCTGGATGATGCTAAAAACAAAATCTGGAGTGAGATACAGGTACTTTAAATTATGTCTTTAAATTAGGATTATGTACATTAAATTATGTCTTTAAATTACTTATACTAACGCACTTTGTGTATGTTTTTTGTAGAGGTCTTTCAACATTGATGACACAAGAAAAGATTATTGTCTTGGATTGGCCGACAAAATACTAAGAGGGTTTAGAACATATTTAAACAGAAAATATCTTAGAGATGCCAAAAAAAATTTTGTTGATGCAGAGCGTCCAGCAGAATATGCAATGTGATTTCAGTTAAATAATGGGATATTTTTAAAGCCAAACGGAAAACCCCAAAATTTCAGAGTGTAAGTGACGTAAATCGTCAAAGAGCATCATCTCCCGCATATCCATACAAAAAAGGGAGTTTGGGATATGCACAATTAGAACAAAAAATATTAAGTATTTACAAATTGCAATGATATACTTGTTCATCAAGAGTTATAACTGAGCTTGTTTTTTGTGTTAATGTGTAGTTAAAAGAGGAGAGTAGTTCTGAAACATCTCTTCCGGGGCATGTTTTATGGAAGGCTGCCCGTGTGGGTAAGGATGGAGTTCTTAAAGAAGATGTACAACAAATTTTTGAAAAATGCGTAAGTATAACATTAATTCTAATTAAATCAAAATTTTATCAACATATAGTATTCATGTTTTTCCAATATTCATATGAATTTCAGGAGAGTTTGTCTCAGTCTACATCTCCACCAGATGATTGTAGGAGCATACTTAGTCGAGCATTAGATGTTCGTGAGTATTCTGGTCGGGTGAGGGGTAAAGGACATGGGGTTACTCCAAGCTCCTTGAAAAAGAACAACCCAAAGACAAAATCTGCTAGCAATAAAGAACTGCAGGCAAGGTTGGATGCATTAGAAGCTGAAGTTCTTGAATTGAGGAAGGAAAAAGCAAGACAGTACCAATCAGAAAGGGAAGCTTCGGGTGTTACAGAAACTAGTGACATAGCTAGTGTCAATTGTGCAGCTCAACCGAGTATTCCCGAGGTACTTACATATATTATTATGAAATTAAATTAGTGTAATTTATTTAACTGACATATATACACATTAACGATGTCATATTTATTATTGATTTTAGGGCATTTCACCTTGTCAACTCTTTTTAGAGACACCAACTTATCGAATGGTTGGCAAGGGAAAAGTCCATAACACTCTGGGAGAAGTACTTCATCATAAACCGCTCCCTTCTGGATATTTGAAAGTGTCGATTGATATTACTTTAGAGGAGGGTGCGTTATTACCAATCCCATATGAAGTTTCGGATGCAACATTGGTGGGAGAGGCAATAGGAGCGTTTGTTGCATGGCCGTCAAGACTCGTTCGCATAGATGATGAGGTATAATAAAAACTGTTATGAACCTGTGATACGGTGGGAGAACTGACTATGGTTTTGCGTTTGTTTTCGCAAATGTTTCGGTTGAGCAAGAGTCGCCACCGACTTTTTATTTTATCCTAAGGAAAGGTTAAAAAGCACAGCAAAAACCTTTTGAGATGTTTTCTTGGGTTCGGGGAGTAGATTATAGAAAGGGAAGGTATTAGCACCCTTTCTATCCATGGTTATCCATGGGCTCTTAGTTACTTGCTTAGATCACTTGCCTTTTGTTTTCAATTGTTTGAAATGGTGCTTGTGTGTGCGTGGGTTTGAAAATGTTTTGAAAAGAAGCCAATGTGGTGGCAACCTTTGTAATGATCCATGTGGGGATGTATACAAAGATGTATGTCTTTTGAAAAGGTTTTCATTTTGTTTTATGGAAAAGTTTGTTTTGAAAGTGTTGTGAGGTGTGTTTTAGAAAATAGGCAAGTGTTTTGTTTTTTTGCAAGTTTGATTCAAGTAACTAAGAGGTTATCTACTCCTAAATTTCTCAAAGTTTATTGCTATGTTTTAACCCTTTTAACAAGTTTGTTCCACCATTGTATTTGGTGGACAATCTCATGTTAGGATGTGAAAGGGACGGGCGCGGGTCATCGTTTAGACCATAATTGCAACGGCGTCAAGTATCTTTGGGCAATTTTCCTTAAGGGACTTGATCATTTGTTTAGGCAACATTTTGAAAGTGTTATCGAGGGACTTATGATCATTTGATTTGTTTGTTTTGCCCAAAGAGACCTAACATGCAATATGGCCCAATTTTGAAAGGCAACAAGTGGGATACCCTAGGGGGTGCAAGTGTGATTTGTGTGTCCATTTTCATGCTTGTTTATCTTGAAATTAGGTCAAAACTATTTTTCGTTATTTTCGCATACAAACCCTAATTCTAACATGGTATAATTAGAAAGCAATAAAGTGCGAAAATAAATTTACTAAGCTATTACAAAACCATATATGGGAAGGGGGGTACAAATGTTTGAATGGGGATTTTGACAAGGAAATTAAACCTAGCTATTACATCATTTTTTGGATTATTTGCAACATAATTAAAGGCATAAATTAAATAAAAATAAAACAAATATGCAAGAATGCAAAAAGTTTTTTATATGTATGAAAAAAAGTATTATTTATGTCACATAAATAAAATAAAAATAAAAGTATTTTTTTGGAGTTTTCATGTTAGGGCAAAACCCTAATTCTATTAAATGAATGTATTATTCATTCAATATATACAATATTTATTATTTGTGTACAAAAATAAAATAAAGATGAAGTATATTTGTAAAAAATGTATTTTTAGTATTAAATATTAATAAAATAAAAATATGTATATTTTTGGTATTTTATTCTAAGTATACTAATATATATGTATTTATATGTATTATTTACAAATTATTTTAAATATGCACAAAAATAATAATATTTAATTTTTTTGTAAAAAAAAGTATATTTCACATAAGATATTTTCAGAATATAAAATGAAATAAAATAAAAATAAAAATGTATTTACACCATTCTAACATTTTTTAAATAAAAGTATATTTATTTACTTATTTATGTTCAAATCACTAGTCTAACCAAATAAATATCTAATAAATAGGAAAATGGTACAAAAAATTATTTTTATATTTTTTATATGATGAGGAAAAATAAATAAGTCAATCTAAAAAAGAAAAAGTCAAAAAACATTAAAAATAAACCAAATGGGCTCAGGGGGTTCAGAAGCAATTGTATGGTGCAAATAAGAAAAATATTCCAGGCCCAGCCCAGAACCAGTCATCTTCAACCTCTGAACAACATTGTTCAAGCCAGCACGCGTTTTCCATCTCTTGATTCCTGGACTTTCAAGCAAAACTCATAACATGAAAAGTGTAGAGCATGAGAAGACGAATCCAACCATATGCAGAACTTGTCTTAACTCTCTAAGATGAGGGAGAATTTCTTCTCCCCCAAATCCTAACCTAGATTTTCCTCCATGTTCAGACTCAAAATTCTTGCAACACACATAATATAAATAAAATCTAATTATATGGGCATGTTCAGGGCAATGATTGTGACATATTCTCTTCACAAACCTAAAGCTAACAATGCCTAATAAGAGAGATACGAATTCAAAAACTTACCTGTTCAGTTGAAGTTCTATCTGGCAATGGAGAAGCTTTCAATGCAAGGTGATGATTGGGATAGTTTCCTTGAGGTCCAGGGATGCTATTCCAAGCTTTATTTTGCCTTGAAAGCTTTTGAATCGAGCTAGAGCACTTCACCTGCAAATCAGAAAAGTAAAAATAGTGGAACCAGTTAGAGGGATTACAGGTCGTGTTTTAGGCTTTGGTTAGCTTGCATAGATGGTATGGAAGGTGTATGAACTGGTTTGGGCAAGAGAGCTTGAGAGGAATGAGAGATGGCACTCAAACTGCAGGCCCTGCCCTGTTCTTGCAGTTTGAAGGTGATTCTGAGAAGGGGAGTGTATGAGGGATGTTAGGGTCGTGTATTAGCTCAGTTGGTATCTCTTGAATGTGTTTCACAAGTTTGCTTAAGTGTTTGTAAGCTGATATGAGAGTTGGTACAAGTTATGCTATGTTTCTTCTTTCTTAAGCAACAAAAGGCAAGTTGATGTTCTAGACTGATGCAGGCCCCCATAACATGCTGCAACCCTTTTCCTTGATCAGTGCAATGTGTCTCATAACTTGTTCCTAGAAGATTTTGGCTGTACCACTTGGATTTGCAAAATGGACATAAAGTTCTACTTTTTCAAAATGGAAATAATGCTTTATCTATAAATGGATTAATCTTCTAGACAATGCTTGAATACACAAAACATGGTCTTGGCACAAAGGTTTGGCATTAAATTATTGAGTGTCAAAGGGTTTTAGGACCTGTAATGCAGCACAAACTATGCTGACTTGAAAATGGCCTAAGTTATGAACATGTTCATGATCAATTCAAAAGTGAGTTTTGGCCATATTGTGAAATTCGATTCTCTCAAGTTATGAGGTTGTTTGATGAGTTCTTGGACATTTTGGAAAGCTTGGAATGTGTACTATAATCCATATTTGAAATGCAAATTGAAATTCCAAGTGGAATTGTATGGAAAATGTCCTTGAAGTTAGGTAAAAAACCTTGCCAAAGTAGGTCAAAATTTCACTAAGTTAAGAATGGTTTAGTACCCTTATTCAAAAAATTGTAACTTGAGATACAAGCTTCATTTTGGAAAACTTTGTGAATCAAAGTTGTAGATTATGCAAAAAGCTACAACTTTCATGTTTTGACTTTTGTTTGAATCCAAATGAATCTTGGTGAGAAAGTGGGGCAAAGTTGGGAAAAAATTAGGGTTTTCCATAACTTAGAAAAATTCTAAGTTATGAAAAATTCCCATTTCAAACCCTAATTTGCAATTTTTGATTTCTTGATAAACAAGTTTCATGATTTGGCATGTTTTGATGAAAAATGAATCTTGACTTTTGATTTTGACCCAAAAAGTCAAAGTTTGACTTTTCAGTATACAGTCAAAATTGATCAATTGACTGAGAAATTCAACTATCAATCTTGTGTATTTGGGATCTTTTGAACTTGTTGAGCATGTCAATATAATTACATGGGGTCCTTGAGTCCATATGTGAGCTTGGTTTGCCATTGGCTAGGTCAAACAGTAAAAAATTGCCCCTGTGCAGTCAAAACCCTAAAAATGACCATTTTGCCCTTTTGGTGATCTGATCAAATTTCTTGTGGAATTGTGATCCAAACTTGATCAAATGGTTCATGTGAGTTCATAATGTTGATGTGGGTCAATTTTCATGAGATTTGACTGTCAATTGGCCACAGTTGACTTTTTCCCCAATGCCGTTGATTTCTAGGTCAACTGTTCAATTGACTGAGCAAAACTTGGAATCAAGACTTGAAACTTGATATGGATAAACTTGGGAGTCCAACATGAAGCATGAAAGTCATCTTAGGCATTTTAGGTCAAAATCTCTTTGTGCAAACACAAACCCTAATTTGGGTCAACTGTGCAAGGAGAAGTCTTGAGCAGAGGAAACCCTAACTGGATCTTGATCTCCAAGGGTTTTGTGATGAGAAAGTGTTGAGGAAATGGGAGGGCAAATTTTGGGGTACAACAGTTGCCCCTGTTCAATCTTCTTGAACCTGAAGAGTTAGATTGGCAAGTTTGCCTTTCGTGACTCGAGGGTAAAAGGAGATTGGACACTAGAGTGCCCGGAAATTTGCACTCGCATGTTGGAGTATCAGCAATGTGATGTCGGGAATAGGCTGATAGATGCCATTTGGATATGTGGTGGATAGGGAGATGGGCTTATAGATGCCATCTGGAGATGTGACAGAACCTTGTCGGGAATGGGCTTATAGATGCCATTTGGAAGTGTTGATCGCATAAGAGATTCCTTAGCGAAAACTTGTGTATTTGAGAAAGACAGATGTTTTCCCGGCTTGTTACAGGTGTGTTTACCTTGGTATTTGGTAAACAACCGCTGATCCTCCAAATGGTTACTTATTTGGTTACTCGCAGGATCGATCAGATTGATCCTAGGACATAGGTTGATTTTGAAGTTTGATTAGATTGGATATTAGTTAAATGACAATAAAATGAAGAGGCTTTAAATAAATTGCATGAAGAAAGGACTTGGTAAAATAAATAAGGCTTTAAATGAAAGGGTTCGACAGGAAAGTAAAGAAGAAAGCAAATAAATTTCTGGGAAAGTAAATGACTTTGATTAATAAAGTTGGTGTTTTACACATACATTTCTCAACAATTCTTTCTCACACGCTGGGTACTCGAATCTATATGAGTGACTTTGTATAGAATTGTGAACACACACGAGAAACTACATGACTACTACTATTTATACTAAAACATCCCAAGTAACCGTCGGGAAGTTACACTACTTCGAGATGATTCCACTTGGCACGTTCTCAACGTTCGACGCTCCAGATCTTCACACGTTGCCCCTGGTAACCGCTGGAAACCGTTTTCCCTCCAAACGCTTGAATTTCAAACTGCTCCACTCTGAACCATCGAACACCTTCGTCGAGAAGCATCTTCGACGAGAAACTTCCTCGACGTCGAAGGCAACCAACTTCTCCCTTGGAAGAAATCTTTTAAGTACCTTGCCATCTTTCGATGGGCATTTCGACGGACCTAGCTAGTCGAAAACATCCTTCAGCTTTAATGGCTGACATTAATAAAACAAGGGTGTCGAATTTAGGAGCCAACAAATTGCCCCCCAAGAATGCCTTATTTCGACTCTGAAAGAAAAAGGCATTCTTTGAAACGCCATTCGACACCTGTCTTTTCACGCTTAGTCACAAATTAAATTGTGCACTTTTTGTTGTCTTCTACCAACCACTGGCAATCCCAAGAAAACCATCAGCAATTGGATTACTTCCAACCTAAGTTCTGGATCAATTTTGGCGCTGATGTAAGTTGGCCTTTTCTCTGACCCTTCGCCTAAGTTGATTTCTTCTAAAGGATCTTGCACTAACATTTTAATGTTGTTCGCCAAGGGGTCCTTTTCGAAGCCCAAAGGCTCATCGTCATAGATGGCGTCGAGCCTCTGTTCCTGCATTTCTTCTGGCATGATATCAGGGGGTTTTGGATCGAAATCCTTTCCTGGACCTGCAGCAGATAACTGTTGATCATTGGCCTGTGTGGCCATGTACTTTACTTCGGCTTCGAGAGCCGTTATCATCTTAGTTTCGGCTATATAAGCCGAAATTCGCTTCAAAGATTGTGACTCAGTCATTATCACTGGCCTTGAGATATTGTTGGGATTGCCAGTGGTTGGTAGAAGACAACAAAAAGTGCACAATTTAATTTGTGACTAAGCGTGAAAAGACAGGTGTCGAATGGCGTTTCAAAGAATGCCTTTTTCTTTCAGAGTCGAAATAAGGCATTCTTGGGGGGCAATTTGTTGGCTCCTAAATTCGACACCCTTGTTTTATTAATGTCAGCCATTAAAGCTGAAGGATGTTTTCGACTAGCTAGGTCCGTCGAAATGCCCATCGAAAGATGGCAAGGTACTTAAAAGATTTCTTCCAAGGGAGAAGTTGGTTGCCTTCGACGTCGAGGAAGTTTCTCGTCGAAGATGCTTCTCGACGAAGGTGTTCGATGGTTCAGAGTGGAGCAGTTTGAAATTCAAGCGTTTGGAGGGAAAACGGTTTCCAGCGGTTACCAGGGGCAACGTGTGAAGATCTGGAGCGTCGAACGTTGAGAACGTGCCAAGTGGAATCATCTCGAAGTAGTGTAACTGCCCGACGGTTACTTGGGATGTTTTAGTATAAATAGTAGTAGTCATGTAGTTTCTCGTGTGTGTTCACAATTCTATACAAAGTCACTCATATAGATTCGAGTACCCAGCGTGTGAGAAAGAATTGTTGAGAAATGTATGTGTGAAACACCAACTTTATTAATCAAAGTCATTTACTTTCCCAGAAATTTATTTGCTTTCTTCTTTACTTTCCTGTCGAACCCTTTCATTTAAAGCCTTATTTATTTTACCAAGTCCTTTCTTCATGCAATTTATTTAAAGCCTCTTCATTTTATTGTCATTTAACTAATATCCAATCTAATCAAACTTCAAAATCAACCTATGTCCTAGGATCAATCTGATCGATCCTGCGAGTAACCAAATAAATAACCATTTGGAGGATCAGCGGTTGTTTACCAAATACCAAGGTAAACAAGGTGTTTGATCTTCAATCTCCTTATGCAGATATGCCCTGGCTAGATACAGGTATCGGATCTACAATCGGTTGCTCACAGATGTGCCCTGGCTGGATACAGGAATCGAATCTGGAAATGTTATAGTTGATAGATGTGCCCTGGATGGATACAGGAATCGAATCTTCGAACTCTTCAGACGTGCCCTGGCTAGATACAGGAATCGAGTCTGGAAATGTTGTAGTTGGTAGATGTGCCCTGGCTGGATACAGGAATCGAATCTTCGAACTCTTCAGACGTGCCCTGGCTAGATACAGGAATCGAGTCTGGGAATATGGTCAACAAATATGCCCTGGCTGGATACAGGAACCGAATCTGGAAATGTTGTAGTTGATAGATGTGCCCTGGCTGGATACAGGAATCGAATCTTCGAACTCTTCAGACGTGCCCTGGCTAGATACAGGTATCGAATATGGAATCGTGACAGTTGAAGGAAGTTGTCTTTGGGATTGTCTTTTTCCCTGAAAAGGCAAAAACATAAATGGTGTGCAATGTCATGATGTATGATATGCAGGATGTCATGATGTTCAATCATGAGATAGTGTTGTATGCATTTTATCATGTATGTAAGCAAAAGGTATGAAAACGTGAAATGTTTATGAATGTATTTTCGTCTTTAGGAAAATAAATCCTTGACGATCGGCCGGGGAGTTGCTCTGTGGCCGAGATATTTTGCTGAAGTTTTGATGAGAGGCCTGCTGAGGACTTCAATGACGGATTCCACTGGGGGATAATGATGATAAAGTCCATTGGGGATACTGTAACACCCTCTAAAACCCCGCATATAATTTTCGCAAATATTAAAAATTATAAACTCAGAGTACATGTAATAATCGAGGAATGCTACAATTCTCTTTTAATAAAATAAATTCCTGTCATGCATAATTTTAGTGGTAACTCATACATGTCTACACAGCGGAATAATTTATTTAATAAATCAAATGTTATAATATTTTCCAAAATCATCAGGGATTAACACCTGGAAAAGTCAACGTCATATTATAACAATTAACAGAAAATAAACGAGTCTGACTAAAGCAGCTCGACAACCAAACGTTCCCGGAGTTACAACTATCAGAGCATGACCCGGACATACTAAAACGAAACTAAACTAGACACGATAAGCCTTCGCCAAGCACCTGAGCGAAGCTCCTCAATCTGAAATATTCAACAGTAAGGGTGAGCTTCTCAAATATACATTTGGTTATACATTCATAACAATCAATTCACGAAATCATAAGCATCACCCAATAATTAGCATATTTCATAGTTTACAAAATCTTTACAATTCATATATCCATGACATATTGCCTTTCATATTTGTAAATATTCATCAGACATCATCAACCATTTATCAATCATACGTGCATACAAACAATCAAATATAACATTGGAAAAATCATCCATTCATGTTATATTCGAGTAATGCAACACACCCATGCATGTGGTACCACTTCACCGCCCTATTAAATCGCGGGTCACGGATAACTCACCGTTCCATTATATCGCGGACACGGCTACCACCTCAACGTTCCATTATATCGCGGACACGTATATTGGCCACCATGTTAATTCCACACAATGGGAATTAACAAATGCAACATGATATGTAAGTATGTAACACTCAGCATACTATGAACATCAATCAACATATCATGCACATCAACAATATCAAACATAACATGATAGGAATAGCATGTAACCACTCAGCATACTATTAAACATCAATCATATCAAGTTATATCATAATTCATGCTTGATAACATCATCTAAAAGCATGACAATAAGATCCACATAGTGTTGGTATCATAACATACAATCGTTATTCGATACACACATCAATCAACACTAGGAATTCAATAAACACATATTCAAAACATGTCAAACACTGCACATCAAAACCGGATCAATCCGTACTTAACAACATGCACAGAAAACATAGTTTAAAAAACCAACACAGGGGGTTTAACACGGGTGCCCGTGTAAAACAACACTGCCCGTGTGGAAATGTGTCCAGAAAACACGTTTTTTTGACAAAACAGGGGATCAACACGGGCGCCCGTGTAAATCAACACGGCCCGTGTTGAATTGTGCCCAGAAAACCCATTTTTATGCCAACACAGTGAATCAACACGGGCGCCCGTGTTAATCAACACGCCCGTGTTGAATTATGGCCAGAAAACACATTTTCATCAGCATACAGTGAATCAACACGGGTGCCCGCGTAAATCAACGCGCCCGTGTTGATGAGTGCGAACCCAATTTTTCTGTTTTTGCAGCAGCTCTTATACCCATTTTTTTGCACGAAAATACCTCTCTACGGCGGTGCAATATAGTACAAAGACATCCAATCCATCATAGGAACCTAAAGTCTCTAATTGATTCATAAAATCGGGAACTTAAACCTTTTCTAAACAAAGTTCAATCCTAAGGTTATCGATCCCTAGAAACATCTAACAATTGGGATTTCCTACGATTACCCGAATCAACCGTACATAAACCCATAAACAAATATAAATCGAGTATAAACCCCCCTTACCTTATCAATTAGCAGCTTTGAGTTCTTGAGCGATGTTCTTCGTTCTCCGTTCTTCAGAGCTCTATTTTCCCAAATTCCAACTTCTGTTCTTACGTGAAAACCAAAAATGAGAAAATGGCCTAAGTCCCAAACATAACTTTATTTCTCTGCACCCCCACTCTTTACTAACAACATCTAAGCCCAATAACATAAAAATCCCAATATTCCTTATTTCTTTTATTTTCCTCAAATACTCCAAAATAAATAATTCTTTTTATTTTATTAATTCTAATAAAATAAATTCCCAAATTTAAATAAATCAATTAATTGGAAACGGGGTGTTACAACTCTCCCCCACTAAAAGAGTTTTCGTCCTCGAAAATATACCTTAGACGAACAGCTCCGGATAAGCCTCTTTCATCTGGCTCTCCAGCTCCCAAGTGATATTTCCATCTGCTGGACCTCCCCAAGCAACCTTCACTAATGCTATCTCTTTACCTCTTAACTGTTTCACTTCCCGATCTTCTATTCTCATAGGCAATGCTTCTACTGTCAGGTTATCTCTTACCTGTACATCATCTATTTGGATTACATGAGATGGGTCTGGAATGTATCTCCTCAACTGAGAAACATGAAAAACATCGTGCAAATTCGCAAGTCTCGGAGGTAAAGCAATGCGATAAGCAACTTCTCCAACTCTTTCCGTAATCTGAAACGGACCAATAAAACGCGGAGTCAACTTCTTAGACTTCAACGCCCGACCAATACCCGTCATCGGAGTAACTCTCATAAACACATGATCTCCAGCACTGAATTCTAAATTCTTTCTCCTCTTATCATGATAACTTTTCTGACGACTCTGAGAAGCTCTCATCTTCTCTTGAATCAATTTGATCTTTTCGGTAGTCTGCTGAACAATCTCTGGCCCAATTACCGAACTCTCTCCAGATTCATACCAACACAAAGGCGTCCTACACCGTCTACCATACAATGCCTCAAACGGAGCCATACCAATACTCGAATGGTAACTATTGTTATAAGTAAACTCAATCAATGGCAAATAGCTATCCCAAGCTCCACCTTTCTCTAAAACACAAGCACGCAATAAATCTTCCAACGATTGAATCGTCCTCTCCGTCTGTCCATCAGTCTGAGGATGGTAAGCTGAACTCAATCTCAACTTAGTACCCAAAGCCTTCTGCAATCCTTCCCAAAATTTCAAAGTGAACCTCGGATCTCTATCTGACACAATACTAGAAGGAACTCCATGCAAACTCACTATTTTCTCAATATACAACTGTGCCAATCTCTCCATCGAGTAATCCATTCGCACCGGTATAAAATGAGCAGACTTAGTCAACCTATCCACAACGACCCATATCGCTTCACAATTCATAGGAGTCCTTGGCAACCCAGATACGAAATCCATCGAAATACTATCCCACTTCCATTCTGGAATAAACATCGGTTGCATAAACCCAGCCGGCTTTTGATGCTCAATCTTCGATTTCTGACAGATTAAACATGCATACACAAATTCAGCTATTTCCTTTTTCATTCTCGGCCACCAAAACAATTTCTTCAAATCATGATACATTTTCGTGGCACCCGGATGAATGCTCATCCCACTGCGATGTCCTTCCTCTAATATACTTTTCTTGATTTCTGCGACATCAGGAACACAAACTCTATCGCCAAATCTCATAACATCATTTTCATCAATCCTAAACTCACCACCTTGACCTTGGTTGATCAATGTCAATTTATCAACTAAATTAACATCGGATTTCTGCCCGATCCTGATCTCTTCTAGAATACCACTAGTAAGTTTCAACATACCCAAACGAACACACTTCGGAGTACTTTCACAAACCAAACTCAAATCTCGGAATTGCTCAATTAAATCCAATTCACGAACCATCATCATAGACATATGCAAGGATTTCCTGCTCAAAGCATCTGCAACCACATTTGCCTTACCAGGATGGTAATTCAAACCAAAATCATAATCTTTGAGAAATTCCAACCACCTTCTTTGCCTCATATTAAGCTCTTTCTGATCGAAAAGATACTTCAAACTCTTATGATCACTATACACTTCAAATCTCGAACCGTACAGATAATGTCTCCATAATTTCAAGACAAACACGACTGCTGCCAACTCTAAGTCATGAGTAGGATAGTTCCTTTCATGAACCTTCAACTGTCTCGAAGCATACGCAACTACCTGCTGATTCTGCATTAAAACACCACCTAAACCCAACAGAGATGCATCACAATAGACCACAAAAGATTCCACCGGATTCGGCAAAATCAGAATAGGAGCACTTGTCAATCTCCGCTTCAATTCTTGGAAACCTTTCTCACAATCAGAATCCCAAATAAACGCTTGTCCTTTACGAGTCAACTTCGTCAACGGCAATGCTAACTTTGAGAATCCTTCGATAAACTTTCTGTAATAACCTGCAAGACCAAGAAAACTTCTGATTTCCGAAACAGTCTTCGGCGCTTCCCACTGAGATACCGCTTCTACTTTCGTAGGATCCACTGCAATACCATTCTTAGAAATCACATGTCCAAGAAAACTAACTTCATTCAGCCAGAACTCACATTTGGACAACTTTGCATACAACTTCCTATCTTTCAACAACTCTAACACAATTCTGAGATGTTCCGCATGTTCTTCGTCATTCTCTGAATAAATCAGAATGTCATCAATAAAAACCACAACAAACTTATCCAGATATGGGTGAAAAATCCTATTCATATATTCCGTGAAAACACCAGGTGCATTAGTAACTCCGAACGGCATAACAGAATATTCATAATGCCCATACCTCGTTCGAAAAGCAGTCTTTTGAATATCTTCCGCTTTCACACGAATCTGATGATATCCAGATCTCAAATCAATCTTACTGAATACACTGGCTCCAATTAACTGATCCATTAAATCATCAATCCTCGGTAACGGGTACCGATTCTTAATGGTTACCTTGTTCAATTGCCTGTAATCAACACACAGTCTCATAGAACCTTCTTTCTTCTTAACCAACAATACCGGAGCACCCCAAGGCGAAACACTTGGACGAATAAACTTCTTCTCCAGTAAATCTTCCAACTGACTCTTCAATTCAGCCAATTCAGACGCAGACATACGATATGGCACCATCGACACCGGTCTCGTACCAGGAATTAAATCTATAGAAAATTCCACTTCTCTCTCAGGAGGTAACTCGCCAACATCATCAGGAAAGACTTCTGGAAAATCACACACCACTGGCAATTCACTACTCCTGACCTTTCCTGTTGCATCTAACGAAGCAAGTAACATAAACACATTAGCACCATCTTCCATTGCTTCTTGCACCTGCCTAGCAGTCATAGTCAAATTCTCGACACCAACTGCTTCTGGGAAAATCACCGTCTTAGCAAAGCAGTTCAGATGAACCCGGTTAAATTCCAACCAGTTCATCCCAAGGATAATATCAATTTGTTCAAGCGGTAGGCACACTAAATCCATACCGAAACCTCTACCAAAAATCTCAATAGGACAATTCCTACATACGAGTGAAGTTGTCACTGAACCCGATGCAGGAGTATCAACAACCATGCTACCTCGCATACCAGATATGTCCAGTTTCAACCTCTCAGCACAATCCAAAGAAATGAAAGAATGAGTTGCACCAGTATCAATAATTGCAACTAAAGGTGTGCCATGAATAAAACACGTACCTTTAATCAATCGATCCTCTGGGGTAGTCTCAGATCCAGACAAAGCAAACACTTTTCCACCTGACTGATCCTTCCTAGGCTTAGGACACTGCGGACGAATGTGACCTTCTTCGCCACAATTGTAACAAGTAACAGACTTCCCTTTGCAATCAATAGACAAATGACCAGCCTTTCCACATTTATAGCACTTCTTCTCATCACTCTTGCAATCTCGAATGTGATGACCAGACTCACCACACCTGTAGCATCTGATAGGAGCCTTAGAATCTCCCCCACTAGGCCTTTTCCAACCGCCTGATCTCTGGTTATCTCTACCATATGGCTTGCCACGGTCCATATGTTGCTTCCCTCTTTTATCAACAGCCCCACGAGAGTGAGACGACCGATTCTTGGTAATATCTTCTTCCAAGATTCTGCTACAATCCACCAGATCAGAAAATCTACGAATACGCTGGTACCTGATTCCCTGCTTAATCTCATCTCGGAGACCATTCTCAAATTTGATACATTTAGAGAATTCTCCAGCCTCATCATTGTTGTAGTGTGCATAATACTTTGCCAGCTCAGTGAACTTAGTAGCATACTCACTAACAGTCAGATTGCCCTGCTTAAGCTCCAAAAATTCAATTTCCTTTCTTCCCCGAACATCTTCAGGAAAGTACCTCCTCAGAAAAGCCCTTCTGAAGTTAGCCCAAGTCAGTGCCTCTCCATCTTGAACCATTTCAGTCCTTGTGGCAACCCACCAGTCGTCGGCCTCTTCTGCCAACATATGCGTACCATATCTGACTTTCAGATCTTCAGCACAATCGATCACACGGAAAATCCTTTCGATTTCCTTCAGCCACTTCTGAGCACCTTCGGGGTCATGTGTACCTTTGAACAACGGAGGATTGTTCCTCTGGAAATTTCCCAATTGCCTATCAGCACCAATCATGCCTCCAGTTGGGTTTCCAGCAAGTACACCAGCTAACATCCCCAAAGCCTCAGCTAGTGCAGCATCATTTCGTCCATTACCTCTTCCAGCCATATTCCTGAGAATTAAAACATACTCCACATCAGAATACAGTATCGACAGTGTTACCTTGCACTAGTCGCATACGAAAAGGAATGACTGACTCAAGACTCTGGTCACAACGACCGACTATGCTCTGATACCACTATTGTAACACCCTCTAAAACCCCGCATATAATTTTCGCAAATATTAAAAATTATAAACTCAGAGTACATGTAATAATCGAGGAATGCTACAATTCTCTTTTAATAAAATAAATTCCTGTCATGCATAATTTTAGTGGTAACTCATACATGTCTACACAGCGGAATAATTTATTTAATAAATCAAATGTTATAATATTTTCCAAAATCATCAGGGATTAACACCTGGAAAAGTCAACGTCATATTATAACAATTAACAGAAAATAAACGAGTCTGACTAAAGCAGCTCGACAACCAAACGTTCCCGGAGTTACAACTATCAGAGCATGACCCGGACATACTAAAACGAAACTAAACTAGACACGATAAGCCTTCGCCAAGCACCTGAGCGAAGCTCCTCAATCTGAAATATTCAACAGTAAGGGTGAGCTTCTCAAATATACATTTGGTTATACATTCATAACAATCAATTCACGAAATCATAAGCATCACCCAATAATTAGCATATTTCATAGTTTACAAAATCTTTACAATTCATATATCCATGACATATTGCCTTTCATATTTGTAAATATTCATCAGACATCATCAACCATTTATCAATCATACGTGCATACAAACAATCAAATATAACATTGGAAAAATCATCCATTCATGTTATATTCGAGTAATGCAACACACCCATGCATGTGGTACCACTTCACCGCCCTATTAAATCGCGGGTCACGGATAACTCACCGTTCCATTATATCGCGGACACGGCTACCACCTCAACGTTCCATTATATCGCGGACACGTATATTGGCCACCATGTTAATTCCACACAATGGGAATTAACAAATGCAACATGATATGTAAGTATGTAACACTCAGCATACTATGAACATCAATCAACATATCATGCACATCAACAATATCAAACATAACATGATAGGAATAGCATGTAACCACTCAGCATACTATTAAACATCAATCATATCAAGTTATATCATAATTCATGCTTGATAACATCATCTAAAAGCATGACAATAAGATCCACATAGTGTTGGTATCATAACATACAATCGTTATTCGATACACACATCAATCAACACTAGGAATTCAATAAACACATATTCAAAACATGTCAAACACTGCACATCAAAACCGGATCAATCCGTACTTAACAACATGCACAGAAAACATAGTTTAAAAAACCAACACAGGGGGTTTAACACGGGTGCCCGTGTAAAACAACACTGCCCGTGTGGAAATGTGTCCAGAAAACACGTTTTTTTGACAAAACAGGGGATCAACACGGGCGCCCGTGTAAATCAACACGGCCCGTGTTGAATTGTGCCCAGAAAACCCATTTTTATGCCAACACAGTGAATCAACACGGGCGCCCGTGTTAATCAACACGCCCGTGTTGAATTATGGCCAGAAAACACATTTTCATCAGCATACAGTGAATCAACACGGGTGCCCGCGTAAATCAACGCGCCCGTGTTGATGAGTGCGAACCCAATTTTTCTGTTTTTGCAGCAGCTCTTATACCCATTTTTTTGCACGAAAATACCTCTCTACGGCGGTGCAATATAGTACAAAGACATCCAATCCATCATAGGAACCTAAAGTCTCTAATTGATTCATAAAATCGGGAACTTAAACCTTTTCTAAACAAAGTTCAATCCTAAGGTTATCGATCCCTAGAAACATCTAACAATTGGGATTTCCTACGATTACCCGAATCAACCGTACATAAACCCATAAACAAATATAAATCGAGTATAAACCCCCCTTACCTTATCAATTAGCAGCTTTGAGTTCTTGAGCGATGTTCTTCGTTCTCCGTTCTTCAGAGCTCTATTTTCCCAAATTCCAACTTCTGTTCTTACGTGAAAACCAAAAATGAGAAAATGGCCTAAGTCCCAAACATAACTTTATTTCTCTGCACCCCCACTCTTTACTAACAACATCTAAGCCCAATAACATAAAAATCCCAATATTCCTTATTTCTTTTATTTTCCTCAAATACTCCAAAATAAATAATTCTTTTTATTTTATTAATTCTAATAAAATAAATTCCCAAATTTAAATAAATCAATTAATTGGAAACGGGGTGTTACAGATACCAAAGATAAACTCCGCCGGGGATTGAAAGAACTTTGCCGAGGGCGATCTTCCGTGGTAAATAGCTGAGGATAACCCAGTTATAAGCCCTTGTGAGGAATAACTCTGAATAAAGCTCGGGAGAGACGTCCGTACTCTGCAGGGAACAGGCTTCTAGAATCTACTGGGGATAAGCTTTAAGGCCTGCCGGGGAATGTTGTGCCTTTTCAGGATTGACGGGGAATCAACTCCGCTTGGGGAAAGTATTGATGAATCTTGTCTTATTCTGCGGGGCGTTGAGATGATTTGGTCACATTCTTCAGTCGAATCTACCTTGGTACCTTGGCGGACAAAGCAACCAGACTGCATCAGACAACTTCACATTGCCCCTGTCTCTGATGTCACCTGTAATTAATCTTTTGTTTCATATGCAAATATTTATGAATCAGCAATTTAATGTCAAATGCATATATCAAAAATGAACATTGGACGTTCTTCGCAAGACAAAACAGAAAAAAGGAAAACAATGGCAATTCGTATGGACAAGTGAATTTGTATTGATTTGGATTTTGCCTGTGAATAGGCTTTTTTTGTACAAGAGGCTGACATCCTAGTAAGAGGACGCCGCCGAATAATCATAGAATTTACAATTTTGAAAAGAAAACAAAACAGCTATGTGAACAATCCCACTGGGTTCCACCCCTGCTATCGCCTTTATGTCTTCGAGCGTCTCATCGCTTTGCTGCCTAGTTAAAGATGAAGCTGATTGGTCGATGCCGAAATCTGAGCCAGATAGTTGATGTCGAATTCCGGATGCGAAGTGATCCAATGAGACATAGTGTTACGCTTTATCCCTAACTTTTGCCTGGACCGCCCTTCCGGGTTTTCAGTCCACCGGGATACCCATTTTTGCCCAAGCCGCCTTTTCAGGTTTTCGACTTGCCGGGTGTACAGATTTTTTTCATTTTCATCCCTTATTTTTGCCCGAACCCTTTTGGTTCGCCGGGAAGCCCTTATTTTTGCCTAGGTATGTCAACCTAGCGGGTCTTTTATTCATGCGTAGTATCTTTTCACTATGTCTGCATTGGCGGGGTGAGGAAGGTCGTCACCATCCATGGTGGTTAGGATCATGGCTCCTCCTGAGAACACATGTTTGACCACAAACGGCCCTTCGTATGTAGGGGTCCATTTGCCCCGGGGATCACTTTGAGGAAGGATGATGCGTTTGATTACCAGGTCCCCAACTTGATACTCTTGTGGTCTGACTTTCTTGTTAAATGCCCTGATCATCCGTTTTGGATACGTCTGACCATGACAGATAGCGGTGAGTCTCTTCTCGTCAATCAGATTTAATTGATCAAGTCGAGTCTGGATCCAGTCATCTTCACTCAAGTTTGCATCCTTCATTATCCGGAGAGAGGGTATCTGGACTTCAATTGGCAAGACTGCCTCCATGCCATAGACCAAGGAGAAAGGAGTTGCCCCGGTTGATGTCCTTGCTGAGGTACGGTACCCATGAAGAGCGAACGGTAACATCTCGTGCAAATCTTTATAGGTCACTGTCATCTTCTGCACAATTTTCTTGATATTCTTATTCGCTGCTTCTACAGCCCCATTCATCTTAGGCCGGTAGGGAGAAGAATTATGGTGCTGTATCTTGAATTGTTCGCAGAGTTCAGTGATCATTTTGTTATTGAGATTGGTACCATTGTCCGTAATGATTCTTTCCGGGACGCCATACCGACAGATCAGATTATGCCGGATGAAACGTGCCACGACGCTTTTGGTTACTGTGGTGTAGGAAGCTGCCTCAACCCACTTTGTGAAGTAATCAATCGCCACCAAGATGAAGCGATGCCCATTGGATGCCGTCGGTTGGATCTCACCGATCATATCAATGCCCCACATTGCAAAAGGCCAAGGTGCCGTCAGGACGTTCAGAGGAACCGGAGGGATATGCACTTTGTCAGCATAGATCTGGCATTTGTGACAAGTTCGAGAGTGTTGGTAACAATCGGCTTCCATTGTGGACCAGAAATATCCTGCCCGAAGGATTTTCTTTGCCATGGTGTGTCCACTGGAATGTGTTCCGAATGTACCTTCATGCAATTCTATCATGATCTTCTCTGCTTCAGCCTTATCCACACAACGCAGTAGAGTTGAATCATGATTTCGTTTGTAGAGAATGTCGTTGCTGAGGAAGAATTTTGCCGCAAACCTCCTCATGAACTTCTTGTCATTGACAGATGCACCTTCAGGGTATTCTTGAGCTTCCAAATACCTCTTCACCTCATGATACCAGGGTTTTTCAGTCCCCTTCTCGGCCTCGAGATCGCAGCAGTATGCCGGTTCGTCCAACTTCCAGATAATGATCCGGGGAGCCTCATTGTCCCATTTAACTTTTAACATTGAAGACATCGTAGCTAGTGCGTCCGCTAGCTGATTCTCCTCTCTTGGGAAGTGTTCAAAAGTTATCTCTTCAAAGTGGGGAAGCAAGGTCAACACATACTCCTTGTAAGGAATAAGATTCGGGTGTTTCGTATCCCACTCGCCCTTGATCTGATTGATCACGAGAGCGGAATCTCCGAAGACACTCAGAAATTTGATCCTTAAATCGATTGCAGCTTGTAGACCCATGATACATGCCTCATATTCTGCCATGTTGTTGGTGCAGTTGAAACACAATCGGGCGGTGAGTGGAGTATGAGTTCCTTTGGGAGATATGATTACAGCGCCGACGCCGTTGCCCAAAGCATTGGAGGCTCCGTCAAAATGCATAGACCATCGGGATCCTTCCTCAGGTCCTTCATCCGGTCCAGGTACTTCACAGTCAGTTACCACCATGATGTCTTCGTCCGGAAAATCAAAGTTCAATGATTGGTAATCGTCCACAGGTTGGTGTGCCAAATGATCTGCCAGTACACTTCCTTTGATTGCTTTCTGAGTTGTATACTGGATATCATATTCTGTCAAGATCATTTGCCATCTTTCTATTCTTCCAGACAGAGTAGGCTTTTCAAATATGTACTTGATGGGATCCATCTTTGAAATCAATAGAGTAGTGTGAGTCAGCATATACTGTCTCAGCCGGCGAGCAGCCCATACTAGAGCGCAGCAAGTTTTCTCAAGCAGTGAGTAACGAGACTCACAGTCGGTAAACTTTTTGCTCAAGTAATAAATAGCGTGCTCTTTTCGGCCAGACTCGTCATGCTGCCCCAGCACACACCCCATTGAATTGTCAAGTACTGTCAAGTAGAGTATCAGAGGTCCCCCTTCCACTGGTGGCATAAGAATGGGTGGCTCTTGGAGATATTCCTTTATTTTTTCAAAAGTAGCCTGACATTCATCGTTCCAAACTACTACTTGATCTTTCTTTAGTAATTTGAAGATTGGCTCACAAGTAGCAGTCAGATGTGAGATGAATCGGGCAATGTAATTCAGTCGTCCCAGGAAGCCTCTGACTTCTTTCTCTGTCTTTGGAGTTGGCATCTCTTGTATGGCTTTTACCTTGGCAGGGTCCACCTGAATACCTTTATCACTTACAATGAAACCTAGCAACTTTCCGGACCTTACCCCAAAGGTGCATTTGTTGGGATTCAATCTCAGCTTGTATAACTTGAGTCGGTCAAACAGCTTCCTCAGATGATCAAGGTGCTCCTCCTCAGTTTGGGACCTTGCAATCATGTCATCAACATATACCTCAATCTCATGATGGATCATATCATGAAATAAAGCAACCATGGCGCGTTGATAGGTTGCCCCAGCGTTTTTCAACCCGAACGGCATGACCTTGTAACAGAAGGTGCCCCACTGAGTCACAAAGGTAGTCTTTTCCATATCTTCCGGAGCCATCTTGATCTGATTATACCCTGAAAAACCATCCATGAAGGAGAACACCTTGTGTTGAGCAGTATTGTCAACAAGAACGTCAATGTGAGGTAGAGGAAAATCATCCTTGGGGCTGGCCCTGTTCAAATCCCTGTAGTCGACACACATTCTGACTTTACCGTCCTTCTTCGGTACTGGCACCACATTAGCAACCCACTGAGGGTAAGAAGTTACTGCTAGAAACCCAGCGTCGAACTGCTTCATGACCTCAGCCTTGATCTTTTCAGACATCTCTGGGCGCATACGGCGGACCTTTTGCTTTACCGGAGGGCAGTCTTCCTTGGTTGGCAGGTGATGAACTACGATGTCGGCATCCAAACCAGGCATGTCTTCATAGGACCAAGCAAATATCTCCATGTAATCATGCAGAATCTGGATCAATCGTTGCTTCACGCTGAGCTCTAGATTAGCCCCAATCTTGACCTCTTTCCTATCTGTCTCAGCACCCAGGTTAACTGTTTCTACCGGCTCTTCATGTGGTTGAATAGCCCTCTCTTCCTAGAGTAGCAATCTGGCGAGTTCACCAGGCACTTCACAATCATCTTCACCTTCGTCTTCGTCCAAGTTGATCGGATTCTCGAAGTCAAAACTGGCGGTAGCAGAGTTGTTACCAGTGAGATCCAGAGTGGATTGAAACCTGTATAAGTGAGTGTGTGTAAATATAGCTGTTTTGCAATATATATAACACAGAAAGAAAAGAGCACAAGATTTGAAATGCAACAAACGTCCAATGTTTTGATTGATGATATATGGAAATGTCATACAAAAAGCCCTCACGAATGGAGCTACGATGCCCCGGGTAGGACACCGAGCCAACAAAGTTTTAACATATTGTTTGTTACAAATTGGAAATTAAAAGAATTAATTACTGCGTGACAAATGTGATAGGTGTAAAATCCTTTGCCGTCCAGTTGCTTGGTCCGTTGCTGGTGGTTGGATAGATCCAACTGTCAAATTCTGCTTCCTCTACATCCTCCTCGATAGCATTCACCCTTGGGTTGGAGATAAACACCGGAGCCTTTCTGATCTTTTCCTTGCGCACAACCCTCTGAGCCTATGCAGTAAAGCCCAGCCCAAACTTGTCGTTCTTTTGAGTGAAGTCAAGAAGCTGACCCCAGTTTGCACAATTGCCTTTCTCGATTACAGCCCGGGCATCCTTCAAGGATGCCATCTTCAACGGAAAATCTTCTTCGACCACTGCCTCAGCTGATGCCAACACTGGAGGTACCTCCTCAAAATGCTGAAAGGGGGTTTCAATAAACTCCCCGTCCATCTCGATATACCGGAATGAATTTAAGTGGCTAACCATGTATTCCTCCTCACCCTGCACAGTAACAATCTTCCCTTTGACAGGGTATTTGAGCTTTTGGTGTAGAGTGGAGGTTACTGCCCCAGCCTTGTGAATCCAGGGTCGACCCAACAAGCAGGAGTAAGATGGACGAATATCCATCACATAGAACGTTGAGTCGAAAACCTGGGAGCCCACACGAATAGGAATGTCTACCTCACCGTGCACCATCCTCTTAGAACCGTCGAAGGCTCTAACAATGATGTTACTAGGTTTCAGCTCCAAACCCTCACAATCCAGACGATCCAATGCCTTCTTGGGCAAAACATTCAGGGAAGAACCGGTATCCACTAACACGTGTGCGAAAGTAGTGCCCCTGCATTCTATGGAAACATGCAGGGCATCATTGTGATTTTTCCCTTTGGCGGTAAGGTCAGCATCTGAGAACCCCAAGCCGTTGTCAGCCGTCAAATTAGCCACACAGTTGGTGAATTGATCCGCGGAGGTCTCTTGCGGCACATGGGCCGTTTTCAGAAATGAAATCAGAGCTTTTGCATGGGCCTCTGAGCATAGCAGCAATGATAGCATAGAGATTTTGGAGGGGGTATACCCCAACTGTTCAACAACGTTAAAGTCACTCTTTTTGATAATTTTAAGGATTTCCTCCATTTCTTGTTGGGAGGCTTCTACAGCAGCCTTTTTTGGCGCCTCCGTCCTGGCAGGCAAATCGGTAGCAACTTCTTTGCCCCGAGTATCAGAGGACTCGGCGGCAGTAGTAGACACAGGAACTTGAATTGGAACATGCACACTTGCGGGTGTGATGGTGAGAGGTTTTCGGATAACTGGCGGTGCAATGTCAGGCGAGAAGAGCCTGCCACTGCGGGTAATCTTGGCGGGACCGGTGATGCTACTGATAATGGTATTGGTGTTGAACTCCTGCTTCACCCCAAGCACATATACGTCGGCCCCATAATGCCATGGGACCGCCTTATCAGACTCATAGGGGAGAGGTCCCGGAACAGTAATAGTAATGGGTGCAACAGACAAAATTTGGACTGGTTTCTTCACGGGAGCTTTGGCAGGATTGTAAATTGTGACAACAGATACTTCTTCAACGGAACAACAGTTTTCTTGAACATAATTTCCTTGCTATCCATCAGGCTTTGGATGCCTGATTTCAGTAGCGGACAACCGGTAGGGATAACAGCACACAGGAGGCAACCCTTACCACAACCTAGAAATAAACCGGCTAGTAGTAAGTTCCTCTTAACAGTCAAAAGAGGGGTAGCAACATCATTCACCGAAACAGCATACAACTCTTCCTCAATGGCATTTACTCTATGCTGGGGCATAGGAGCAGTTACAACATTCGGTCTCTCAGGCGCTTCAAACTGAATTTCCTTCGCGTCGATAAGATCTTGCACTTTGTTTCTCAAGGCCCAGCAATCATCAGTAGTGTGCCCGGGACTATCAGAATGATAAGCACACCGGGCATTTGGGTTATACTTAGGAGACACAGTGTTGACGACCTTAGGAGATTCTTTGATGGTCACCAAGTTAGTTGATAACAGTTGTGGTAAGATTTGTGATAAGGTCATACTCAACCTAGTATACTGCCTCTTGGGCCTTTCACCTCTTTGTTGATTGTACTGCTGAGGAGAAGCAACAGGCTTTGAAATGACCAAAGCATTGACGGCTTGGCGACTTTCTGGCTTGACTTGTCTTCTAGGACCGTAGACGGCACTTGCTTCTTTCTTGAAAGGCCTTTTCTCAGTACTTGTGGAGGCAGCTTTTTGTATCTTTCCTGACCTGATGCCAGCTTCAATTCTTTCTCCCGTCAGAATCAGATCCGTAAACCCAGCGGAGGAGTTACCAACCAAATGATTGAAAAATGGACCAGACAAAGTCCCTAGAAACATATCAACCAGCTCACGATCAGTCAATGGAGGCTGCACCCTGCCAGCCAAATCTCTCCATTTTTGTGCATATTCTTTGAACCCTTCACCCGTTCCTAGAGACATACCCTGAAGTTGGGTACGCGTAGGAGCGAGATCAGAATTGTATTGATATTGTCTGTAGAGTGCGGTTGCCAAATCTTCCCAGTGTCGGATACTAGTTCCATCCAGTTGGTAGAACCACTCAAGCTGTGACCCCGAAAGGCTATCTTGGAAGAAGTGAATCCAAAGGTTCTTATCTGCCGTGTAAGGTTGGATCTTCCTTACGTACAACCTTAGATGCAGCTTTGGACAGGAAGCCCCGTCATATTTGGCGAAGGCAGGCGCCTTAAACTTGTGTGGAATTACTACCCCAGAAGATAACCCCAAATCTCCGAAATCCAGCCCCGGCACATTCTGAATCTCCATGGCGCTCAAGCGGTCCTCCAATTGCTTGTAGCTGTCAGCAGCAGGTGGGTATTGTTCGTCATTATAGTCCGTCTCGTTGTCGGAGACTGCGGGACTAGGAGCTCCTCCCCCTTGGGGACTGTTTTTCTCAGCAGAAGAAGTAGTTGGATCAGCTTCATTGTGGAGTGTGTTCCCAAATCTACGTCCAGTGTTGAATAATGCAGTCCTCTTTTTCTTCTTCTTCTTCAGGAGTAGAGTCTTCAACTCTTGCTGACCTTGGGTCAGGCTTAGGACCATCTCTTGAAACTGTGCACTTTGGGCCTGAAGGGCCTTGATTGCTTGCTCACTGGAGGGGTCTAGATTCATGATGACTGTTCAAAATAAACAGCGAAGGAGATTAAGCAACCTGTGAAATAGGGTACCTGTTATGCATATGGTGCAATGAGATGCGTATGTTTTATGTTTTCAAAGACAAACAAGATTCAACTTTGTAGACAAAAAGGGAAACACACTTCATTAGATTAAAATTTCAATTGTTCAATAACTTGCCCTTAGGCATTACAGGAATGAAAAATACTGGAAAGGAAATAAAAACTATAAAAGGAAATATCCAAAGCCCATCAGCGCTCCCATGGCCTCCTTTTCTCAGTGTTGATGTAGTTATTCAGGACCCGCTCTTCCTCCAATTGCTTAGTCAGCCTTTGAATCTTCCGCTCCTGCTCGTTGAACTTTTCCCGATAGAAATCCCGTTCTTCCTTTAGCTGCGCCCAAGATCTCTTCATTGTGTCAAAATCAGTAGGTATCTGAGGAGGGAGGACAGTTGGAGGAACCCCATCTTCATCAGGAGACTCAAGAATGATAGGTCTGACAGCTTCGTACGGCATACCTAACCTCTGAGCACGGATGCGGACCCATTTGCAAAAGGGTTCCAATGGTAGAGAGGTCTTTGGTCCCAACTCATGTGGGTCAGCTTTGTGAATTCTGTCCCAAGCTTTAATGAATCCATGGCGTAGTTTGTCACTGTCTGCCTGAAACTCAAAATGGAAGTGAGGAACCAACATTTCATGAGGCCCAACTCCTCTGGCTCTTCCAAACTGACGGAGAGCTAAGCATGGATTATAAGAGATTCCTCCTTGGATACCGATCAACGGAACATTAGGGTATTCTCCGCAGCGGTCAATAACAGCTACCTCATCCAAACCTCTGAGAGTCCAAGTGATGTCATTATCTGTGAGAGTCATTAACCTCCGAGCCCAACCTTTTCCTTCTTCATTCTTCAGCACGAACTTAGGAAGGTGCGAAATAAACCACCTCACTAGCAAAGGAGCACAACACCACGGAGTTCCCCATTTTCGAGCAGTACGAGCATAGAGTTGTTGCAGGATATCACCCAAAAGAGTGGGTACAGGATTCCGAGACATGAAGATCCTTATGACATGGATACTGATAAAGGTGTCAGGATTGGGGAACAATACCAGACCATAGATCAAAAGAGCCAGAATATCCTCGTACGCCTTGAAGTCCAAGTCATTCCAGAAATCATTAGCCTTGCCAACCAGAAATTTGACCAAAAAGCCCTTAACTCCACTCCTAGTTTCCCAGTTAGCCAATACCTCTTCTTTGGTCAAGGGGAGAACTGTAGCAACCTCTTCAGGCCTAGGAGTCTTTTCCAAACCAGTGAATGGAGTTTGCTCCAAGACAGGAATCCCAAGCAAATAAGAGAATTCTTCCAGGGTAGGAACCAGCTGGAAGTCTTAAAAGGTGAAACAATGATATAGAGGGTCATAAAACTGGGTCAGAACACTGATCAGTTGTTGGTCCCATTTTGCAGTGATCAAGCCAAGGAGAGAACCATGCCTGGTGATGAAGGAAGAAGTGTTTGGAATCCTACCAACCAAATCCTTGAGTAAAACTGGTGGTTGAACAAAGTTGAGCCGGATAGTATTCCTACGCACGGGCATCATGATGTCCTACAAAACAGAGCAAAGATGAAACTTTTTTTGTCTTTGAAATGGGTTAGTCCTTTATACAGGATGCATGCAATGGTATGATGGCATGATGCTATGATGAAGCACACCACAAGTATCCACACAGGCAAACATGATAAGGCACACAAGTCACACAAGACACCCTTAGGTTTCAGGCCAAGATGAAGTTTAGGTGTTACCCTCTTTTAGTTTTGTTGGTTAAAAACCTGTCCTATCAAAAGTGTAGGTGTTTAGGTATTGGCTTCAATTTTTGGTAAATCCCAAGTGTATGTGTGAATGTCATGACTGATGTCATAACATTCTAGTTCAGGTTGTACTAACTCAATAGGTACATGTGCAGAAAAATATTGTAAGTCAAATACTGATGTTTATAAGTGTGTATCTGAGCATGTTTGCAAAATGATCACATTTTGCTAAATCAGTAGACAGGTTTTCTCAGATGTCATAACAGATGTTATGACATCCTGTTCTGAACTAACAGGATTGCAGGATTGGATAAGTCTGAGTTTTTTCAGGAAATAACTCAGTCCCTTCTAAACAGAATCCTGCGTTTTCTGAGGAGTAACCTAGCTCAATCCTAACCTGATCAATAAAGTACTGTGACCTAGTCTTTAGGTCAAACGGAATCAACCCTAGGTTTTTGGAAACCCTAACTGAAGTTGCAGCTGCTATATATTCAACAGAGCTGCGGTTTTTCAAGATATCCCTGCTGATTGATTAGAAGATCAATTTTGTAATCTGTATAGATTTGTTTATTGTACTCCAAGCAATTATCATTGTGATAAGTGCCTTGGAATAGGTTTCAACTGTAAGGGTTGTGTAGCACTCAAAGCTTTGAAGCAAGAGTGTTTGAATGTTACTTGACTAAAGCTGTGAAGCAGAGTCAAGTTAGTTGTGTACATCACTCAAAGCTGTGAAGCACGAGTGATTGTGTTACTTGATTAAAAAGCTGTGAAGCTTAATCAAGTGTGTGTTTTGAAGAGTGTCTTCATCAATTCTCAAGTCAAATTGGTTTATGTATCACTGCTGTGATTGAGGGGGAGTGAGTAGGAACTCAGGTTTAAGTTGTACTTAGATTAGAATTGCATTGGGTAGGTCTTAAGTGAAGGAGATAAACTGGTTGGTTTATTCCTGAATTAACATCTCTTATAGTGGATTCTCTCCCTGGCTTGGTAGCCCCCAGAGTAGGTGTTGTTGCACACTGAACTGGGTAAACAATTGACTGTGTTATTTACTGCTTTTGTATTTACTGTCATATAGTAAGTCAGATACGGTGTCATAACATTGGACGTGACATTGAGTATCTGTAGCCAGAATTTCAATTGGCATCAGAGCAGGCACCCTGCCTGTATTACTGGGTGAGATCTAGGGATATCACTTTCTGGCACTATGGACAAAGAAGGAGTTTTTGGAAATAGACCACCCATTCTGGATGGAACTAATTATGACTACTGGAAACCTCGTATGATTGCCTTCCTAAAATCTCTGGACAAAAAGGCTTGGAGAGCTGCTGACAAAGGATGGATTCATCCCACCATAACTGAGGAAGATGGGACAATCAGTCTGAAGCCTGAGGAAGATTGGAGTAAAGAAGAAGATGAGCTAGCCCTGGGAAATTCCAAAGCTCTAAATGCCTTGTTCAATGGAATTGATAGAAATATTTTCAGATTAGTTCATCAATATGAACTGGCCAAGGAAGTTTGGGACACTCTCAAAACTACTCATGAGGGAACTTCCAAAGTAAAAATGTCAAGGCTTCAGATGTTGACCACTAAGTTTGAGAATCTAAAAATGATGGAAGATGAAACCATTCATGAGTTTCACATGAACATCTTGGAGATTGCCAACACCTCAGGAGCACTGGGAGAAAAAATGTCAGAAGAAAAACTGGTGAGGAAGATTCTCAGATCCTTGCCTAAAAGATTTGCAATGAAGGTGACTGCCATAGAGGAAGCCCAAGACATTAGCAAGTTGAAAGTGGATGAACTTATTGGGTCTCTTCAGACTTTTGAGATGGGAATCACTAATGATGATGTCAAAAAGAACAAGAGCATAGCACTTATGTCCAACACTGATGTTGAAGAAAACATTTCAGAAGCTATAGCCATGCTAGGAAGACAGTTCAACAAACTCATCAAAAGAATAGATCCAAAGTCAAGGTCTAATGTTCATAACATTTCCTCTGACATTGACAGTTCCAGCAGAAGACCAAGGTCAGATGAGAAGGGAGTTCAAGGCAGAGGAATTCAATGCCATGGTTGTGAAGGATATGGGCATATTCGAGCTGAATGTCCTACCTTTCTTAAGAAACAAAAAGGAATGACAGTTACTTGGTCTGACTGTGATTCAGAAAGTAATTCTGAAGAAGAGACTGCCAAACGATTTACTGCTTTAACTGGTGTTTGTACCTCTGAAAGTAACATCAGTGATGAAGAGGTGACTTTTGAAGAACTGGCTGAAACGTACAAGGAATTGTGTATCAGAAGTACTGAAGTCTGTGTGCAGAATGAGAAACAATCAAAACTCATCATAAAGATGGAGGCTGAAAAACGGGCAAACCTTGAAACTATAAGTCTTCTAGAAGGAGAAGTTCAATTGCTGAACTCACAACTGAATCAAATGACCAAATCTGTCAAGATGTTGACAAATGGAACTGACAAATTGGAAGAGATCCTACAGATTGGACAAAATGTGGGAAATAAATCTGGTATGGGATTTATGAAAGCAACGAAATCCAGTTCTGGTAGGCAAATGTCAAAACAGATGTCTCAACACAACTCTCGACATCAGAAACAGAAACATATGAGGAAAAGGTACCAAAGATGGAAATGTCATCATTGTGGTAGATATGGCCACATAAAGCGTTTCTGCTTCAGATTACATGGATACCCTAATCAGAATTCAGGTGTCAAACCTAAGTCTAAAAAGGTACCACATGCTCCTCAATGGAAGAAAAAGGCTACTGCACTGATAGCTCACACTTCCCTGAGGGTCTCTGCAAAGGAAGACTGGTACTTTGACAGTGGATGTTCCAGACATATGACTGGAATCAAGAACCTCCTCAATAATGTTAAGCCTCACACCACCAGTTTTGTGACCTTTGGAGATGGGGCTAAAGGTGAAATCAAAGGAGTTGGTGATTTGAACTGCCCTGGAGTTCCAAGTCTAAATGAAGTACTGCTGGTGAAAGGACTGACCGCTAATCTCATTAGTATCAGTCAACTGTGTGATCTAGGATTCAAGGTCAATTTCTCAAAATCTGAATGCCTTGTAATCAATGACAAACAAGAGATAGTAATGAAAGGAGTCAGATCCAAAGACAACTGTTACTTATGGGAGGCTGAGAACACTAATTTCTCATCTGTGTGTTGCATTGCAAAAGAAGAAAAAGAGGTGAAACTGTGGCACCAAAAACTTGGCCATCTTCACCTAAGGGGTATGAAGAGGATTATCTCCTTGGAGGCAGTCAGAGGGATTCCAAAACTGCTAATTGATGAAGGAAGAGTTTGTGGTGAATGTCAGGTGGGTAAGCAGACGAGGATGTCACATCCAAAGTCAAGACATCTGACCACCTCTAAGGTTCTAGAACTCCTCCATATGGATCTGATGGGACCAATGCAAGTAGAGAGCCTTGGTGGTAAAAGATATGCCTATGTGGTTGTGGATGATTTTTCCAGATTCACCTGGATTAATTTCATTAGAGAAAAATCAGATGCATTTGAAGTCTTCAGAGAACTGTGCAAAAGAATTCAAAGAGAGAAGGAAGGATGTATTGTCAGAATCAGAAGTGATCATGGCAAGGAATTTGAAAACAGCAAGTTTGATGACTTCTGTGCTTCAGAAGGAATCAGTCATGAGTTTTCTTCTCCCATAACACCTCAGCAAAATGGAGTTGTGGAAAGAAAAAACAGGACCATACAAGAATCTGCCAGAGCAATGTTACATGCCAAAAGACTTCCTATGTATTTTTGGGCTGAAGCTATGAATACAGCTTGCTATGTTCATAACAGGGTCACCTTGAGAAAGGTAACCTCATCCACCATATATGAACTCTGGAAAGGAAGAAAACCAACTGTGAAGTACTTTCATGTGTTTGGCAGCAAATGCTATATCCTGTCTGATCGTGAACAGAGAAGAAAACTGGACTCCAAAAGTGATGAAGGCATATTTCTAGGATACTCCTCAAACAGCAGAGCTTATAGAGTATTCAACTCCAGAACCAAAACCATGATGGAATCAATAAATGTCATAATTGATGACTATCATGAAGAAACAGATGTTCCTTGTACTGTTGAGACATTCTTTGAGACTTCAACCCAACAGGATGATCTACCCAACTCCACCACAACAGAATCAGAATCAAAGGAAGCTAGCAAGACTCCTTCCATCAGAATTCAGAAGGATCATCCAAAAGAGCTCATCATAGGAGATCCTAATAGTGGAGTCATCACAAGATCTAGAGAAATCATCTCAAATTCTTGTTTTGTGTCCAAAATAGAACCAAGAAATGTCAAGGAAGCCTTAACTGATGAATATTGGATTGGTGCAATGCAAGATGAACTGAACCAATTCAAGCAACATGAAGTTTGGGAACTAGTTCCTAGACCTGAAGGAACTAACATCATTGGGACAAAATGGATATTCAAGAACAAGTCAGATGCTGAAGGAGTTGTCACCAGAAATAAGGCGAGACTTGTTGCTCAAGGATACACCCAGGTTGAAGGGGTTGACTTTGATGAAACCTTTGCACCTGTAGCCAGGTTGGAATCAATCAGACTCTTGTTGTCAATTGCTTGTCTTCTGAAGTTCAAGTTATTTCAGATGGATGTGAAAAGTGCCTTTCTAAATGGGTACTTAAATGAGGAAGCTTATGTGGAACAACCTAAAGGTTTTGTGGATCCAACCCATCCTGATCATGTCTACAAATTGAGAAAAGCTCTATATGGGCTGAAACAAGCTCCTAGAGCATGGTATGACAGGTTAACAAAGTTTCTCTCAGACAAAGGCTACAGAAAAGGAGGCTTGGACAAAACTCTATTTGTCAAAACTGACGGAGGGAAGTTGATGGTTGCCCAAATATATGTTGATGACATAGTGTTTGGCGGAATGTCAGAACATATGGTTAAACACTTTGCTGACCAGATGCAGGCTGAATTTGAAATGAGTCTCATGGGAGAACTAACTTATTCTCTTGGACTACAAGTCTCACAGATGGAGGACTCAATCTTCTTATCTCAAAGCAAGTATGCTAAGAATATTGTAAAGAAGTTTGGTATGGAGAATGCAAGTCACAAAAGGACTCCTGCTCCTACTCATCTAAAGCTCTCCAAAGATGCAAGTGGGGTTAAGGTGGATCAAAGTCTGTACAGAAGCATGATAGGAAGCTTGTTGTACTTAACTGCCAGCAGACCTGATATTGCCTTTGCAGTTGGAGTTTGTGCTAGATACCAAGCTGATCCCAAAGTCAGTCATATCAATCAAGTGAAGAGAATTTTGAAGTATGTAAGTGGTACTTACAACTATGGATTGTTGTATACTCATGGCTGTGAACCAACTCTGACTGGTTACTATGATGCTGATTGGGCTGGTAGTGCTGATGATAGAAAAAGCACCTCTGGAGGATGTTTCTTTTTGGGAAGTAATTTGGTTTCCTAGTTCAGCAAGAAACAGAATTGTGTGTCTCTTTCCACCGCTGAAGCTGAATATATTGCAGCTGGTAGTAGCTGCTCTCAAATGTTATGGATGAAACAGATGCTCACTGAGTATAATGTCACACAAGATGTTATGACATTGTACTGTGACAATCTGAGTACAATCAACATATCCAAGAATCCCATTCAGCATAGCAGGACCAAACATATTGACATACGACATCACTTTATTAGAGACCTTGTAGAAGAGAAGACCATCAAATTGGAACATGTTGCCACTGAGCTACAGCTGGCTGACATTTTTACCAAGGCTTTGGATGCAAACCAATTTGAAAACTTAAGGGGTAAGCTGGGTATTTGCCAACATGAGGAATTGTAGCAATTAATTTTGCTTAAAACAAAGACCAAAGGACTTATGCCTGTTCTGATTGGTTTAAAATTATATTTTCTCATTTCCTACAATTCTTTTAAGAAGTTGAATAGGCACTCCTTTGCTTCGTTCCCCTCTCGTCTTCTCATCAATCAGGAATTTCTTCTCATTTGCTGTTGGTCCTTCAAAGCTGACAAAATGTCTCAAACGCCATCATCATCCAATACGACCATCTCAACCTCTTCCTCTGATCAAGATTCTGGGACAATCTCTTCCTGTCTGGACTCTGATGGTCTGGAGATCTGTTCTCATAGAACTAACCCCACCAAGGCCAAAGAGTTGAGAACAAGACATACAGGTAATCCATCTCATTCTTCCTCTTCAGTTCCCCCTGAAATTGCAAATAGGGAAGGGACAGCCTATGTTAATCAAGCAATAGCAAAAATTGTTTCACGAATTCTGAACGAGAACCACTCAGTTCCTGGCATTTCTGTTCCTCTGAACCAAGAAAACTCAAATGCTGAAACAAATCCAAATGTCTCTAAGAATGTTGAGACATCAAACAAAGAGAAAAATGCTGACATTGCTCACAAGAAAAGAAAGAAGCCTGAATTCTCTGGATCTGATGACAGTGCTTGAAGGATGATTACTGCTTGGTGGTGTTGCTGGTGGAGTTTGGAAGTGTGTTCTGCTGTTGTCTGCTGCTGATCTCATTATTTTGTTTTGGATAACTGTATAACTTTATAAACATGTAATCTTTGGCCCATTTGTGGCTAAAGTGGGGGAGAATATTTTTGGTACTGCTTAATTAGTACTTGACACTATATTTTTCTGCTGTCACTTATTTCTGCTGCTATCTATTTATCTCTGATTGTTTAGGGACTTTAGCCAAAAATCTGCCAAAGGGGGAGTTTGTAGGTGTTTAGGTATTGGCTTGCATTTTTGGTAAATCCCAAGTGTATGTGTGAATGTCATGACTGATGTCATAACATTCTAGTTCAGGTTGTACTAACTCAATAGGTACATGTGCAGAAAAATATTGTAAGTCAAATACTGATGTTTATAAGTGTGTATCTGAGCATGTTTGCAAAATGATCACATTTTGCTAAATCAGTAGACAGGTTTTCTCAGATGTCATAACAGATGTTATGACATCCTGTTCTGAACTAACAGGATTGCAGGATTGGATAAGTCTGAGTTTTTTCAGGAAATAACTCAGTCCCTTCTAAACAGAATCCTGCGTTTTCTGAGGAGTAACCTAGCTCAATCCTAACCTGATCAATAAAGTACTGTGACCTGGTCTTTAGGTCAAACGGAATCAACCCTAGGTTTTTGGAAACCCTAACTGAAGTTGCAGCTGCTATATATTCAACAGAGCTGCGGTTTTTCAAGATATCCCTGCTGATTGATTAGAAGATCAATTTTGTAATCTGTATAGATTTGTTTATTGTACTCCAAGCAATTATCATTGTGATAAGTGCCTTGGAATAGGTTTCAACTGTAAGGGTTGTGTAGCACTTAAAGCTTTGAAGCAAGAGTGTTTGAATGTTACTTGACTAAAGCTGTGAAGCAGAGTCAAGTTAGTTGTGTACATCACTCAAAGCTGTGAAGCACGAGTGATTGTGTTACTTGATTAAAAAGCTGTGAAGCTTAATCAAGTGTGTGTTTTGAAGAGTGTCTTCATCAATTCTCAAGTCAAATTGGTTTATGTATCACTGCTGTGATTGAGGGGGAGTGAGTAGGAACTCAGGTTTAAGTTGTACTTAGATTAGAATTGCATTGGGTAGGTCTTAAGTGAAGGAGATAAACTGGTTGGTTTATTCCTGAATTAACATCTCTTATAGTGGATTCTCTCCCTGGCTTGGTAGCCCCCAGAGTAGGTGTTGTTGCACACTGAACTGGGTAAACAATTGACTGTGTTATTTACTGCTTTTGTATTTACTGTCATATAGTAAGTCAGATACGGTGTCATAACATTGGACGTGACATTGAGTATCTGTAGCCAGAATTTCAATTGGCATCAAAGCAGGCACCCTGCCTGTATTACTGGGTGAGATCTAGGGATATCACTTTCTGGCACTATGGACAAAGAAGGAGTTTTTGGAAATAGACCACCCATTCTGGATGGAACTAATTATGACTACTGGAAACCTCGTATGATTGCCTTCCTAAAATCTCTGGACAAAAAGGCTTGGAGAGCTGCTGACAAAGGATGGATTCATCCCACCATAACTGAGCAAGATGGGACAATCAGTCTGAAGCCTGAGGAAGATTGGAGTAAAGAAGAAGATGAGCTAGCCCTGGGAAATTCCAAAGCTCTAAATGCCTTGTTCAATGGAATTGATAGAAATATTTTCAGATTAGTTCATCAATATGAACTGGCCAAGGAAGTTTGGGACACTCTCAAAACTACTCATGAGGGAACTTCCAAAGTAAAAATGTCAAGGCTTCAGATGTTGACCACTAAGTTTGAGAATCTAAAAATGATGGAAGATGAAACCATTCATGAGTTTCACATGAACATCTTGGAGATTGCCAACACCTCAGGAGCACTGGGAGAAAAAATGTCAGAAGAAAAACTGGTGAGGAAGATTCTCAGATCCTTGCCTAAAAGATTTGCAATGAAGGTGACTGCCATAGAGGAAGCCCAGGACATTAGCAAGTTGAAAGTGGATGAACTTATTGGGTCTCTTCAGACTTTTGAGATGGGAATCACTAATGATAATGTCAAAAAGAACAAGAGCATAGCACTTATGTCCAACACTGATGTTGAAGAAAACATTTCAGAAGCTATAGCCATGCTAGGAAGACAGTTCAACAAACTCATCAAAAGAATAGATCCAAAGTCAAGGTCTAATGTTCATAACATTTCCTCTGACATTGACAGTTCCAGCAGAAGACCAAGGTCAGATGAGAAGGGAGTTCAAGGCAGAGGAATTCAATGCCATGGTTGTGAAGGATATGGGCATATTCGAGCTGAATGTCCTACCTTTCTTAAGAAACAAAAAGGAATGACAGTTACTTGGTCTGACTGTGATTCAGAAAGTAATTCTGAAGAAGAGACTGCCAAACGAGTTACTGCTTTAACTGGTGTTTGTACCTCTGAAAGTAACATCAGTGATGAAGAGGTGACTTTTGAAGAACTGGCTGAAACGTACAAGGAATTGTGTATCAGAAGTACTGAAGTCTGTGTGCAGAATGAGAAACAATCAAAACTCATCATAAAGATGGAGGCTGAAAAACGGGCAAACCTTGAAACTATAAGTCTTCTAGAAGGAGAAGTTCAATTGCTGAACTCACAACTGAATCAAATGACCAAATCTGTCAAGATGTTGACAAATGGAACTGACAAATTGGAAGAGATCCTACAGATTGGACAAAATGTGGGAAATAAATCTGGTCTGGGATTTATGAAAGCAACGAAATCCGGTTCTGGTAGGAAAATGTCAAAACAGATGTCTCAACACAACTCTCGACATCAGGAACAGAAACATATGAGGAAAAGGTACCAAAGATGGAAATGTCATCATTGTGGTAGATATGGCCACATAAAGCGTTTCTGCTTCAGATTACATGGATACCCTAATCAGAATTCAGGTGTCAAACCTAAGTCTAAAAAGGTACCACATGCTCCTCAATGGAAGAAAAAGGCTACTGCACTGATAGCTCACACTTCCCTGAGGGTCTCTGCAAAGTAAGACTGGTACTTTGACAGTGGATGTTCCAGACATATGACTGGAATCAAGAACCTCCTCAATAATGTTAAGCCTCACACCACCAGTTTTGTGACCTTTGGAGATGGGGCTAAAGGTGAAATCAAAGGAGTTGGTGATTTGAACTGCCCTGGAGTTCCAAGTCTAAATGAAGTACTGCTGGTGAAAGGACTGACCGCTAATCTCATTAGTATCAGTCAACTGTGTGATCTAGGATTCAAGGTCAATTTCTCAAAATCGGAATGCCTTGTAATCAATGACAAACAAGAGATAGTAATGAAAGGAGTCAGATCCAAAGACAACTGTTACTTATGGGAGGCTGAGAACACTAATTTCTCATCTGTGTGTTGCATTGCAAAAGAAGAAAAAGAGGTGAAACCGTGGCACCAAAAACTTGGCCATCTTCACCTAAGGGGTATGAAGAGGATTATCTCCTTGGAGGCAGTCAGAGGGATTCCAAAACTGCTAATTGATGAAGGAAGAGTTTGTGGTGAATGTCAGGTGGGTAAGCAGACGAGGATGTCACATCCAAAGTCAAGACATCTGACCACCTCTAAGGTTCTAGAACTCCTCCATATGGATCTGATGGGACCAATGCAAGTAGAGAGCCTTGGTGGTAAAAGATATGCCTATGTGGTTGTGGATGATTTTTCCAGATTCACCTGGATTAATTTCATTAGAGAAAAATCAGATGCATTTGAAGTCTTCAGAGAACTGTGCAAAAGAATTCAAAGAGAGAAGGAAGGATGTATTGTCAGAATCAGAAGTGATCATGGCAAGGAATTTGAAAACAGCAAGTTTGATGACTTCTGTGCTTCAGAAGGAATCAGTCATGAGTTTTCTTCTCCCATAACACCTCAGCAAAATGGAGTTGTGGAAAGAAAAAACAGGACCATACAAGAATCTTCCAGAGCAATGTTACATGCCAAAAGACTTCCTATGTATTTTTGGGCTGAAGCTATGAATACAGCTTGCTATGTTCATAACAGGGTCACCTTGAGAAAGGGAACCTCATCCACCATATATGAACTCTGGAAAGGAAGAAAACCAACTGTGAAGTACTTTCATGTGTTTGGCAGCAAATGCTATATCCTGTCTGATCGTGAACAGAGAAGAAAACTGGACTCCAAAAGTGATGAAGGCATATTTCTAGGATACTCCTCAAACAGCAGAGCTTATAGAGTATTCAACTCCAGAACCAAAACCATGATGGAATCAATAAATGTCATAATTGATGACTATCATGAAGAAACAGATGTTCCTTGTACTGTTGAGACATTCTTTGAGACTTCAACCCAACAGGATGATCTACCCAACTCCACCACAACAGAATCAGAATCAAAGGAAGCTAGCAAGACTCCTTCCATCAGAATTCAGAAGGATCATCCAAAAGAGCTCATCATAGGAGATCCTAATAGTGGAGTCATCACAAGATCTAGAGAAATCATCTCAAATTCTTGTTTTGTGTCCAAAATAGAACCAAGAAATGTCAAGGAAGCCTTAACTGATGAGTATTGGATTGGTGCAATGCAAGATGAACTGAACCAATTCAAGCAACATGAAGTTTGGGAACTAGTTCCTAGACCTGAAGGAACTAACATCATTGGGACAAAATGGATATTCAAGAACAAGTCAGATGCTGAAGGAGTTGTCACCAGAAATAAGGCGAGACTTGTTGCTCAAGGATACACCCAGGTTGAAGGGGTTGACTTTGATGAAACCTTTGCACCTGTAGCCAGGTTGGAATCAATCAGACTCTTGTTGTCAATTGCTTGTCTTCTGAAGTTCAAGTTATTTCAGATGGATGTGAAAAGTGCCTTTCTAAATGGGTACTTAAATGAGGAAGCTTATGTGGAACAACCTAAAGGTTTTGTGGATCCAACCCATCCTGATCATGTCTACAAATTGAGAAAAGCTCTATATGGGCTGAAACAAGCTCCTAGAGCATGGTATGACAGGTTAACAAAGTTTCTCTCAGACAAAGGCTACAGAAAAGGAGGCTTGGACAAAACTCTATTTGTCAAAACTGACGGAGGGAAGTTGATGGTTGCCCAAATATATGTTGATGACATAGTGTTTGGCGGAATGTCAGAACATATGGTTAAACACTTTGCTGACCAGATGCAGGCTGAATTTGAAATGAGTCTCATGGGAGAACTAACTTATTCTCTTGGACTACAAGTCTCACAGATGGAGGACTCAATCTTCTTATCTCAAAGCAAGTATGCTAAGAATATTGTAAAGAAGTTTGGTATGGAGAATGCAAGTCACAAAAGGACTCCTGCTCCTACTCATCTAAAGCTCTCCAAAGATGCAAGTGGGGTTAAGGTGGATCAAAGTCTGTACAGAAGCATGATAGGAAGCTTGTTGTACTTACTGCCAGCAGACCTGATATTGCCTTTGCAGTTGGAGTTTGTGCTAGATACCAAGCTGATCCCAAAGTCAGTCATATCAATCAAGTGAAGAGAACTTTGAAGTATGTAAGTGGTACTTACAACTATGGATTGTTGTATACTCATGGCTGTGAACCAACTCTGACTGGTTACTGTGATGCTGATTGGGCTGGTAGTGCTGATGATAGAAAAAGCACCTCTGGAGGATGTTTCTTTTTGGGAAGTAATCTGGTTTCCTAGTTCAGCAAGAAACAGAATTGTGTGTCTCTTTCCACCGCTGAAGCTGAATATATTGCAGCTGGTAGTAGCTGCTCTCAAATGTTATGGATGAAACAGATGCTCACTGAGTATAATGTCACACAAGATGTTATGACATTGTACTGTGACAATCTGAGTACAATCAACATATCCAAGAATCCCATTCAGCATAGCAGGACCAAACATATTGACATACGACATCACTTTATTAGAGACCTTGTAGAAGAGAAGACCATCAAATTGGAACATGTTGCCACTGAGCTACAGCTGGCTGACATTTTTACCAAGGCTTTGGATGCAAACCAATTTGAAAACTTAAGGGGTAAGCTGGGTATTTGCCAACATGAGGAATTGTAGCAATTAATTTTGCTTAAAACAAAGACCAAAGGACTTATGCCTGTTCTGATTGGTTTAAAATTGTATTTTCTCATTTCCTACAATTCTTTTAAGAAGTTGAATAGGAACTCCTTTGCTTCGTTCCCCTCTCGTCTTCTCATCAATCAGGAATTTCTTCTCATTTGCTGTTGGTCCTTCAAAACTGACAAAATGTCTCAAACGCCATCATCATCCAATACGACCATCTCAACCTCTTCCTCTGATCAAGATTCTGGGACAATCTCTTCCTGTCTGGACTCTGATGGTCTGGAGATCTGTTCTCATAGAACTAACCCCACCAAGGCCAAAGAGTTGAGAACAAGACATACAGGTAATCCATCTCATTCTTCCTCTTCAGTTCCCCCTGAAATTGCAAATAGGGAAGGGACAGCCTATGTTAATCAAGCAATAGCAAAAATTGTTTCACGAATTCTGAACGAGAACCACTCAGTTCCTGGCATTTCTGTTCCTCTGAACCAAGAAAACTCAAATGCTGAAACAAATCCAAATGTCTCTAAGAATGTTGAGACATCAAACAAAGAGAAAAATGCTGACATTGCTCACAAGAAAAGAAAGAAGCCTGAATTCTCTGGATCTGATGACAGTGCTTGAAGGATGATTACTGCTTGGTGGTGTTGCTGGTGGAGTTTGGAGTGTGTTCTGCTGTTGTCTGCTGCTGATCTCATTATTTTGTTTTGGATAACTGTATAACTTTATAAACATGTAATCTTTGGCCCATTTGTGGCTAAAGTGGGGGAGAATATTTTTGGTACTGCTTAATTAGTACTTGACACAATATTTTTCTGCTGTCACTTATTTCTGCTGCTATCTATTTATCTCTGATTGTTTAGGGACTTTAGCCAAAAATCTGCCAAAGGGGGAGTTTGTAGGTGTTTAGGTATTGGCTTGCATTTTTGGTAAATCCCAAGTGTATGTGTGAATGTCATGACTGATGTCATAACATTCTAGTTCAGGTTGTACTAACTCAATAGGTACATGTGCAGAAAAATATTGTAAGTCAAATACTGATGTTTATAAGTGTGTATCTGAGCATGTTTGCAAAATGATCACATTTTGCTAAATCAGTAGACAGGTTTTCTCAGATGTCATAACAGATGTTATGACATCCTGTTCTGAACTAACAGGATTGCAGGATTGGATAAGTCTGAGTTTTTTCAGGAAATAACTCAGTCCCTTCTAAACAGAATCCTGCGTTTTCTGAGGAGTAACCTAGCTCAATCCTAACCTGATCAATAAAGTACTGTGACCTGGTCTTTAGGTCAAACGGAATCAACCCTAGGTTTTTGGAAACCCTAACTGAAGTTGCAGCTGCTATATATTCAACAGAGCTGCGGTTTTTCAAGATATCCCTGCTGATTGATTAGAAGATCAATTTTGTAATCTGTATAGATTTGTTTATTGTACTCCAAGCAATTATCATTGTGATAAGTGCCTTGGAATAGGTTTCAATTGTAAGGGTTGTGTAGCACTCAAAGCTTTGAAGCAAGAGTGTTTGAATGTTACTTGACTAAAGCTGTGAAGCAGAGTCAAGTTAGTTGTGTACATCACTCAAAGCTGTGAAGCACGAGTGATTGTGTTACTTGATTAAAAAGCTGTGAAGCTTAATCAAGTGTGTGTTTTGAAGAGTGTCTTCATCAATTCTCAAGTCAAATTGGTTTATGTATCACTGCTGTGATTGAGGGGGAGTGAGTAGGAACTCAGGTTTAAGTTGTACTTAGATTAGAATTGCATTGGGTAGGTCTTAAGTGAAGGAGATAAACTGGTTGGTTTATTCCTGAATTAACATCTCTTATAGTGGATTCTCTCCCTGGCTTGGTAGCCCCCAGAGTAGGTGTTGTTGCACACTGAACTGGGTAAACAATTGACTGTGTTATTTACTGCTTTTGTATTTACTGTTATATAGTAAGTCAGATACGGTGTCATAACATTGGACGTGACATTGAGTATCTGTAGCCAGAATTTCAAAAAGCAACCGGGTTCTAAAGGATCTCAAATCATTGGCTACCCTCAATCGGTCATAACTCCAGCATCGCAATCTTTTCTTGCGGCCAGAACCATTTCGAGAGTTTAGCCTCAATGAGTGTAGCATACTGCTACTGTCCTAATGGCCAAGTTAGTCAATTTAGGGTTCTAAGGTCGGTTGATGTTTAATGACTCCTTAGAAGACCTATATTCTCCCCGTTGCAACACAAGGGATATAGGTACAGACCAAGGTGCCACACCAACGTAGCCACTGCTTCACCCATGTCGGTCTACGCCGGACAGGTCCCTCACAGATTATGCTACCTAAAAGGGGTATTTCCCCAGATCCGGGTTAGGATCTATGAAACTCCGATGCAAAGCCCACAAATATAAAAGCAAACAAGGCAAACAATTGAAAACAAAGGTGATCTAAGCCCTAAGGTTACTCCACTTTTAAAGGTATCCCCAGCAGAGTCGCCAGTTCTGTGATACGGTGGGAGAACTGACTATGGTTTTACGTTTGTTTTCGCAAATGTTTCGGTTGAGCAAGAGTCGCCACCGACTTTTTATTTTATCCTAAGGAAAGGTTAAAAAGCACAGCAAAAACCTTTTGAGATGTTTTCTTGGGTTCGGGGAGTAGATTATAGAAAGGGAAGGTATTAGCACCCTTTCTATCCATGGTTATCCATGGGCTCTTAGTTACTTGCTTAGATCACTTGCCTTTTGTTTTCAATTGTTTGAAATGGTGCTTGTGTGTGTGTGGGTTTGAAAATGTTTTGAAAAGAAGCCAATGTGGTGGCAACCTTTGTAATGATCCATGTGGGGATGTATACAAAGATGTATGTCTTTTGAAAAGGTTTTCATTTTGTTTTGTGGAAAAGTTTGTTTTGAAAGTGTTGTGAGGTGTGTTTTAGAAAATAGGCAAGTGTTTTGTTTTTTTGCAAGTTTGATTCAAGTAACTAAGAGGTTATCTACTCCTAAATTTCTCAAAGTTTATTGCTATGTTTTAACCCTTTTAACAAGTTTGTTCCACCATTGTATTTGGTGGACAATCTCATGTTAGGATGTGAAAGGGACGGGCGCGGGTCATCGTTTAGACCATAATTGCAACGGCGTCAAGTATCTTTGGGCAATTTTCCTTAAGGGACTTGATCATTTGTTTAGGCAACATTTTGAAAGTGTTATCGAGGGACTTATGATCATTTGATTTGTTTGTTTTGCCCAAAGAGACCTAACATGCAATATGGCCCAATTTTGAAAGGCAACAAGTGGGATACCCTAGGGGGTGCAAGTGTGATTTGTGTGTCCATTTTCATGCTTGTTTATCTTGAAATTAGGTCAAAACTATTTTTCGTTATTTTTCGCATACAAACCCTAATTCTAACATGGTATAATTAGAAAGCAATAAAGTGCGAAAATAAATTTACTAAGATATTACAAAACCATATATGGGAAGGGGGGTACAAATGTTTGAATGAGGATTTTGACAAGGAAATTAAACCTAGCTATTACATCATTTTTTGGATTATTTGCAACATAATTAAAGGCATAAATTAAATAAAAATAAAACAAATATGCAAGAATGCAAAAAGTTTTTTATATGTATGAAAAAAAGTATTATTTATGTCACATAAATAAAATAAAAATAAAAGTATTTTTTTGGAGTTTTCATGTTAGGGCAAAACCCTAATTCTATTAAATGAATGTATTATTCATTCAATATATACAATATTTATTATTTGTGTACAAAAATAAAATAAAGATGAAGTATATTTGTAAAAAATGTATTTTTAGTATTAAATATTAATAAAATAAAAATATGTATATTTTTGGTATTTTATTCTAAGTATACTAATATATATGTATTTATATGTATTATTTACAAATTATTTTAAATATGCACAAAAATAATAATATTTAATTTTTTTGTAAAAAAAGTATATTTCACATAAGATATTTTCATAATATAAAATGAAATAAAATAAAAATAAAAATGTATTTACACCATTCTAACATTTTTTAAATAAAAGTATATTTATTTACTTATTTATGTTCAAATCACTAGTCTAACCAAATAAATATCTAATAAATAGGAAAATGGTACAAAAAATTATTTTTATATTTTTTATATGATGAGGAAAAATAAATAAGTCAATCTAAAAAAGAAAAAGTCAAAAAACATTAAAAATAAACCAAATGGGCTTAGGGGGTTCAGAAGCAATTGTATGGTGCAAATAAGAAAAATATTCCAGGCCCAGCCCAGAACCAGTCATCTTCAACCTCTGAACAACATTGTTCAAGCCAGCACGCGTTTTCCATCTCTTGATTCCTGGACTTTCAAGCAAAACTCATAACATGAAAAGTGTAGAGCATGAGAAGACGAATCCAACCATATGCAGAACTTGTCTTAACTCTCTAAGATGAGGGAGAATTTCTTCTCCCCCAAATCCTAACCTAGATTTTCCTCCATGTTCAGACTCAAAATTCTTGCAACACACATAATATAAATAAAATCTAATTATATGGGCATGTTCAGGGCAATAATTGTGACATATTCTCTTCACAAAACTAAAGCTAACAATGCCTAATAAGAGAGATACGAATTCAAAAACTTACCTGTTCAGTTGAAGTTCTATCTGGCAATGGAGAAGCTTTCAATGCAAGGTGATGATTGGGATAGTTTCCTTGAGGTCCAGGGATGCTATTCCAAGCTTTATTTTGCCTTGAAAGCTTTTGAATCGAGCTAGAGCACTTCACCTACAAATCAGAAAAGTAAAAATGGTGGAACCAGATAGAGGGTTTACAGGTCGTGTTTTAGGCTTTGGTTAGCTTGCATAGATGGTATGGAAGGTGTATGAACTGGTTTGGGCAAGAGAGCTTGAGAGGAATGAGAGATGGCACTCAAACTGCAGGCCCTGCCCTGTTCTTGCAGTTTGAAGGTGATTCTGAGAAGGGGAGTGTATGAGGGATGTTAGGGTCGTGTATTAGCTCAGTTGGTATCTCTTGAATGTGTTTCACAAGTTTGCTTAAGTGTTTGTAAGCTGATATGAGAGTTGGTACAAGTTATGCTATGTTTCTTCTTTCTTAAGCAACAAAAGGCAAGTTGATGTTCTAGACTGATGCAGGCCCCCATAACATGCTGCAACCCTTTTCCTTGATCAGTGCAATGTGTCTCATAACTTGTGCCTAGAAGATTTTGGCTGTACCACTTGGATTTGCAAAATGGACATAAAGTTCTACTTTTTCAAAATGGAAATAATGCTTTATCTATAAATGGATTAATCTTCTAGACAATGCTTGAATACACAAAACATGGTCTTGGCACAAAGGTTTGGCATTAAATTATTGAGTGTCAAAGGGTTTTAGGACCTGTAATGCAGTACAAACTATGCTGACTTGAAAATGGCCTAACTTATGAACATGTTCATGATCAATTCAAAAGTGAGTTTTGGCCATATTGTGAAATTCGATTCTCTCAAGTTATGAGGTTGTTTGATGAGTTCTTGGACATTTTGGAAAGCTTGGAATGTGTACTATAATCCATCTTTGAAATTCAAATTTAAATTCCAAGTGGAAGTGTATGGAAAATGGCCTTGAAGTTAGGTAAATAACCTTGCCAAAGTAGGTCAAAATTTCACTAAGTTAAGAATGGTTTAGTACCCTTATTCAAAAAATTGTAACTTGAGATACAAGCTTCATTTGGGAAAACTTTGTGAATCAAAGTTGTAGATTATGCAACAAGCTACAATTTTAATGTTTGACTTTTGTTTGAATCCAAATGAATCTTGGTGAGAAAGTGGGGCAAAGTTGGGAAAAAATTAGGGTTTTCCATAACTTAGAAAAATTCTAAGTTATGAAAAATTCCCATTTCAAACCCTAATTTGCAATTTTTGATTTCTTGATAAACAAGTTTCATGATTTGGCATGTTTTGATGAAAAATGAATCTTGACTTTTGATTTTGACCCAAAAAGTCAAAGTTTGACTTTTCAGTATACAGTCAAAATTGATCAATTGACTGAGAAATTCAACTATCAATCTTGTGTATTTGGGATCTTTTGAACTTGTTGAGCATGTCAAGATAATTCCATGGGGTCCTTGAGTCCATATGTGAGCTTGGTTTGCCATTGGCTAGGTCAAACAGTAAAAAATTGCCCATGTGCAGTCAAAACCCTAAAAATGACCATTTTGCCCTTTTGGTGATCTGATCAAATTTCTTGTGGAATTGTGATCCAAACTTGATCAAATGGTTCATGTGAGTTCATAATGTTGATGTGGGTCAATTTTCATGAGATTTGACTGTCAATTGGCCACAGTTGACTTTTTCCCCAATGCAGTTGATTTCTAGGTCAACTGTCCAATTGACTGGGCAAAACTTGGAATCAAGACTTGAAACTTGATATGGATAAACTTGGGAGTCCAACATGAAGCATGAAAGTCATCTTAGGCATTTTAGGTCAAAATCTCTTTGTGCAAACACAAACCCTAATTTGGGTCAACTGTGCAAGGAGAAGTCTTGAGCAGAGGAAACCCTAACTGGATCTTGATCTCCAAGGGTTTTGTGATGAGAAAGTGTTGAGGAAATGGGAGGGCAAATTTTGGGGTACAACAGAACCTTTTAGTACTCAAATTTTTTACGTTCGTTTTACTTACATTTTTTTTGCATGGTAATGTTAGACTCCTACAAAACCCAAACCAAAAGATAAAGGGATTACGCGGCCAAAGGAGTCAGTGACAGCAAAAAAACAGGCACAACACAATTATATGATATTTATGCTTAGATAATGTTAATTTATCGTCCTATACTTGACCACTCTAATTTTATGATATTTAGATTATTCCTGCTAAAGAGATTGAAGCTGTAAGTAGGGGTAAGGAGCCTGTAATTAGCAACATTCCCACAGAAACAAAGAGTGTTGCTAAGAGGACCGGGGCTAGAAAGAAAACTACTTCACAATATAGGTCGTGCCTTCAGACATATATAAGCTTCACAACTATTTCGCAAGGTGGTACTTCTCTTATACCCCTGGATGAAGGGATTTATGGTTCTGAAGGCATGACAGCAATTGGTAAGGAGGATTTGGAAGAAGTTTTTGGACACTTGACATTAGGCATCGTTGTTATCAATACATACATCAGGTATACTCCAATCAACTTTGTTTAATTAATTGCAGAATTTATTTACTCATTTCAATGAATAATTAATGTTAATGATGTTTTTATTTAAGGTTTCTGTATGACAAGTTAATTCACCCGCGTGGATTGGAGTCCAGATTCGCTTTCATAAATCCCAACGTTGTCCACGCAGGGTCAATCATCTCAAAACTAGATGAAGTAATAACATTTGTGCTCAGTTTATTTATGGCCAGCAAAGATACAGAAAAATTGTTCTTTTTACCATATAATACTGGCCCCAAGTAAGATTTTCATTCTAAATTTCCTCTATTATAATTTTTCGTTTTTTAACGTTGTGCAGAAAATTTCCATCTAACCTTTGTTTAATATTCCAGTGGACACTGGTTATTGGTTGCAATTAATCCTGTGAGAGAAATTGTATATTATCTGGATTCATTGGGCAATGATTGGACAACATACCCAGATATGAAGAAGATGATTGACACGTAAGTGAGATTGTTCCAAAATATTACTGTGTATATTTAATTATTTATGTGCGATAGTTCTAAATATTCGTTATTATTTTATTATAGCATTCTACAAAGTTTTCGAGCACAAAGAGATATTCAAGTACCAAGGAGTAGAGTCAACAATATTTCTTGGATCAAAGTGGATGTATAGATTTTCACAATTTTGATTATATAGCGATGATACTTGATAAAACAAGTTAAGGTGTATATCTTGATGTATATTCGTATTTTCTTTCCATGTGTAGTGTCCTCGTCAGCGCAATGGTGTAGATTGCGGTTATTTTATGTTGAGGTTTATGAAAGAAACTATTCTTTTGGACCGATTAGAGATTCCATCCACGGTATAAATTTCTAACTTAGGAATTATTTTAATATTTCTCATAAAATGACTTAGTATTTTAATTAAATCATATTATGTTATATTATTATGTAGTACTTTGATGAATTCAAGTGTGCTTCATACTCAAAAGATCAATTGGATGAACTTATGGAGGATTGGTGTCAATTTGTTATGGAGTTGAGAGTTTTATTATAAGGTATAACTTTGAGTTTTGAGAATATAATATATGTCGTTATAGTTGTGTTACAATATTATTGTTTTTGTTGTTGTTATTTGGTAACTTGTAGGAATTTTGATTTTTTTATTTTGTTTTAGGTTATATAGGTGCAGCTCGATGTAGAAGATAAAGTTATTTTGTAATTCATTGTTGATTTTGTTTCATTGTTGTATATACTAATGTTGTTGTTGTGTATATTGTGCAAAAAGGATTGAAGAGATGAATATTGATGTTGTTATAATATTGTTTCATTGTGGTATATTGATGTTGTTGTTGTTTAAAATATTATAATGAAGCTATAAACTCTGGTGCAAAAATGGTGAGATTAAATTTGATAGGCAGCGTTTTGTTTTAAATGAAAAAAAAATTATATTTAAAAAAATAATAAGGAAAAGCGCTGCTAAAGGGGGGGAATAGACAGCGCTTTTAATGAGAAGCGCTGTCTAAAGTGTTAGAAAAAAAATTATATTAAAAAAATAATAAGGAAAAGCGCTGCTAAAGGGGGAGGGGGGAATAGACAGCGCTTTTAATGAAAGCGCTGTCTAAAGTGATTGAAAAAAAATTAAAAAATAATAAGGAAAAGCGCTGCTAAAGGGGGGAATAGACAGCGCTTTTACCAAGTGTTGTCTAAAGTTCCACATTAAAAGCGTTGTCTAAAGTGTAAGCGCTTCTAAAGGGGGTACCTATAGCAGCGCTTTTGAAATTACATAAGCGCTGTCTATACCTTTAGCAGCGGAGATTTTAGCAGCGCTTTTAAGCGCTGTTAAAGACCTAAAAAAGTGCTGTCTAATCCCTTGTTTGGCATAGTGATGGTAAAGCCATGATGTATAGATAATTATATGAAGTGTGAGGAATTATTTTGATGAATGTTTTTTATGCATTACTTCTTATTATATATATTTCCATAATGATGTGAATTCTCACCCTTCTGTTTGAATGATGTTCTATGCGACATCACTCAGGTACCGAAGATAGTAATGCTTCACACGAGGATAATTGAGGAGCTTAGCTTGGTTTATCTGTTTTTCCTAGGTAGTGAGTTAATGCTCTAGTCATGTAACACGAGAGTATTTGAACTCATGTTTGTTGTTAAGAGATATTGTTATATTCTCTTATTTGATTTGTATTTTGAAATAATATGTTGAGTGACCTTATGAAATATGTTGTTATGTTGACTTATGATTATAATATGGATATCATTATTGTTATTATAAGAATAAAGAAATATTCTGCTTTGATATGCGTAGTTGTGGAACTATGAAGTTTGAATATGTGTTACGTATTATGACCAGGTGTATGTTGATGACTATTTGTTGGTTTTCTATGTTTTGGAAAATGACATGTGACACCCTTTGAATATTATGCATGCTACCTTAATCTATTTTATGCTATATTTGCTTGAGGTTAGAAAGGGGTGTTACAGAATACATTGGAACAGAGTCAAACATATACTTCGTTACCTTAGAGGAGCAATAGACATGTGTTTATTTTATACCAAAGTATCCAAATTTGAATTAACATGTTATGCAGATGCAGATTACTTATCAGATCCTCACAATGGTAGATTAAAAACATGTTATTTATTTACATGTGATGGTACATCTATTTCATGGAGATCAGTAAAATAAATAATAGTAGTAACTTCATCTAATCATGCAGAACTTTTAGCATTACATGAGACAAGTCGAGAATGTGTTTGGTTAAGATCTTTAATTCAACATATACAAAATACTTGTGGTTTGTCTTCTGAAAAACAAATACAACGACCATATATAAAGATAATAATAGATTCATCACTCAATTGAAAGGTGGTTACATTAAAGGAGACCGAACAAAACACATCTCTCCAAAATTATTTTTCATTTACGATCTTCAGAAGAATAATGATATAAACATCCAACAAATTCATTCATATGATAATCTTGCAGACCTTTCTCTCTTCTCTTTTATCTTCTTTCTCCTTATTTTATAACAGAGTTGAAATTATCATTATTTTTCCTTGCTTTAATAAATGGAAAGAGTTTTATTTAATACATAAAAATGTGATGTTGTCGTGCGAGATTTAGAAATCTAACTATTCCAACTATTAAAAACTATAGTTCAATCATAATTAAAAATTGACTATAAATTATATCACTACTAATCATAATTAATTATATTTGTGAATTGACAAACAAGGCATGAAAAACTCCATATAAATTAGACTTAGTTAGGGTATGAAAGAAAATTTGATAAACATTGATTATTTTCTTATCATGATAATAGTAAATTTTGTTAGAACAAGCACAAAACCTTGTATGTGAATCAATGGAGATGATGGATAATTTTGGTGAAATTAGAGGATTGGGGAAGATCAAGTTTAGAGAGAATAGAGATTAATTGAGAGGGTAAAAAATCATATGGCATTATTTCCATTCAACATGTTACAAAATGTATATATAGTGCCTGCTAACACTAAACAAAGTAACAAAACAAAAGCTAAACAAAACAGCCTAAAAACAGAAATAATTTTTTCGGTTTTTCCTGCAGCATACTGGCAGCTTTTCCAAAATAGCTTCTCAAATAAGCTATTCTCCAAAAACACTTCAAAACCAATTACACTGCATTTGACTTATTCTAATCATTCAACACACCACCTTAAGTCAAATGCTCAATGTTCTTCATGTCCAACCTCACCACGAGTCGCTTGAAAACATCATTCGTAACCGCTTTCGTCAACAAGTCCGCGACCTGTTCTTCACTTCTGCAGTAGCTCAAACGTAACTGTCCAGAACTTACTAAATCTCTCAAGTAATGGAATCTCATCTCAATATGCTTGCTCCTCCCATGTGCTATGGGATTCTTAGCAAGGTTGATGACTGAAACATTGTCCACCAACAGCAGAACAACTCCTCTCGTGTTGCTGTCCAGCTCACGCAGCAGGTTCACTAGCCACACAGCTTGGCATGCACATAACGAAGCTGCGATATACTCCGCCTCACAAGAAGAGAGAGCAACCACCGGCTCCTTTTTATAACACCAAGAGATTGGTGCTCCTCCGAACATAAAAACATAACCGGCCGTTGATTTCCGATCGTCCTTATCTCCGCACCAATTGGAGTCGGTGTATCCGAGTAATTCGCAACTTTTGCCCATGTCACTTGCAGGAAATAAAATCCCACAGCCAAGAGTACCTTTCACATATCTAAGGATCCTCTTAACCGCTGCCAAGTGTGATACCTTCGGCCTCTCCATGAACCTACTTGCAATACCGACACTAAACGCTAAATCTGGCCGCGTATTGCACAAGTAACGCAATGATCCTATCAATCTCCGGTATTGAGTAGGATCCACATCTTGCTCATCTTCACTCTTGGACAGCTGTAAACGTGCCTCGGCTGGTGTTGTGGCAGCATTACAATGCTCCATATCACACCTCTTCAAAATCTCCATTGCATACCTTCTTTGATGCATGAGCAGTCCCAACTTTGTTTTTTGGAACTCTATGCCTAAGAAGTATTTCATAGAGCCAAGATCACTCATTTCAAACTCCCCCATAAGCTCTTCTTTGAACTTTGAAATGTACTTTTCACAACTGCCCGTAATCAACAAATCGTCCACATAAAGACAAAGTATGATTACTCCTTTGCTTTTATCCGACTTCACATACACACCGTGTTCGGATACGCACTTCTTGAAACCAATGTTGATAAGAAAAACATCTATGCGTTTGTTCCAAGCTCTTGGAGCTTGTTTCAAACCATAGAGTGCCTTCCTTAATTTGTAGACCCTTTCCTCTTGATTTTGTATCACAAAACCAGGTGGCTGTCCAACATACACTTCCTCATCCAATGGACCATTCAAAAACGCCGATTTGACGTCCATTTGATATAACGACCAGCTGTTGTTATTTGCAATCGCAACAACTAACCGGATGGTTTCATGCCTTGCAACCGGTGCAAATACCTCATCAAAGTCTATGCCTTCTTTTTGCAAAAATCCCTTTGCTACCAATCGAGCCTTATGCTTGATTATCTCGCCTTTCGGATTTGCTTTTACTTTGTAAACCCATTTCACACCAATCGCCTTTTTACCTTTCGGTAAATCAACCAACACCCAAGTATTGTTCTTCTCAATCGATTTCAACTCTTCCTTCATTGCACACATCCATTTTGGATCGCTTAATGCCTCCTCCGTATTTACCGGTTCAGATTCGACCATTAAAGCGAAATGAATAAGATCACCATCATTGTTGATCTCACTATCTCGGAACAGTTCACAATCTCGGAGTCTTTGAGGCATACCTCTATGCCTTGTTGGTCTACCCTCATTCACAACATTGTTTTCAGCTGCTGTAGGTGCTGGTACAGCGGCATCAGACAACTCCGGATCAGAGATTTCAAAAAACTGCTGCTGCTGATTTTCTGCTGCTGTTTCTGCACTTTTGATTTCATCAAAAGTCACGTCCCGGCTTATCACGATCTTCCGATTCTTCTTATCAAACAGCTTGTAACCACCAGTAGAGTGATATCCAACAAATATCAACTTCTCACCTTTATCATCCAACTTCTTTCTAAGTTGATTTGGTACATGACAATATGCAATCGATCCAAAAACACGCAAATGAACCACACTCGGTTTGAAACCACTCCAAACCTCTTCCGGTGTGATTTTCTCCAGCTTCTTAGTAGGACACCTATTCAACAAGTAGGTGGTTGTAGATACGGCCTCACCCCACAGTTCTTTAGGTAACTTCTTCCCACAAAGCATGCTACGCACCATGTTCATTATTGTACGATTTTTCCTCTCGGCAGCCCCGTTTTGTTGAGGCGTATATGGAGGCACCACCTCACGCACAATACCCTCAAGATCACAAAACTTCCCAAATTCACTAGAGGTATATTCACCTCCACCATCCGTTTTGAGAATTTTGAGCTTCCGGCCGCTTTGACGCTCCACCATGGATTTGAAACTCTTGAACACTCCAAATACCTCATCCTTTCTCTTGATAAGATAAGTCCAAAGCTTCCTACTAAAATCGTCAATAAACGTAACAAAATATCGATTGCCGCCATAAGTCTCTACTTGCATCGGTCCACAAACATCGGAATACACCACCTCAAGTAAGCCTTTGGTTCTTCGACCCGCATCCTTGCTAAACACATTCTTGTGTTGCTTACTCTTCACACATTCCTCACATAATTCTGTCAGAACACTAATATGTGGCAGCCCCGTTACGATTTCACTTTGTTGCAACATTTTAAGATCCCTAAAGTTTAGGTGACCAAGACGGTAATGCCATAGCCACTCCTCTCTACTTGCCGCGGTAGCTAAACAACGATGCTCCATAACCTTTAACTCAACCTTAAAAGTTCTGTTGGCAGCCATCGGTGCTTTTAGAATCAACACACCATTTGAATCTAAAACGCGTAACATCTTATTCTCCAATCGAATTAAGTACCCTCTTTCAAGCAATTGGCCAATGCTTAAAAGATTGCACTTAATTCCTGGTATGTACAAGACATCTTTGATCCTCGACTGTCCTCCATTCTTCCTTCCGATCAAAACATCTCCTACCCCTTCGGCGCTTAAAGTAGTGTCGTCGGCAAACTTGACTTTACTCTTTGTCGCTTGATTGATTTGCACAAACCAATCCTTTCGACCCGTCATATGTGTTGAACAACCGGAATCCAAGTACCATTCATCTTTAATTTGGACTCCCTCACGCACGGTAACTAATGCATTTCGATCCGAACACATTTTTTCGCCACTTTCCAAAACAGTACAGCTGCTGTCCCACACACTATCATCACAGTGGCTGCTGCCCGGAACATCAACAATGCCATAATTCTCTTCCGTAATCATCACAAGAAGGGTATCTTCATCATCTACCTCTTCCCTAGCAACCTTCGCCTCATCCGCATCCTTTTCCTTGCGTTTTGAGCGACATTCTTTCGCAAAATGCCCAAGCTTTTGACAATTATAACACTTCACAGAACTTTTGTCAAACGGTTTGTGGGCGCTTTGATTACCATCTTTGGAGCTTCCTTCACCCTTTGAATTTTGTGGATCTTTTCCACCAAAATTCTTCTTATTTTTTGAAGTCCACTTCCCTTTCGATCTCTTGTTCTTCTCATGTAAACGCGCTTGCAAAGCGATCTCCGCTTTGGCTTTGTCGGCACTTCTCTCATCCATCCTTTGTTCATGCGCCTCTAACGAACTTTGCAACTCATCTTTACTCAAAGTTGTTAGATCCTTTGACTCCTCAATAGCCACAACAATGTTATCGAAACGTGATGTTAACGAACGCAACACTTTCGATACAACATTCTGCTCGAGGATCGTTTCGCCACATGACTTGATTTGGTTGACTAACCGGGTAATGCGCGTGATGTAATCGTTGATCGTTTCTTTGTCCTCCATTTGCGTTAACTCGAATTGACGTTTGTAAGTTTGTAACCTTACCACCTTCGCTTTGACGGCACTGGCATACACTTTCTCCAAGATTTCCCATGCTTGTTTTGCGGATTCACAATCACCAACCTTCTCGAAATTGTCGTTATCAACACACAAATGAATCAAGAATAGAGCTTTGTAATCCTTCTTCTTTTCTTCCTTGTGTGTAGCCCTACGAGCATCGGTAGCATCTGCCTCTAATGGTGTAACTCCATTGATGACGATCTCAAGAACCTCTTGATAACCAAACAGAACCTTCATTTGTTTCGCCCATTTGTCGTAGTTCTTCGAATCAAGAATTGGGAGATTGGTGGGAATTCGATCATTGGAAACGGTAGCCATTGTTGGTGTTGCAGCGGATTGGGATCAATAACCAATGCTCTTGATGCCAAATGTTAGAACAAGCACAAAACCTTGTATGTGAATCAATGGAGATGATGGATAATTTTGGTGAAATTAGAGGATTGGGGAAGATCAAGTTTAGAGAGAATAGAGATTAATTGAGAGGATAAAAAATCATATGGCATTAATTCCATTCAACATGTTACAAAATGTATATATAGTGCCTGCTAACACTAAACAAAGTAACAAAACAAAAGCTAAACAAAACAGCCTAAAAACAGAAATAATTTTTTCGGTTTTTCCTGCAGCATACTGGCAGCTTTTCCAAAATAGCTTCTCAAATAAGCTATTCTCCAAAAACACTTCAAAACCAATTACACTGCATTTGACTTATTCTAATCATTCAACAAATTTGTCTCTAATACCCCAATTTTACTTTCTTATCATGATAATAGTATATTTTTCTTTAGTACCCCAATTTTACTAGAACAACTAAAATATTTTTTAAAAAAATGTAATTATTGTGTCAGTGATTCTATTTTAATTTCTTAAAAAATTCTTAAAAAAATGAATAGTTAATATTTATTTGATTATCACATTTAACAAAAAAAAAAATCTTAATAAAAAATAAATTTGATTTTTATCTATCTATTTCATCCAATTTAAGCCCAAAGTTCATATTACAATCAATCTAAAATAACAACAACAAAAAATTATAATTAAAAAATAAAAATGAAAAAAAATATTAATGCAGAAGTTGTTTTTACACTTCTCACGCTTTTGTATCTTATCAGCAATATCTCATTCCACCTTCTCCAATATTTCATAATTCCCTAAAAATAGAGTTTGAGTTGAAAACCAAAAATCAAAATAAAATAAAAATCAAACAAAAAGAGGGCAAGAAAGAGAATAAGAAAGAAATCAAACAAAAAATTTCACACAAAATAAAAATAGAGTTTGAGCTGAAAAACAAATACTAAAATAGAAAGATGTAGAATCTAAACTACACCTCCATCGGGTAAAAATCACAAAAACCCTAAACCCCTTTTTATTTTCAATTGAAATAAAATACATCAAATATACATATAAAAAATGTAAACACTAAGAAGGAAATAGAAGAGGAAGGTGGTAGAGGCGGAGAAGGAAATTTGTGTCCACCTTAGTTTCAACCATTTCAACATTCACATTAGATTCATTGTGTACCCCTTTAGTATTTTCTTTCTATGTAACTTTCACATCTCTTATCTTTGCAACCCTAAAATTGACTGGTATTCAAAGCTTTTGGAATGTTTCATCTACGGTGCATATTGATATTTATATTGGATGGGTGTTATTATTTGCATTAGTATGACAATTGTCTTTATGTTTTTCACTATTTATGAATTTATGCAGTTCACATTCGTAACTGGAAAGTTATCCTATTATCAAGGAATTTATGCAGCGTGCGTCCATCTATATCTCTCATCATAATTATAATGTAACTATTAATTATATCACAAATTAATCACGATTACACTTGAAAATTGTCAATTTTATCCATGAAAAACTCATTCTAGTTAGATTTTATAAGGGTGTCTCTAGATTTTAAAAGGCATCAACTTTCTTATTATTATAGTAGACGTAGATTTATAACACTTAATTAATCAATTTTGATTTTCCACTTAAGACTAATTTTTAATGTTAGAATACCTATTAATCATTAACCAAATTTTTACACACTATTAGCCAAAATTATTTTGGAGACAAAAAAATATTTAAAAAAAGTCAAAATTGTATATGTCATTGTTCACCGTATTTGTAGTGTAAGAATTGAGTGTCAAAATATTTCTAAAATAGCAATTACTCGATTTCTCATTTAGAATCATACCTTTGTGACAATTGTTGAGAATATAGCAAGTGTGATAAATAATTTCATATTGAATAGGAATGTGGTGATTTGAACAGTTATAAGTGGAAGAATCCACTCACCTATTATCTTAAGATTTTAGGTGGATAAATAGTGTGTCTCCCACAAAAATGTGTTACTCAAACGAAAAATCTAAAAAATAATAATGTTCCTTGCTCGATCATCTTCCAATTATTATATTAACAAATGGTATCAGGCACTAACATTGAACTCATGAACAAGATATTTGAGTTTAGAACTCAAATCACACTTATATGCACTTTAAAATCATATAAATTATTTATAAAATCATTAAGAATCAAAATTATTTTATGCAGATAGTCATGTTTATTTCAAAGGAGTATACATTTTTATCTTTGTTTTCTTTCACATTAGCTTAAAACACTACTGAAATATCATCTTTCAAAATATCAACAACCTTATTTGTTGTAATTTTTTAAAGTGATTCTCTTTAAACTGAGACGGTTTGTTGTTGTCAAGAACATCGGAATCAATACCAATAGTTTTTTCAATAGTCATGGTAAAAAAAACTTAGTTATTGTAACCGGGGTTTAAATTCAAATATGATATTAAAATAATTTGAACTATTTAAAAGAAGAAAAAACTTAAAATAGTTCAAGCTTTTATAAAACAGATTTAAACTACTTTTATATGGTGTTAAAACAATTTAATATATAAAAACTTACCAATATGAAACTTCTAATTTTTTTCCACACACACTCTAATATTCTCAGGAGTTAAAAGATAATATACTGATGAGATAAAAATAATTTTATACTATCATCTAATAGAAAATAAATATTTTATTATATTATTAAAAAAAATAAAAATAAAAAAGTGACTTAATTTAATACATAGTTTTAATTGAGTTATACACTATTTGATGTACAACAATTTTCTCACATTTTTCTTTTGATTATGCACTAAAAAAATAGTTTAATAAAATATAATATATTATATATAATTCATTACTTTTACAATGGAATCTAGTACATCCATGAGAAAGTAACATATTAACAAATAGAATAGTAGATACATAAACTAAAAAAAGAAAGACTCACTCACTCATACATAATTAACAATGATATTTAATTAACTTGTCTTTCTAATTCCCCAACTCGAAGTTCTCATGATCAAATTTGGTTGACAACTTGTGGCATCTGTTGTTGCAAAGCATCAAGATTGAGTCTAGAGCATGATCTAACCATGTCACCAGCTAATGGAATAACAGGAAGATTATCACAATTGCATATCTCAATCATGAATCCATCTGGGTCATGAAAAAACATCTGATCCACTTTAACTCCATTTTCTTCCACCAATGCACGAACATATTCAATCTTCATCTCCTCCAAACATTTCTGTACCAATCCCATGCTTTCGCACTGTCCATTCACAACAACACAAATAATCAGATACCGACTATCAGACATCAGACACCAAACACATCTTTGTTCACATTCGTTAATATTACAAAACAAAATATTTATGTGTTGTATTAATTATTTATCTATATAGTTTTTAATTAATTGTATAATTGAACCACTTTGTCATGTCATCATCATAAGATGCAGAAGTGTACAATATAAGTTAAGGTATAGAAAACGTTTGTATTATTTATGAAATTGTTTTTGTCATTTATCTATAGCTAGGAAAGGGACATAAATAGTTTTAATTTAAAAAATAAAAATAAAATACAAACAAATTTAAAATTTATATTAAAAAACAGCATGATATAAATTAATGTTACCTGGAATGATATGTGATTATCTTTTGGATTAATTTCCTTCTTCATTGGAATATTTTCAGGGTTCTGTATCTGAAGAAGGTGAATTCCAATTCCATAGCCAAATAGCCTGCAAAATTCATCATCACATGAAAAAAAATAATTAAATTTCAATTTTCATAAAATAAAAAAGTAGGAAACTTGAAGAAAATGTATTTAAATAAAGGCATTAATTAATTAATTACCATGCCCCATCAAAATCAAATGATCCAGGCCTTCTAATGGGAATGAAACCAAGAATATTTTGGTAGAAGTTGATAGATTCATCCAATGATTTGCAGATAAGGGAAATATGATTCACTGATTTAAGACGTAAAGGGTTTCCTACAACGTCTTTCATTTTTGTAATTCTGAAAAGAATTAATTAATTGAATAATATCTCCCTTATCTAAAAAGTTGAAAATGAAGTAAAAAAAAAAAAAGAAGAAGAGGAAAAGAAAGAATGAGGATTAGAGTTTGAAGATGGTTTTTTGAGAAGAATTTGGAGAGTATATATAGATAAATGCATAATTGGTGTAATAGTTCTATATATAGAGAAAGAGAATATAGAGGATTTTTTATCTCAAGTGTTGTGGTCTAGAATAATTTTACTTTATTTTTGTATTCTAATCATTTTTTTATTTATATCAAATGTTATAAAAAGGATTATACATAAATAGATAAATTAATGACAACCAAACAAGAAACTGCGTCTACTATTCTTTTACTATAAAAAATTCATACATTATAATAGATTTATAAAAATAAAAAAAACACATTTGCATAAATTAATATTTACATATTATATATCTCTATAAAAAGAAAATTCATACATCAACAATATTAAAAAAAACCTTTAGAGTATCAAATATTTGTCTTAATTAATTAGTTTAAAACTGGAACATCCGCATAAGCACAAGAAAGATCATTAATATTTTAAATAAATTAGTAAAAATTTAATGAAATATAATGTAAACACAATATTTAATCTAACTAATATTTAATGGAAATATTGATTTTTTTTTTGTACGAAGACATCTTTATATGTTTTAACAAAAGAGCACAAATCAATTCAACATCTGTACGGAATTAAACATCTCAATAAAAACTTGTAAGTCTCATGATTATTGATTTAAAATTTGCATAGACAATTTACAACCTACAACAATTATTTATATGATATAATAAGTAAAATTGGAACATGGAAATTAATATCTTACTAGAGGAGTAGAAAAATATATTTTTGACTAAAGTTATGTTTGAATTGATGAAATATAATGAAATTAAATAGAATAAAATAAAATAAATTTATGTTTTATCATTGAAATCGACAAAAAAAAAAAAAATAGAATAAAATGGAATAAGATAGAATGTATTCCTTCTATTCTATCACTTTCCACTAATTTTTGTATTCTTCAATTTAGAGAGAATGATAAAATTGATCTATTCTATAATAGAATACTCGAATAATAGAATAACGTATTTATTCCATTCCGCTTCATTGCATCTCGGTTCACTCTATTCTCCTATGTTTGTTTTACGATATCCAAACATAGTCTAAAGTAGCTTGTTTGAGTTATAATGTTTTTTTTTGTGGTGAAGTATAGGCTACCCGTAGTAAAATTATGGATAATTTATCCTCAATTATATACATCAGTAAAATTTTATCACATAAAATTAGTTTTTAAAATCACATATTAACCCAAAATTTTAAAATATTTCATCTATGTCTTTTCTCACTTAAAAAAGTTCAATATCATCTTTTTCATCTAATGTGAAAATCATTACTTACACTTAACGTCCTAACATCTTACTATTCAAAAATCAAGTTATATATTATTTTTTATTTTATTTTAATTTTTTAAAATTTTATATTAATATATGATTTTAAATTTTTATTTTATATGACAAATTTTGATTAATACACGTTATAAAATATAAATTATTCTTAAATTTATAAGAGATAGTAAAAAAATTACTTTTTTTCATTCTTATGAATTAAAATTTTTAAATCAATTTTGCTCTTCACTTTTCAAATTGTCACATAAAATTGTTTGTGACTAAAAACATCTTTATACCAATAAAAATTGACATAATTTAATAATTGAATTTGAGATTTATTTATAGTTATTTATCAAATGAGACATTAAGAAAAAAAATTGTCTTCTCATTAATTTGAATGGCCAAAAAAACTAAAAAGAAGATAAACACATTCTAAATGGATAAATAATGTTGGATTATCATAAACAACATTCACAATCAAGTGCAATACATAAATAAAAAATATATTATATATTCATCCAAAATTTTAAGACTTGAAATTTAAAATCTTTGATTAAAAAGAAAAGACTTATTCTATCTCATCTATTCTTGAGTTGAATATATTTATTTGAAATGATCTAATCACATAAATGAATTTAGAGTATCAAATATTTTCCAAATTAATAATACATGCATTTGTGTCACTTGTCAATGTAGTTTTGTAAGCAATAAATAGATTGCCCTTACACGTCATTCCCACGTGCTCCATGCTGAATAGGATCACTCAAACCCTACTCATTTATGTATAATAAAACAATATTTATGTTAAGGAAGTACAACAACTTTTAAGAATGTTATAGTATATATTTATTTGAATGTGAAAATCATTTTTATTGATTTTGTTACATATTTTAAAAAGTGGTTGGATTGTATGCTGTAATTTGTTGGTTTTTATGTAGCAACGTCAACCCACAGGTGTGTAGGTAGGTTTAAAGCTAACTTTAATACAAATGCAAATTTTTATATAGTATCATCTTATTTTTTCTTTGCTCTTTTATAAATCAAAAGATGGTGATATATTTTTATAATAAATAATTAAAGAAAAAAAAGTTAAATTAAAATAAAGAGGACTATGACAAAACTCAAACTAAACAAATAATGACATTTCTTATTAATAATAAAATTTAATTGATATGAATCGACCGAGTAAATATATTTTATATTAAAACTAAATTATAATTGTTAAATTTTTTAAAATATTTAACTTTTACTTTAAATTAAAGTATTATTATGAATGTTTGTGAAGTATCGACCGTATAAATTTTTTATTATAACAAAATATATCAATTAATTTTACAAAAAATTTAATAAAATTAAATCTCGATAAAAGTAAAATAAGATGCAAATTAGCATAAATATCAAACTCTTTGTAAAATTAAAAACATCAACATAAATAATAATTAGGACATAAACAATAATTAGGAAGATATATAACATATTTCCGATTTAATAAATCGGAAACACTAAAATAAAATAGACTTCCACCAAACAAAATCATTATTCAGGAGACCAAGAGGAGTGATCTTGCCTGCACAACAATTTTATTCACTCATGAAAAATAAAGAACAAATGCTCTTAGTTAGATCAACACAATTCAATCACATGTTTTATTAACCTTCAAGAAACAAGACTATATTCGTTAAAGCAAGAGTAATCAATTGAGAATTTCTTTTTAACCAAAGAGGTATCTGATCCTTTTAAAAATTTAACTTAATTGTGTGCATAGTTTTGTAGAACTCTGCATAGAAAACAATATGTATGTTTAGATTTTTGAGAAAAACAACTCGCAATAGCAAAGTTTTTTTCTCTAAAAATACCACCACAAGTAGTGTAGAACTATGTGTTTGCATGTTTAATTAAGGAGCGGTCAAAACTAAAACAAGACATGTCTAGACCTATCAAAGTTTTGGTTTTGATGATGACAACTCATGAAGACGTAACCCGGCTTTGATGACAAAGATAATCAAGTATTAATACTATTTCAAGCGGTCAAAGATGTACAAGACAGTTTGATCAAACACTTCCTTCAAATAAAACTGAAGAGTTAGGGTTTAATGATCATTGTGACATCCTTTAATGATGACGTTCAAATTGAAGATATCTCAAAGAAGATTCAAGTAAAGTGCTTATGTGATTGGTGTATTAGGAAAAAGACTTAAAATTTCAAAATGTAAAAGAGAGAAAATTTGAAATTTCGTCTGATCGTGTGTGAGTGATTAGTGTTTTGTAAAAACATAAGAGAATGTTAGTAAAGTAATACGTCTTAATCATACACTACCTCAAACTCCTTTTAAAGCCTCTATTTCTCAAAGAAAATAACCTAAAAGTGTTTTGGAGTCTAACCACATGAATTGGAAATTGTTAAAATGACCAGGACATATTTTTTGAACTGACCAATCGATTAGACCATATACCCAATTGATTGGATAAGGGAAAATTGAGTCCATGATCAATTGTGATAGTATATTGATAAAAGGTAACAACTTTCTATCCAATCTTTCTAAAATGGGAAAAAATAATCGATTATTTGGTCATCCAATCGATTGGATTGAGGACCTAATTGATTTAACAAGTAATTTTACTCATGGGCGTTTTTCTTTTTTAATCAACCTTTGGCCTATAAATAGAGGCATCGCTCCTCACTTTCTCACATTCATAAATGTGATATTTCTCACCATCATCACACACATACTATCTCTGTAAACCGTTTTTTTCTCACAGAAATTTGACCATAGTGCTTTGAGAAAGGTTTTTGTATTTAAGTGAGGGAATTGTTTTAGAAAGGGTAATTTTATAAATTCTCCAAGAGTTCATTTTTATCTTGAGTGAATATATCTTCCTTATGAAGTGTTTGTTTGGGTTCGAAGTTAAACCTGCTAAAAGCTTTAGTTAGAAAATTCAGTATTAAGTCTCCGTTTGGTTCGTGTGCTAAGCCACTTAAGGAAAAACTCTCTTTCTAGGTTCTTAAAGATAACCAATGGAAAATCTTCTCACCGTTCTTGAGCTTAGACCGGTGTAAAAGGTCATTTGGTTTGAGATAAGTCTGTTATAAAATATCAGTTCGATTCGTGGTCAAGCCGTATAAAACCTCAGTTCAATTTAAAGGATAGCTACCTCAGTTCGATTCGTTTGTGTTTGGAAGGAGGACTAACTGCTTAATTCCTTTGTTTGCTGTTTGGTTGGAAGTAAACCGAAAACTTCATTTTTTCTTATATAAAGTGGTTCACGAGCTTAACCTTCTAAAAACTCATAAGCATTATTGGATACTCTCAAGATTAATTCTTTGGAATAAGAGTGTTAGAACAAGATTTAAATTCTACAATGAATCTCTGGATTTTGATGATAACAATACATATATTTTATATTTAAATAATTTTGTTTCTAATAGTTTCTTGAGTGTGAAAATTAGAAAGTTCCAATTGATTCAGGACTTCTGTCTAAAGGATCATCAGAAATATACCAAGCATGCATCAAAAAAACTTTAGCATCCGCTTCTGAAGTAACATCAGTAGTTCTGAAGAATGTTGAATGTTCACCAGCAAGAGGATCCCAACGTGTACTTTTCAACCAGCTGATGCTTCAGAAGTTACAAGTATTCAAGAAGAAATAATTGTTGTTAGAGTTGTTGCTCCAAGATCAGAAAACAAGATTGCACCAGAAACAAACTTTGGCATCAAAATTCAGAAGTCAAAATTTGTTCGTCAGAGGAGTTGTTGCTTCTAACTCTGAAGATAAAGTCAAGGTTCTAAACACATCAAAGGAAAGCTTCTACTTCCAAATCAGAAGTCAATATTTATTCATCAGAAAAGATGTTGCTTCTAATTTTGAAGCCAAACTCAAGATTCTTAAGAATCAGATGCTTGGTGGAATATGCACACATCACTTCACATCAGAAAACATTCCATCAGAAGACAAATCAAGGAAAGTTAAATCTTATGGACTCATTACTATTCTACATCATAAAGTTCATCAGAAGATAAGATCAAGATGATATCTTCTCAAGTCAATCTACTCATCAAAAGTAATATTCATCAAAAGACAATATCATAAAAAATATGTGTTAGAAGAGTTAGTACAAAGGTACAATTACACATTCCACTCAAATGGATATGTTGTGTACTCTTTGTCTCCCACGATCTTTTATTACCGTTATGGAAGCTGTCAATGAAAGTTATGTGTGTACTACTACAACGGTCTACTTCCTCAACACCGTAGCGATAAAAATATTGAGACTAAACCATTGGATTGACTTGACTCACACAGATCAAATAAAAAACTCCATCGTGCTTTATTGTTTCCAAAGGAATGGGAAAAGAGCGAATAACCCAAAAAAAGAGGGGGAGAGAATATAGGTATGGGGGTTGGTTATGCAAAGGGAAGGTATTAGTACCCTAAACATCTATGGTACTCCGTAGGAAACTCTTTGAAAATTTGTGTATTTTGGCTATAAGTGTTGTATACAAAAATAGATGGTAGAGACGAGAAAAGAAGTATTTTTTTTATAATTTTTCACCCGCCGTGGTTGCGAACCTTTGGTGCCTACATACCACCTTCTGTGCAATAGGGGATCAGATTACTCGTAATTCACCTTTAAAAATTTTAAAATACAAGTGTGTTGGTTAATTTTAAGAGACGATACATCATCGTCATATCCGAGTGGAAGAACATACTTACTACCCACGATTATGAGAAAGGAGATTTTACATCATCTCAAAGTGGAAGATATAACTTGGATTTTAAAATCAACAAAGCCTCACTCAACATGCAAGTGGAAAATATCTCACTGCAATACATATCGTAGAAGTATAGTAGCTTGGATCACTACAAGGATTGACAAGAGTCTAATCTTTTGAGAAAATTTTAAAGTAAAAACTCAAAGTGGCAAAAATGATTTGAATGAGGTTGATTGAATTTTAGTATTCTCACAAAAAAAATGTCAAAGTATGATTAAGTTGTTTAAAGTTTGATTTAAGAAAATATATTTTTTGAAAATGCATGAATCTAAGTCAAATTTTATTATGGAAGCGGTTCAAGTTAGAAGACAAGAAGAGTTTTGAAAAGGAGAGAGAAGATTTTGAAATTAAAGAAGATGGGAGAAGAAGAAGGGACTATCCTAAAGCATAAGATAAAAAAGCTAAGGAAAAGAACCGTCTAACCAACAAGAAGTCAAAGCTTGACATAAAGAAGTCAATGTAGAATTCTTATCCTTTGGATTGAAACCAAGCAAGCAAAGATGCCAAACATCTTAGGAATACAAAGCTTCAGATGAATTAAGTCTTCTAAAAAATTGGGCAGAGTAACGATATTACACAGATGAATTCCCAATCATAGATAAAGCATATAATCAGAATAACATGCACACAAAGAAAATCCACCCAATGTCTCAGGATAAACCCCAAGAACTCCAGACAAAATAACAACAGAGTCACAAGGTCCCAAGGGTAGTCCATGCTTCTAATTCTAAGTCCGAGAAGCCCATAATCTCCATAATTCCAAGGATAGTAACCAAATAGTCTGAGTAATCTTAATTTTTTTAGTGTTCGACTTGATTATTAAGTGTCTTAAAATGAAAATAGAAAGCTCAAGTGAGCAAAATAAAAATGACATAAAGATAATACTCAAGTGAGAAAAGATGAAAATAGCATGAAATGTAAAATTCTAAAACAAATGGTGCATAAAAGTAAAGGCATAAAATAAATGCACAAAGTAAAAGCACAAAGTAAAAGTCAATTGTTAGTGAATTAAAAGTTAGAGGTTAGTTGAATGACCATCTTGAAACTTACATTCCAAAACTCATTAGAAGATTGATAAAATCAAAGTCTCTCAACAACAAGTTTCATTTGCTTTTTGTCAAGTATATCATTTATTTCAAATTCTCAAAGCGACAACATATGATCAACGATGTTTAAATGATTCACTTAGACCATAATTTATGATGGTTCATTAGAGGATTGATAAGACCAAAGCCTCCTAACAATGAACCTCGAGGTTATTGGATCAATGATTTCAAATTAAACATATTTGGGCTTGTAAATATAAGTTTGGGCCACGAATGATCATTTATCTTATCGGGACAAAATTTAGCGCTATGTTAAGCAATCGTAAGTGGACTTATGTAGAAGTCACACCTATTTTGAGGCCGGTCAATAGCAATCTATGTACCACATGTTAGAGAAATGATATATAGATCATTCTCCAACAACATTTAGTACAAGTAAGAAAGGGGTAAGATGAAGAGGGAGGGGATGCATTAAATGAAATTAGGGTTTCAAATATCATCAACATTATTTATTCATTTTGGTGGATTTGGTTTTTCAACCTATCAACACCCAATATCCAATGAGATTGTGGAACTTGTCCCAAAATAGCATCTAAATCAGAACCAAACAAAAATAATAAAATAATATTTAATAAAATAATATTTAAATGGTTAATAAAAAAGGAAATAATTGGTAAAATACACAAAGTATATTAAAACACCAAATAAAAATCTCAACAAAAAAAAAGTCAGAAGTCAAACATGAGTTAATAAGTGTTAACAAATTTTTTTGGAATTTTTGGAAGTTAGAAACTATTTTAAAAATTTAAAGAAACATGCAAAATAAACCAAAAATTGTAAAAAAATAGTATAATCAGAAATAAAAATAAAATGAGGTCACCAATATTTTTCAAGAGGTCATTGGATCCTTCCGTAATTTTTCCAGAATTTAAAAATTAAGGAAAGTATTTTTAATCAATTAAAACAAGCTAAATAAAGTGAAAAATTATAAAAAAAATCAAATCACAAAATAAAATTATGAAAAAATAAAAATCAGAAAGAGAAAAATCTAAGTTATTTTTAAGAATTTTTTTCAGAATTTTAGAAGTTGAAATGAATTTTTAATGAATTTTTTAAGTTTAAAACAATTAAAATATAAAAATAAGAAAATAAAAATAAAACCAAAATGATGTAGACCATTAGACCAATGTCAAAACGCGTTAGTAATCAAATCCAAGGGATCTGGCGTACTGTGCATATCATGGACATTAGTGAATAAACCACCAGATCATTAATTAAAAAACAAATTTGAAAAAAACAAGTGGCGCCTTGTCATTGGTTGAGAGATGACACGTTGGTCACCTTCAACCTCTAGCCACGCGAATTGTAGGTCTCACAAACTATAAAATCAGGAGTTCAAACCGGTGTCATTCGCTTCGTACCTTCAAGACGATTTCAATGGGACCCTTGCGAAACATTTATATAAACTGTAGCTCGGTCTATTTGAAGAAAACCAGAAGAAAAAATATAGGGATTTAAAAATTCATATTCAAAACTCACTTCCAGTTAAAAATAAATGATGCAATGAGTATCAGAGTGATGAGAGCTTTATTGTAGTAACAAATTTTGAGAGAATTGATGAAGGAATCTACATGTTGCAGTTCAAATTCAAAGCTCTGAAACTTGACTTGGCTAGCACGATTTAGGACACTTCAAGGCTTGGTTCTTCTTCTGTTAGCTTCATTCTCTTCATTGCAAACAAGAAATTCTTCCTTAGTGAAGTTAACTTTGAATCCTTGATCACACAATTGGCTTATACTTATTAGGTTAGTTGTTAACCCTTTAACAAGTAACACATCATCAAGTTGGGAACTCCTGAACATTCTAGTTTGCCAACTTCTTTGATTTCACCTTTGGCTCCATCACCAAAAGTCACATAACTGGTGGAGTGAGATTTGATATCTGTTAACAGATTCTTGACACCTGTCATGTGTCTAAAACAGCCACTGTCAAAGTACCAGTCATCTTTGGTTGATACTCTGAGAGAGGTATGAGCTATGAAACTAGCAACATTAGACTTGGGAACCCACTGTTTCTTCTTTTTGCTATTTTGGGGATTTTGATCAGTTTTCGGAAGATGAGTATTTTAGGGTATCCATACAGCTTGAAATAGAAAGGTCTTATATGACCAAGCCTTCCATAATGATGACATCTCCAGGGCTGAGAATTCCCTCTGGTGTGATTAAACTTTTTCTTGCCATGATATTTGCCATGATGTCCTTTCTTACCATGATGTTTATACATTTGATTTGACATCCTTGGTTTAGACTCTAATGAAGGTTCTTCTGAATTTGGTTCGATTTTCTCATTAAACCCTAGACCACTCTTGTCTCCTATCACTCTTCATGCTTGAAGAATTTCATCTAATGTGTCAGACTCATTATTCAACATCTTGACAGATTTGACCATTCTATCAAGGTTTGAATTCAATGAAGTCAATTCACTTTCCAGATTTGAAATAGTTTTTAGATGCTCTTCCCTTTCTGCCTTCAGCTGAGTTATGAGGGCTTTTTATTTCTCCTTTCTAGGCACACTTTTGCACTTCTGAGACATAATTCTTTGTATGAAGCAGATAACTCATCAAAGGTTAGTTCCTCATCACTAGACTCTTCATCAAATACATATTTTCCTGTCAATGCTTTCACATACTTGACAGACTCTTCAATATCACTTTTTGAGTCCTCTTCAGATCAAGTAACAGATAGATTCTTCTTCTGTTTCTTAAGATATGTAAGACATTCAGCTCTAATGTGACCAAATCCTTCACATTCATGACATTTTATTCCCTTCCCTTGAGTGTATTTTTATTCAGTCCTTTTTCTTCCAAACTCATTTGATTTATGGATGTCAGATGAGATGTTCTTGACATTCGATCTTTGGTTCATATCCATTATTTTTATCACTTTATTAAACTGTCTTTCAAGCATAGCTAAGGCATTTGATATTCCTCCATCTATATCCAGATCACAGTCCTCATCTTCATCTTCAGTATTTGATACAAAGGCTATGCTTTTGTTCTTCTTTTCAGATCTTTCATTGATGCTTAATTAAAATGTCAGAAGGGATCTAACAAGTTCATCCACTCTCATTTTGTCAATGTATTGGGCTTCTTCTATAGCAGTCACTTTCATATCAAATCTGTTAGGAAGAGACCTGAGCATCTTTCTCACCAATTTGTCTTCAGGTATTTTCTCTCCTAAAGCACTGGATGCATTAGCAATTACAAGAATGTTCATATGGAAGTCATTAATACTTTCATCATCCTTCATTCTCAAATTCTCAAATTTTATGGTGAGCAACTGAAGTCTTGACATCTTAACTTTGGATGTGCCTTCATGGGTAGATTGAAGAATTCCCCATGCATCTTTAGCTACTTCACATGTGTTCACTAATCTGAAATGTTCTTGTCAATTCCATTGAATATAGCATTCAAGGCTTTAGAATTTCCAAGAGCAATTTCATATTCTTGTTTAGACCAATCTTCTTATGGTTTTAACTCAGAAGTAGGTTCTCCATTTTCTCCCAATTTGACAGGGTGTTTCCATCCTTTTAAAACAGATTTTCAAGCTCTGCTGTCCAGAGACTTTAAGAAGGCCACCATACGTGGTTTCCAATTGTCATAATTACTTCCATCCAGAATGGGTGGTCTGTTCACAAATCCTTCTTCCTTATCCATAGTATCAGAAAGTATCTTTCCTGGATCTCACCCAGATAAAGAGCAGGATGCCTACTCTGATACCAATTGAAATTCTGGTATCAGATATGAGATGTCGAAGGATATGTCATGACACAAATATTTGAGGACAGTGTAAAATGTAACAAAAGTAAAATAGTAAAAACACAAGGGACTGTTAACCCAGATCAGTGTACAACAACACCTACTCTAGGGGCTACCAAGCCAGGGACAAGTCCACTAAATAGTATCAATTCATAGACCCTCAGTAAACAACCAGTTTACGATCTAATCACTTAATCACTGCCTGTGCTATACTTCTACCTAAGACACACCTAGGTATGAGGCCCTCCTCAAATCCCTTCAATCACTTACAGTGAAGAACTATAGAAATATTAAGTTTTAAAGACTTCAATCACTCAATACTTAAAAGCTTATGAATGATCCATAATTAACAACTCAAATAACAACTCAAGTATTGAATCAATACTAGAGTATATGACAATTAAAAGGCTTAGAATTCTAAAACAGAAAGAACATATTCTTCTTCAAAAGTTGTGGTTGAATGAATAAGGAAGCAAGTCCTTATAAAGGCACATCTGTGGGCTTGGAATGAAAAACCAATATTTCAATCTTTTGAATATTTCATGAAAACAAGCCAATATATAATCCATAAGGATAATTCAAATAGAAAAATATTCCTCCATATTTTTCACAGCCTATGAGTCACAAATCTTGAATTATGGCACGCATGAAAACAAGAAACAAAAAACTTAAACTGATGTGAGTTGCGTTCAGCTCAAGAGGAAGATGTCAAGACATTTGCTTTGACATCATTCAAAACAGTTTGCTTCAAATGTCAAGACATTTAGCAAAACATTATCAAAGCATTCTTTTATCAAAATTGCTGCCAGCAAACACTTACAACCCCTAGCGAGTACATGATTATGTGAAGTGTGATGAATTCAATTTATGCTTGTATGTGTTGCATTACTATTATTATATATTTATATAATGATATGAATTCTCACTCTTCTGTTGGAATGATGTTTTATACGACATCGCTCAGGTATCAAGGATAATGGTGGTGCTTTCTACCAAGGAGTAGTTGGATGAGCTAGTCCTTTATTCATCTGTTTTACTAGGTAGTGGGTCATGATATTTATCTATGTAACATGGGGATTATTTGGATTCATGTTATTTTGTTATATTCACTACAAGAAAATTAGTGTTTAACGACACAAAAATTGCGACAGTTATGTGATAACTGTCGTAATTGACATATAGAGACAGTGTTTACGACAGTTGACACCAACCGTCCCTAATATTTATTTTGCGACGGTATATTTAACCATCATAATATTATTATTACGACGGTAAAACAACCGTCGGCCCCCATTTAACACTTTTAACATTGATTTTTCACCAACAACTAGTCACGACGGTAAAATTAACCGTCCTAAAAGGCATATCACGACGGTAAAGCACCCGTCGCACCCTTAAACCTTTCACGACGGTAAAATTATCCGTCCTAAAATTCATTTCACGACGGTAAAACAACCGTCGCACCCAAAACCTTTAAAAATTCTCATGGGCACGACGGTAAAACACCTGTCGCGGTAAAACAATTTTTTTTTGAGATTTATATAAATTTGATTTTATATCCATCATTAACACATTCAAATATAACATGAAATTAAAATTTAGATTTACAAATTATGAACCCTAAAATATATTATCCAATGTCTAGTACTAAAAAAGATCTTAGAACTAGAAGAAATTAAAAAATTGAAAATTTATGAGTTCATTATTCTTCACTTTTATTTCTTTTCGAGATTAAAAATATTCCACAAAAATGCATTTGCACAAAGTTGAATGAAAAAATGATTCTCATTATAATAGAAATGAATTAATTATAATGATTTATAGTGCAAACTCAAACCCGTTCTTCTTCACACCGAAAGAAACCCGGAATCTCTTCAAATCGCTCATCTTCACACCAAAAAACGCACAGCAATGGAAACTACATCCTCTGCGTTCATCTCTTCAAACACAGTAAGTTTTATGTATCACTTTTTGCATTGTTCTCATCTCTCTCATTCTCTGCCATTGATTTCAGCATTGGAGATTCACTTGAATCTTATGGTTGAGCTCTTTGTGATGATTGATTTTGAGTTTGAATATATTGAATTGATGTTAGGTTTTCTAATTTGTTATTTTAGGGTTTTATTTCTTTTTATGATTTTTTAGGTTTTCTAATTTGTTGTTTTAGGCATAAAACTGATATAAGAGGACCATATACTGATCCAAATGGGATAGTAGTCGTTTTGCAATTGTAATAATAATATTGATATATCAGTCACTCCCCTTGTTAAGTTTCCTGGCTTTAGGACAGTATTTCGAAGGCACCAGGACCAGAATGAGGTTAAGAGGATTCCTAAAGAGGAGATGTTCCGATTCTTTCATCAGGCACCGTTTTTTTATTACGACTTCCTGTTTTTAATAGAAAAACACTCGTGTTCTTCTGTGATTTACGTGGGGTCTCCGCTTGGCAACTTTCACTAAGTATGGGTTGGTGAATGGTAGAGATTACATTCCAGGTATAAAGTTGGTAGGAAATGGTCAGATACATATTTTTAGTTTGATCCTGAGTGGGAGGAGAGCTGCTCAAGAATTTCAATAGATTTAGTAGGTTATTTAGAATGACGGGGAACAGAGACCATGTCAATAGGAAGATGAGGTGGTAGGATTTTGTTGGCTAACGTTTTGAAAATATGTTAAATGTTTGGATGTGAAATTAGAACTCGAGAGAATGCTATTCATTCAAAAGAGATTACCATATGAACAGGATCATGTCAACATAAATGATTCTTCAACTTGTGATGTTATCCGGAACAAATTGGTGCCTCATAAGGTGTTATTACTTGCATGGATCATGTCAACATAAATGATTCTTCAACTTGTGATGTTATCTGGAACAAATTGGTGCCTCATAAGGTGTTCTTACTTGCATGGAGGATATTTAATAATAAAGATTCAGATGTGGAATTACTCAATTGAAATCCAATTTGTGTGCCAAATTGTGATGATATTCAAACTTTTCAATATTAATTTTATAAGAATTTTAGTGCAACAGTTAAACATAGCTTTTCCTAATGATGCATTCTGTTTTATTCACGTGTATAAAAAGTTTATAGTTTGATGCATCTTAATATAACATACCTGTCTAGATTTTAACTCCCTTGCAACCCCTGCTGTTATTGCAGAGGTGAAATATTCCGCTGCTTCTTTGGCTGCTCAAAGTCTATTGCTAAGGTGAGAATTTCATTTTCAGTGTTTATAGTTAATGGCTAGTTAACTGTATTATACTCATGCTTGTTTTATGTCATCAAGACTAACTTTGATATATAGTAATAGACACGGCGTGTGAGTCATTATTTGCAATTTTGAAAGAGCATGAAAAACTAGACTTTTTAGTTTAAATAATTTTCCACATACGGCACTTGAGTATCATAATAATTAAGGTCACGTTTGTGGCCTATATAAACTTGCCTCAATTCCCACATTCTACTCACAAAATACTCTCTTCTCATCCTTATTATTAATTGTTTAATTCACTCCCAGAAAAATGTCTCTCATAAAAATATCAGTATTTTCTCTATTTAGTCTGTGCTTGATATCTGCACAGGCAGCGAGATTTGACATCGTTAACCAATGCTCATACACTGTCTGGCCAGCTGCCATCCCCAGCGGCGGCGGTAGGCAGTTAAACTCTGGTAACTCCATCCGTTTCAAATGAATTGTCATGTTAGAAGTCTTAGTTTCAGATTATGTAAGGCTTAGAAAGTCAAGAAAGCATTATTTTTGTCTCTTTTTTTTTTTAACTTTCTTTTGGGATTTGCACATTTTCAATCTCTGTTAATAATAATGCATGAACTATGTGAAATATTCGAATGGATTACCAATCATGCATGAACTACATAGCTCTAAACCAGTTGCCTTGGATGAAAGCAACTCACATTAAATAAAATTTATCTTCCCTCTATAGTTATCACCCACCAAGTCACTTTTACTGACATTTTAACACAAGAATAATATTTTATTTCGAAAGACATGCTAAGGAGCTTCTCTCAAAATACAATTTTCATTTGTCAAGTCGTTCATATTAGATTGATATTGTAGTAATATGTAAAAAGTGTAGCACCATAACGTGAAAATACCAATATCAAGAAAATCTCATAGGCAACAACTAACTACAATCGAGTCAAAAAGAAGCTTACCCTGATCTATACTTCAAATTACCTAGAAACAAATTACCTACAATATTCAAGGCAAAAATTACATGAAGCAAAAACAGTAGCCATCTCACTCGGTCACCTCAGTAGTAACTCCCGTAATAGGCCTGAGGAACTGCTGCAGGTTGCTGTGCCGGAGCTGCAGGTTGTGCATAATTTTGTTGAGGCAGTGCCTGTTGAAATTCAGACAAAAGTATTAACACTAGATCCAATTCCAAATACTCACGGGTTAAGCAGAATGTACATTATCAAGATTAAATCCCTCAATTAAAATTGAAAGTGATCGTTGCCCATATTTTTCTCGCAGACCTTCAGTGCGTGCCTGTTTCACATCTCTTTTTTTTCTTGCTTCTATGTTTCTCTCACAAGCTGCATTATTTTCTTTAGATTTCATAAATTGGCGTTTGAGATTCTAGTTTTTGGCCACCGCTTCATATGAGGGGCACCAGCCTTTTCAATTTTGAATGACACAGGTCGTGGTTCAATTGAGATTCCTCAAAGATTAAGGTGGTACGAGATTGTTCAAATTTGAAGGACACAGGTCGTGGCTTAATTGAGATTCCTCAAAGGTGAAGGTGGTATGAGATTGTTCAAATTTGAATGGACAGGTCATGACTCAAATGTAACATGGTGGGTGGTTTTAAAACATAGTCTTAATAATCACAACCAAGAATAAATAATTTTGCCCAAGAATGAATGAAGAAATCTTTATCACATCCAGTTGTGGTTCACGGATTATATCTTGATACTTTAAGGGATTTAATCTTGATACTTTGAGGGATTTAATCTTTTGATCTAACGGTTACATCCTCTCACCTCTCATAAATCAATCCTCTCACTTAATATGCCCCCTATACTACTATCACACACTTTCCATTTCTTTTGCTTCCCATTGTTCAACAGAACAGAATTGTAATTAACACCGACACAAGAACTGTAGAGCAGAAATATATCAGGGGACAAATAATCACTACAACTATAGCTGAAACATCTTTTCACCTGTGCAGGATATGCAGGAGGATAGGTTCCGTAAGCAGTGCTTTAATAACCTGTATTTCGAATAGTTCATGCATTATTATTAACAGAGATTGAAAATGTGTTACTGCATGTGCATGTATTTCATCTTAATCTCGAGCATCTATTTTCTAATAAATGGTTATGGTTTTGTAATTTTCTCTCAAGCATATTTATCACTTCATTTAGAGAAGCCAAACTTGGTTGCATGATAATCTGTGTTAAAAAAACTAATTTCAAGTCTAAATACAGGTTTCAATTTAGGTTTGTGATTTGTGTTGTTGTTATTGTAGGGTAATGCGGAGAAGTCCAGAATAATTATGGTCGGTGATACTTTGAAGAAAGCTGGTGATTCATCTCAGAATAGTCTTGTTAAAGACGTTGGAGATACACAATATGGCTTCTGATTTTACTTTTTGAGTTGAATGTGGTTTTCAATAATTAATTAGGGAATTAACATAGGAAGTTAACTAATTATAGGGGTTAAGAACATATTTAGCAGTTAATTCTACTCAGGAAAGTGCTAAATGAGTAAACAAGTTCTTTTAGCTTGGTTCTTGAGAGGCCAGCATCTACATTTCCCATTCAACTACTGCATAGTAAGACAAACAATCTTGAAATAATAAATTGTATGTTGTGTTGTATAGTACAGTATATCAATAAGTCTTTCAATAAATCGTGGTTGGTGCTTCATGTTGCGTTTCTTGTTCTAATTTGTGTTACCCTCTTCTTTCTTCTTAGCTGGTACTTTCACTCTTACCCTTTCACTAATTTATCCCTTCTGTAATTGTATATTGTAATTGCTTTGATTATCATTCATGTTTTGTATGTAAAGTGTTCATGTGAAGTATTGATTGAACATGAACCAATTCATAATCCCTTTTGTTTTTGTTTCTGTATGCTGCTGATTGATTGTTGAGTAGCTCACTCTATAATCTGCTAGCCATAATGTAATGTAAGGATTTGGGTTTTATGTTGTCGTTCGATGCTGATCGGATGACTTGTATTTTAAAGCTTGTTTGGTGAAACTAGACATGAGTTTACTGATCTTCATCCAGTGGTCGAGATCTTGTCTCTTGACTGTTTGACTAGATATCTTCCTAGACTGGAGGAAATCTGGATTCGAAAGAAACTAGTCAGGAGTAGTTTTCTGTAGACATATTAGATTGGTGTGGAGCTGTATGTGAGTTCTATTCTACATTTGTTATGTTTTAAAAATTGAGCCTAACAAAACAGAACAACAACAACAATCGGAGAATTATTTTTCTCATTGTGTATGTGACAGCTTAATCATAATGTCCTACCATGAATCATCTTTAATTATGAATCATTTAGCTTTAGATCTATCTTTCAAATGGTTTAATTTTTGCTAGGTCTCCCTATCTTTAACTACTTGTCCACCATTTGATCTCACGAAAAATATCTCATCTAGGAATATGTTGATGTTGTGCAAACATTTTGCCTGTATAAGCTGCCAAATATTCTAGTTTGGAAGTAATGTAGTTGGAATGGGTGGGTTTTATACATGAAGTATTAGTGAAGTTTTATGTGTATGCGCGTGTTTGTTGCCTTGTGTATTGCTATGTCAAATGCTTTGTGATGGATCGATAATATCGTTAGTCATGAACTTAGGTTTTTTCTTTCACCCGGTGCATTAGACTAGGAAGGAACAAAAGTGCATATATGATTAGTTGATGTATCATAATTGCATAATGCTTGTTCTGTTTTGATGAAATGATTCAGACCTTTTCAGCGTCCTTCTGGTGGAAAATTTCCGAGAGTAAACCAAATGAAAAGGAAATGCATGTTTTATTGTTGTAGTATCAGATATCAAATTAAACTCATGAGATGCTTTGTGTTTCTTGTAACATCTAACTATGAGATCAGTTGTTGGTTAGGATTGTTCTGTTGATCTTCCAATGCTTTTATTTTTCCGCAGGTTTCTTGCAGAAACTGGTTTAGTCTCTGTTGAACATCAAATGCGAGAGATGGGCTTGGACGTTAAGGCTCCTGTAGAGACTGACAAAAAGGCCGAATAACTACGATCTTCTTGTGTTTCATGATCTCTGATAAATGACCGAATTAGAGTACATGGTTAACATAGAACAGTAGGCTCGATTTATATTTTCAAGTTGTAGCAAACCAATGTAAATATTGTAAATATTGTAACATTTTTTGTAATTCTCTCAAGTTGTAGCAAACCAATGTAAATATTAAAATGAAATTTGGCCTTTGATGATATTTGAATTTTTCTTGTTTATTGGTAAAATTTGCACTTCTTTTTACCTTTGATCACATTTTTTTGATATTATTGATGATTATTTGATATTAAATGTTTTTATTGTAATTAACTTTATTATGTTGAAAAGTGATAGAAAATAAAATAAAAATACTATAAATAAAAAAATATTAAAGTAAATAATAATTTAAATATAATAGTAAAATATTATAGTAAAATAATATTATATTTAAAATTATTTTACTAAATAATAATTTAAATAAAAATATTATTTGAAATTTATAAATTAGATTACGACGGTTAAAACCGCCGCAATTTCTAACCTACGGCGGTAGAATAACCGTCGCAAACAACAACAAAAACAAAAAATAAAGTCAAATTCACGACGGTATATAACCGTCGCTATCTGTTGTGCGTGACAGTTTTTGCAACCGTCGCGAAATAGGCTGGGGACGCACGATTCTGCGACGGTACTTCTACCGTCGTAGATTGTAAATTGCGACGGTTTTAACCGTCGTAATCAGCCAAAATAACCGTCCCAATCTATCATTTTTCTTGTAGTGATTCATGATTATTTGAGAGATGTTGTTATACTCTCTGGATATGTATGTTGAATTGAGATGTATATGATGATGACCTTTAGTGCCTAATACTTTATGATATAATTGTCATTATGGGATTTTAATCATTAATATTACTATGAGAAAGAATTATTTTCTGCTGTAAGATGCATATATATTATTGTATGGAACATAATTCTAAATGTGTGTTAGGATCATGACCAGTGTATTTATTTTCTTGAGTTTCGTGAAGTAAATGTGATGTGCTCTTGAGATATGCATGATATTTACTCTGATTATGTTGTTTATTTTATGTGGGGTTTAAGGAGTGTTACATTAGTGGTATCAGAGTATGGTCGTCCAGTTGGCCAGGTTATTAATATGTTTATTTCCTTTTGTATTCGGTATGTGTTTTATACACAATCGGTATTGTTTGTCTGATGAGTGTTGTCGATTGTTTGGAATCTCAGGATGATGTTTGCAGGAAGGAATGATGATTCTATTATCGAGGCATTGACATTCTTGGATGGTGTAATTGGGAATACTTTGAATCTGAATGCTGGTAATAAGGATGATGATGAATTTCCTACTTTGGGGAAGTTTCAGAGGAACAATCCTCCAATATTTGAAGGAGCGCATGAAGCTGGCAAGGCACAAGTTTGGCTAAAAGATATTGATAATATCTTTTGGGTCATGAATTGTTAGAATGCATAGAGGGTGCAGTTTGGTACCCATATGCTTGAGAAGGAAGCCGAGGATTGGTGGAGTAACACTGTTCAGAGGTTTGATGAAGATGGGATTGAGGTTACTTGGACACTCTTTAAAGAAGCATTTCTGGAGAAGTATTTTCCATAGGATGTACGTGGGAAGAAGGAGATTGAATTTCTTGAGCTGGAGCAGGGTAATGGAACTGTGGCTGAGTATGCTGCAAAGTTTGAAGAGTTGATCAAGTTTTGTCCTTATTACAACATTGTTAATGCTGAGAAATCTAAGTGTATTAAGTTTGTGAATGGCTTGAGACCTGAGATCAAGAAGTCCATGAGTTATTGGAAGGTTAGGACATTTTCTGAGCTGGTTAACAAGAGTCGGATCTATGATGAAGATAGTAGGGAGAGTGTTGCTTATTACAAGTCCTTGAGTGAAAAGAAGGGAAATGGCCGATTCAGAGGAAAGCCATGTGCTGATAAGGGGAAACAAAAAGTTGTTTATGACAGGAAGCCGAGTGGGGGAGGAGCTCATACTCCGATTAAGTGCTTCAAGTGTGGTGTCGAAGGACATCGTGTTTCTGATTATACAAGTCCTGATGTGAAGTGTTTCAAGTGTGGCAGGCTAGGTCACAAGTCTAATGATTGTAGGGGAGGTGCAGGTGTGACTTCCTACAACTGTGGTAAGCAAGGTCGTATTAGTTCTAAGTGTGACAAGCCAAAGAAGGACCAAGCCAAAGGGAAAGTGTTTTCTTTATCTGGTTCTGAGACTACTACTGAGGATAAACTAATTGGAGGTACATACTTTATTAATTTTACACCTTTGATTACCATTATTGATACTGGTGTAATACATTCTTTCATTTCTTTGGATTGTGTTAAAAGATTGAATCTTGAGTTATCCGATATGAATGGAAGTATGGTTATTGGCACTCCTGCTATGGATTTAGTGACTACTTCATATGTGTGTTTGAATTATTCGTTGAGTATTTTTGGTAAATACTTTGGAGTTGATTCAGTGTGTCTTCCGTTAGATTAAATTGATGTTATTCTTGGGATGTACTGGTTGGAATACAATCATGTTTATATCAACTATTTTGATAAGATGATTATCTTTCTTGATTCTAGTTTTGAGAAAGATTTTCTTATAACTGTCAAGCAAGTGAATGAGTCTGTGCAGAATGGTGTTGTATTGTTGGGTTTGATGGCAATATTAGAAATTGGTGGGAAATGAACGATTGGTGAATTGTCAATAGTTCATGATTTTCCAGAGGTATTTTCTGAAAATGAAAGTGATTTACTGCCAGAACGTGAGGTGGATTTTACAATTGACTTAGTTCCTAGAACTAGTCCGGTATCGATGGCTCCATATTGGATGCCATCATATGAATTTAAAGAGTTGAAGAGTCAACTTGAGGATTTTCTTGAGAAGAGATTTATCCGTCCTAGTGTGTCACCATGGGGTGCACCTTTTTTATTGGTTAAGAATAAAGAAGGTACTATGAGGTTATGTGTGGATTATAGACAATTGAACAAGGTCGTTATCAAGAATAAGTATCCACTCCCGAGGATTGATGATTTGATGGATCAGTTGGTTGGTGCTTGTGTTTTTAGCAAGGTAGATTTGAGGTCTGGATATCATCAGATTCGTGTGAAGGCTGAAGATATTTAGAAGACTGCTTTTAGAATAAGGTATGGTCATTATGAGTATTATGTGATGTCGTTTGGTGTGACCAATGCACCTGGTGTATTTATGGAATACATGAACATGATTTTTCATCAATATTTGGATCATTTTGTGGTTGTGTTCATTGATGATATTTTAATCTATTCGAAGAGTGAAGAAGATCATGCAGAATATATGAGGATTGTGTTACCTGTGTTGAAGGAGAAGCAATTGTATGCTAAGTTTTCTAAGTGTGAGTTTTGGTTGAAGGAAGTGAGTTTCCTTAGTCATGTGAAATCAAGAGGTGATATTGTTGTTGATCCATCGAAGATTGAGGTTGTATCTCAACGAAAACTCTGAAATCTGTTTCTGAGATTAGAAATTTTCTTGGTTTAGCAGGTTATTATCGGAAGTTTACTAAAGTATTTTCCAAGTTAGATTTGTCGTTGACGCAATTGACTAGGAAGGGCCAATCTTTTATTTGGACTGCACAATGTGAAGGTGGTTTTCAAAAGCTTAAGAGAAGGTTGACAACCTCTCCTATTTTTACTTTTCCTGATCCGGCAGAACCGTTTATGGTATATTATGACGCTTCATTGATGGGATTGAGAGGTGTGATGATGCACAATCAACAAGTTATAACTTATGCTTCAAGGCAACTTAAAGTGCATGAAAGGAATTATATGACTCATGATTTGGAGTTAGCTGCTATTGTGTTTGTATTGAAACTTTGGAGGAATTATTTGTTTGGATCAAGATTTGATGTGTTTAGTGATCACAAGATTTTGAAATATTTATTTGATAAAAAATAGTTGAATATGAGGCAAAGAAGATGGTCGTAATTCTTGAAGGATTATGATTTTGGTTTTAATTACCAACCTGGTAAAGCGAATGTTGTGGTTGATGCATTAAGTAGGAAGTCGTTGCATATGTCAATGTTGATGGTGCGAGAGTTGGAATTACTTAACCAATTTCGAGATATAAGTTAGATTTGTGAAGAGAATTCTTATTGTGTTAAGCTTGGTATGTTGAAGCTTACTAGTGACATTCTTTATGAAATTTGAGAAGGTCAAAAATCTGATTTGATTTTGGTGGATAAGTTGACGTTGATCAATCAAGGTCGAGGTTGCGATTTCCAGATTGATGAAAACAGTATCATGAGATGTCATGATAGAGTTTGTGTTCCGAATATAGTTGATTTGAAGAAGAGGATTCTTGAGGAAGGACATCGTAGTGGATTGAGTATTCATCCTGGAGCTACTAAGATGTATCAAGATTTGAGGAAATTATTTTGGTGGCCAGATATGAAGAAAGAGATTGTAGAATTTGTGTATTCTTGTTTGACTTGTCAGAAGTCGAAGATTGAACATCAGAAACTGTATGGTTTGATTCAACCTTTATCTATTCCTGAATGGAAATGGGATAGTATTTCTATGGATTTTGTTTCTGGTTTACCTAGAACACTGAGTAATTGTGAAGCTATTTGGGTTAATGTGGACAGGTTAATGAAATTTGCTCACTTCATTCCGATGAGAATGGATTAACCAATGGAGAGGCTTGCAAAGTTGTACATTGAGAGGATTGTCAATTTTCATGGTATTATGTCTAGCATTGTATTAGATATGGATACAAGTTTTACTTCTTGATTTTGGGAAGGTTTGCAGAATGCGTTGGGTACAAAGTTGCATTTGATTTTTTCTTATCATCCACAAACAGATGGTCAAACTGAGAGGACGATTCAATCACTTGAGGATCTTTTGAGAGCTTGTATGTTAGAGCATCCAGATATGATTATGCTTCCCCTTTGTATGATGTTTGATTTGTAGGGCTAAAAGATCAGATATTTTCCTTTGATCGAGTTTACTTATAACCACAGTTTCCATTCAATTATTGGAATGACACCATTTGAGGCTTTGTATGGTAGAAGGTGTATGAGGCCTTTATGTTTGTATGAATCGGGAGAGAGTGTTGTGGTTGGACCTGAGATAGTTCAGCAGACTACGAATAAGGCTAAGATGATTCAGGAGAAGATGAAGGCTTCTCAGATTCGTCAAAAGAGTTATCATGATAAGAGAAGGAAAGCACGTGAGTTTGAGAATGGAGATCATGTGTTTCTTTGAGTTACTCCGGTAACGGGTGTTGGTCGAGCGTTGAAGTCGCGTAAGTTGACGCTGCATTTTATTGGTCCTTATTAGATTTCTGAAAAAGTAGGTGAAGTGGCTTATCATATTGCTTTGCCACCGTCGCTTGCTAATCTCCATGATGTGTTTCATGTGTCTCAATTGAGGATATATATTGTGGATCCATCTCATGTGGTCCAATGAGATGATGTGCAGGTGAGACATAACCTTCCTGTAGAGATATCACCTCTCCAGATAGAGGATTGAGAGTTGAAACAACTTTATGGTAAAGATATCTCCTTTGTGAAGGTAGCTTGGGGAGGACCGACAGTTGGAAGTGTGATTTGGGAACTCGAGAGTCAAATGACAGAGTCTTATCCTAAGTTGTTTGTTTGAGGTAATTTTTTAGGACAAAAATCTTTTAAGTGGGGGAGAGGTGTAACACCCCGATTTTCCTTATTAATTATTTTCCATAATTAATTATTGTTTGGTTTGATAATTATTTAATTGTTTGATTTTGTATGGTTATGTGAGTAATTGATTTAATTGGAATATGTGTGTATTATATGTTATTGGGTTATTGAGTGTGAGAATAGTAAAATATTAATTGGGTATTGGTAGAATGAGATAGTGTGAGAATGAGTTAAGCCCATTTAGAGTTAATAAGTGTTGAACAAAATAAGGAAAATATAGAATTAGAAAGAGAAGTGAAGAAAACAAGAGAAGAGAAAAGATGAGAAAATAGGAGAAAAGGAGAAGAGAAGAGAGAAGAACCCTAGAGTATCTATATCCAAGGTAAGAGTGGATATTAATTGATTTATGGGTGTATGTAATGGTATATGATGGGTAGTAACATGAAGTTAGGAATGCATTGTGTTTGATTGATGACATGAAATATGTATGTTGTGCAATTTGGTGAAGATAATTCAAATGTGTTGAATTATGTGTGTGATCGGTGGAAATAGAACTGACTGTTTTTAATGCTGGTCCGCGTTTGCATTTCGCAAAATGTCGCGGTAAGAAAGAGTCGCCACCGTCTTTTATTTTCTCCAACAGGGAAAGGACAAAAGCACATCAAAATTCCTTTTCGAGATGTTTCTCGGGTTCGGGAGGTAGATTATAGAAAGGGAATGTGTTAGCACCCTTTCTATCCGTGGTTATCCACGGGCTCTTAGGTACTTGCTCACTATGTTTTCAAAAGTTTTGCTTTTCTTGTGTTTGTAGGTTTTGAAAAAGTTTGTTTGAAAAAACTTCGATTTAACTCTTGTATCTGTCCTCAAGAGTGTATGAAGTGTTTGTTTGAAAACTTTTGTCAGAAAAGTGTAGGTGCGAAAAGTTTGTTTTGTTTTTGAAAGAGCAAGTACCCAGGAGAAATCTACCTACTCTAAAGAAATTAAGCTGTGTAAATGTCCTTTAGACAGTACTATCCCACTATTGAGAAGTAGGTAGCACCGTCGTTGGAGTTATTCGGGTCAATTCGATTATAGGGACATGTGTGGTCACCAAAGCAATGGTAGGACGCCTTAGCGGTAACCCTAGTGTCCTAGATACTTTTTATCCGAGGCAACCGTTTCGAGGCAACTGGATCTTTAGACAGGAGGGCGACCTCTAAAACACCCTATACTCAATGACCACGTCGAGGCAACCAAGTGAGGCGTACCCTAGGAGTGGCATGTGCGAGTGTGTCAGGATTCAGATTATTTTATCTTTGCACAAATTATGGTGAGCTACGTTTTGATTTTAATTTCAGGCCAGTCTTGTCATGCATAGTTAACAGTTAATAATTGTGCGGAAAGTAAATTGCAGAAAGTAAATCTACGCTATTACAAGGCGTCGGGTATTTACATCGCCAAAAACAAAACCCTTGAAAAGTAAATTGCGAGAAAATAAAGAAAGCGATAAAAAGGTCCTAATTACGCTATTACATTCTCGGAGCAGATACATAAATATAATAAAAAATAAATATGCGCGAAAAGAAATTGAATTGGAAAAGTCCTTAGGGTTTTGACCCTTATTTGAGAAAGAATGAATTTTTGGTTATTTTGCATTAAATTAAATTAAATTAAATCTAAAACTAATTAATTAATTAATTAAAAGAAAGAAACAAAAGTATTTTTATGTTTTTTATGTCTTAATGAAAATAAATATAAAAGAATTTAAAATTGTCAAGAAAACCCTAATTCTAATTCATTTTATTTGTCATAAAAAAAGTCAAAATTAACCTAATTAAAAAAAGACTAAATTAATTAATTATATTTATTTACAAAAATAATAAATTAAGGTGAAATTAATAATTAATAATAATAATAAAAATATTTACATTTTTAGTTTTCTAAATTTTTATTGTGAAAAATTAATTATGAGTTAATTAAATAATAATAATAATAGTTATTAAAAATAAAATGATTAAAGGAAATAAAAATATAAAGAGAAAAAAGAAAAAGAACCCAGGGGGTGCTGGCCCAAAGAGGAGGTTTGTTCTGGAATTTCTGACCCATTAACACAAGCCTGCTTTGACTTTCTGGATTGTCCATGCGTGCTTTGACTAGGGAGTACCATGGTCTTCCAATCCAAGCCTTTGGATCTATGCTGGCAGCCACATGGCGCGTTGGGATGAGAAGCGTATGGTGGAACGCTTTCAGAATTCTGCATATGAACATGTTAAGAAAAGAAATAAATATTTTTGGGTGGACCTGGGATTCGAACCCATGTCCCAATGATTACCAGCCAGCACATCCACCACTACACCATTTGCTTGCGTTTGATATAATAATGATAATCAATTATAATATATGCAAACAATTAATTATGCTGGAAATCACAAAAACACGTGCGCTATTTTAAACGGACCAATGATGTATCACCACGTCCTCGTTTTCTTCGCTGATGCCTGTAAACAACAAATAGATAGCGAGGGGTTTTTAACCCCCGCAATTTAACATGAGGGATAATAGCGAATAGAACCCTGGTACACATAAATATTTCGCGAGGGTGGTTTTGGATTCGTCTTGTCTCAACGATTTCAACCATAGGTCTCTCAAGGCTTGATTTTTCCTGTACAACAAAGCCCTAATTTGAACGTTCATGAACCCTAAAATTCATCAATGGGATTTTTTGATTCTGTATGTTATAATTCAATAAACCTGTACCATTAGCTTCATAGGAGTTCTAGCAATGCAAAACACACAAAAATCACGTTAATGATACATGAATTAAGCTATTCGATTATGGACAAAATATGCAAACCGTGAAACTGTTCTTGGTGATTCTTTGAGCCTTAGCGTGTGGTTTTGATTGCAAAACGTTCCTCACACTCCCAGCAACGTGTTTGAATCCACAAAAGTCCTTGAATTGGCCTGGAACCTGGAAAACAGTTTTCAAGTTTCTTGAGTTTTTTTCAAAGTTGATATGGCTTTGTCTGCAGTGGTTTCCGTCCGTGGCATTAGGGTTGGCTTGTGTACTTATAGTAGAATAGAATTAGGTCAAATCCTTGAGCAAAGATCCATTGAATAATGGTTTGAATATTTGATTTGCAATCATATATTTTTGAATCTTTTTTATTGGAAAAACTTGACAAACTTGGAGATTCTTGTCCCTTTTATTTGCACACGAAATTTCCAGCATATATTGACCACTTTTGCTTCACAAAAAGATTAAAAAATCAAATCTTTGTATTTCCTACAATTTAAATTAATTAAATGAATTAAAATTGATTAAAAATCCAATTAATTAATAAAAATAAGAAAATAATTCAATTTAAGCTTGATGGGTCGTGCATAGGCCTTGGATAAAGTTTCAAGAAGAAATTTGAGGCCCATTAGCAAAAACAAAGTGTTTTGAGCAAAGTTGACTTTTGCAAATTCATGAAAATTTCCCAACTTCTACAATGCATATCTTGCTCAATTTTGATCATATGAACATGTTCTTGGACATTTTGGAAAGGTCTTGAAGTCCACTAACCAATGCCTTTGGTACCATGTCATTTGGATTTACCAATCTCAAGTTATGGTCTTTGACTTAAAGTGTCTTTTTGTTGACTTTTGAAATTGACCTATAATGTAGAAATTGATAACTTTTTGTGAGAGCATTTCTTGGACTTGGAATGTGAAGATGAGTTGTAGGAAATGTCATCCCCTTCAAAATGATCATTGGATGGGATTTTTCTGATGAACCATGAAAAAGTTATGCCTTGGTCAAGATACAATTGACTTTTCTGCTGTCCAAAAATAGTAACTTTTTGCATCTTGATGATTTTTGAGCCATGCTTGTGGAATCATGATCAAGACTTGATAAAATGATGATTGTGAGCTCAAAATAAGATGTTGACCAAAAATTCTGACTTTTGACTGTAAAATGACCATTTTGCCCTTGCAGTTGACTGTGGATCAAATGAGGCTTTTAACTGTGCAAATTTTGAGAAATCTTGAACCATTTGAAGATGATTCTTGATAAATCTTGAAGAATATGGGAGGGAAAATTTTGGGGTACAGCAGTTGCCTCTGTTCAATCTTCTTAAACCTGAGGATGTAGATTGGCTTGCGTGCCTTTCGTGATCCGAAGGTGGAAGATGATTGAACACTAAAGTGCCCAGAAATTTGCACTCGCATAGTGTGGTATCAGCAATGTGATGTCGGGAATGGGCTTACAGATGCCATTTGGAGATATGATGGATAAGAGGATGGGCTTATAGATGCCATCTGGAGGTTGTTGATAGGAGGATGGGCTTAAAGATGCCATCTGGAGATCGTTTGTTGAATTGTGATTTTGTAAGTTGAAAGAAGGAACCTGTGTAGGGTTGTTTCACGATGAGTCCGTGTAAAATTGTATTTTGGAAGGAAGGAAACCTGTGTAGGGTTGACTGATGACGAGTCCGTGTGAAACTGCATCTTTGAAGGAAGTAAACCTGTGTAGGGTTGACTGATGACGAGTCCGTGTGAAACTGCATCTGAAATTGAGAAGCAACCTGTGTAGGGTTACTTTGATGATGATTCCGTGTAAAACTGCATCTGGAAAGAGAAAGGGAACCGGTGTAGGGTCGCCTCATGATGAGTCAGTGTAAAACTGCATCCCGGAAGGAAGAAAACCTGTGTTGGGTTGACTGATGATGAGTCCGTGTAAAACTTCATCTTTGGAAAGAGAGAACCTGTGTAGGGTTTCTTGATGACGAGTCTGTGTAAAACTGCATCTTGGAAAGAAAGAACCTGTGTAGGGTTGACTGATGATGAGTCCGTGTAAAACTTCATCTTTGGAAAGAGAGAACCTGTATAGGGTTTCTTGGTGACGAGTCCGTGTAAAACTATGTCTAGAGTTGAGAAGGAACCGGTGTAAGGTTACTTCGGGATAAGTTCGTGTAAAACTTCTGGATGAACCGGGGTAAGGTTATTTTGAGATAAGTTCGTGTGAAACTTCAGGAGGAACCGGGGTAAGGTTACTGTGAGATAAGTTCGTGTAAAACTTCTGGATGAACCGGGGTAAGGTTATCTTGACGATGAGTTCATGTAAAACTTCGTCTTGGAACTGAGGAGGAACCGGTGTAGGGTTGCCTGAGGACGAGTCCGTGTAAAACTTTGTCTTGGAAGGGAGGAGGAACCGGTGTAGGGTTACCTGATGACGAGTCTGTGTAAAACTTCATCTTGTAACTGAGGGGAAACCTGTGTAGGGTTACCTTGATGATGAGTCCATGTAAAACTTCATCTGAAATTGAGAAAGGAACCGGTGTAGGGTTTCCTGTTGATGAGCCCGTGTAAAACTACATCTGAAATTGAGAAGGAACCGGTGTAGGGTTTCCCGATGATGAGTCCGTGTAAAACTACATCTGAAATTGAGAAGGAACCGGTGTAGGGTTGCTTCATGATGAGTCCGTGTAAAACTTCATCTGAAATTGAGAAGGAACCAGTGTAGGGTTGCTTCATGATGAGTCCGTGTAAAACTTCATCTGAAATTAAGAAGGAACCGGTGTAGGGTTGCTTCATGATGATCAAGTAGATAATTGTCCTGTCTGGTTTCAGGTATTAACCCACGATCAGTCGTCCACAGAATTTTCCTGGCTTGTTACAGGTGTTGATCTGGAACTGCAAAGGTAGATGGTAATCATCTTTTGATTGACCTTTTCCTGAAAAGGTAAAACGTTAGCTGTATGCAATGTCATGATGCATGAACTGCATGATATTAAGATGTTCTCAAGAATAAATGAGATTTGTGTTGTATGATGCGTATGCATGTCATAATGTATGAAGATGTGATGTTTTTAGCTGGGGAAAATAAATCCCGGAGCTTCTAGAGAATAGCGTTGAGTTCTTCGTTTCCGCTGGGGATGGTGAACGAAGATGATTGTGTGAATAAACCTGTAGGAGAAGATGACTCCGTTGGGGAATAAACTTGAAGAGATTGCTTTGCAGGGAATTACTCTGTGGGAAGAGATATTCTGCTGAGATTTTAACTCCGCTGGGGATTCCGTTGATAAACTCTGTTGGGGGATTTTGATGATGAACTCCGCTGGAGGATAGAAAGAACTTCGCCGAGGGTGATCTTTCCGTTGCAACTCGCTAAGGATAACCCAGTTAGACTCTGGTGGAGATAACCTTCTGAACTCTGCAGGGGATAAGATATTTGTACTCTGCAGGGGACAAGCTTCCAGAATCTACTGGAGAAGATGATTCAACTCTCCTGGGGAAACTTTTCAGACTGTACTGGGGAAATGGCTCCACTGGGGTGTCTGTATTCCACCGGGGAATAATCTTATATTTCTGTCAAGGAATATTAAGACTGTCGGGGATGCTTGCTGAGGAATATCTGTATACTCTGCTAGGGAATATTAAGATCTTCTGGGGATACCAAACTTTCCAGGACTGATGGTAGACCAACTCTGCTCGGGGGAGAGTATTGCTGACTTGCTGGAGATACTGTGCCTTTTTAGGGCTGATGGGAGACCAACTCTACTCGGGGGAGAGTATTGCCGAATCTTGTCTTACCCTGCGGGGAGTGAAGGTGTCTTGGTTAATTCTTCAGCGGAATCTACCTTGTACCTGGAGGACAGAGCAGCTTGTACAGTTCAGACAATTCTTATTGCCCCAGTTTCTGCTGGAGAAGAAGGTACCTGTGGAGGTGCTTGATAACTGCCGATTGACGAATCTTCTTCTGGTAGGCAAGTGACGAGATGACGAGACATAGTCGTACGCTTTGATCCCTAATTTTTGCCTGGACCGCCCTTTCGGGTTTTCAGTCCACCGGAATACCCATTTCTGCCCAAGCCGCCTTTTTAGGTTTTCGACTTGCCGGGTGTATAACTTTTTTCATTTTCATCCCTTATTTTTGCCCGAACCCTTTTGGTTCATCGGGAAGCCCTTATTTTTACCTAGGTCAGTCGACCTAGCGGGTCTTTGATTATGCGTAGTATTTTTTGACTATGCTCGTTCCCTCAGGATGTAGAGAGGTGTCACTGTCAGTAGTGTTGTGTTGCCATACTACCAGAAGATCTTCGTTTGATCATGCAAGATTCGTTGCGGGAATCCATGTCCAATGCCCCAAGTGACTCAGGCGGAGATTTGCCCCTGGCTATTTGGCGTCTTGAGAGATTCCTTGAATCTTGACTTGACTGCCCCAGATGACGGACAATGATCATGTCTGCCCCTTGGTTGGAAGTGTTTTTTCACTTGAGGTGATCCCTTTTTTATTTGAAAAGGTTTTTTGTTCACTAGATATTCATCGTGCGAATTTCTCTGCTGTTTGAACAAATAGTCATATGCAAACAATGTTATTTTAAGAATGCAAAGCTTATGTCTGTCTTGAAGTTTTTTTTTTTTTAAAATGCATTTTCAGTAAAACAAGCAATTTTTGTAAAATGTGATGTCAACTCAAGATTTTACAGCGAGCCCTACAGGAGTCAGGATACCTTTGTAACAGTATGCTTTCGAACTAACCCATGCTTCAGCTAGGACTTTTTAAGGGTTATAACGTGGCCTGGTTCACGGGTTAAGAAACAAAGGATAAAGGCTCAAATTTTATTTGTACCCACCCGTTCTTCGTGATGTTCTTCGATCCTAAACTCAGCTAATCGTGCGTTAGACCTTGTTTGAGTCCTTGCTCTGATATACCAGTGATGGTTCGGATACTGACAATTTATTTTGAACAGGCAATCATTTTTTTTTGTTGAGGGTTTGTAGGACCTCTTTCTTTTTTATTTTGTTATCCCTGTTTTTTTGCCTGAACTATTTCTTTTGTGATTACAGTCAGCGGGATGCCCCAATTTTTGTAAGTCTCCTTCATAGGTTTTGACTTATTGGGCTTTTGTTTTTTTGAAAGATAATGACTGCCTGTCTTGACGATTATAGGGAACCATCACTGTCTTTTGTTTTGGAAGGACTCCTTTGATGTCGTTCATTGTGCACCTGGATCAACTGAGAAAACTACCCTGCCCCAGGTTATGATTAAGGGTTTTAATTTTTTGTGAAAAGAAAAACTCCAACTTCTTTGGCTCAAAGGGGTTGACTAGGGATTATCTTCCTTATAACTCCACTGTTTAGGATTTGAAACAATGCATGTACCTCATTAGCAGGGTCTGTTCAAAAGCATACTGTAAAGATCGTGGTATCATTTTCGTCATCCTCCCTCAAAAGGCTTAGAATTTTGTAATCGAGAGTTGAACATCAAAAAATGAAAGCAATTTGGATATAGTGAATACGAATGGATTGATTCAAAACAGACATATGCGATGCATTAATGAAATAAAAAGTTTGCCATGACAATAATTGTTTGAATAAGCAAAGAAAGATACAACTTGAAAATTCAAAATAGAACAAAAGCCATTCTCAATGATTTGGTGTAGGATCAGTGATCAAACTTGATCTCCTTGGCATCAATCAAGTCTTGGATCTTGTTCTTCAAGGCCCAACAGTTGTTTGTGTCATGTCCCGGACTGTCAGAGTGGTATGCGCATCTTTCATTGGGATGATAGGTAGGAGCGGAAGTGTTTGGATTCCGGAGAGGAACCCTTAATGTAATCAGCCCTGCCTTCAACACTTGCTGTAGCGCTTGAGTCAGTGACACGTTGAGCTTGGTGAATTGCCTCTTGGGCTTGTTTGGCTTGCTCTGATCAACTCGTTGTTCTTGGCGAGGTTGTTTTTGGGCCTGTGAGGTAGTAGCAACTTGGAGAGGTCCATTCTTCATCAAACCAAACCTTTGACTTCTCAGAAGTTGATTAATGACTTGATCCTCAGCCTTGATTGTTTGCTTCATACTGTTGTATCTGTCTTGATGAAGCTGGTTGATCATGGTTCTCAACTCTTCTTGCTCCCGAGCTAAGCCTTGGATAAGGGCCATCTTCCCCAGCATCTGGGTTCTCATTATGTCTACCTCAGCTTGCAGACTTTTCAGCCGTTTGTCCTTACTGTCTTCAGGACTTTTCTTGACCAAATTCCCCATGAGGAGTGTTCTCAACTCTTCCTGCCCCTTGGATAGGCTTAGAAAGATTTCCCTGAACTGAGTCTCTTGAGCATTAAGATCCTGGTTGTCTGGTTGGAAAGCCATTGCGTGAAATAAACAACAAAGAAGATAAGCAACCTGTACTGGGAGACCTGTTATGCAATGATATGTATGATATATGTATGCAATGTTTTCAAGGATCTCACGGGGTAAACAAGGAAATTTGTTAGAATTCGAATTTCGCGGCTTGATTGAAGGAACTTCATGTTGTTGAGAGTCCTTCTTCAAGAGTTAGGCTCACCATATCGAGTGGGTCATAGCCCCTGACTCAAGTCATCATGTTTTGATTTATAGACGACCTTAGCTAGAGGAAAATAAATCCTCTTTTCCCCTTGCTAGACAGTTAGTCCTTATGCAGGATGTATGCAATGGTATGATGTTATGATGTTATGATAAAGTACACCACAAGTATTCACAAAAGGCAAACATGATAAGGCACACAAGTCACACAAGACAACCCTTAGAGTTCAGGCCATCATGAAGTTTAGGTACTACCCTCTTTCAGTTTCAGTTGGTTAAGACCTGTCCTAGAAAATAGTAACCGGGTTCTAGAGGATCTCAATATCACTGACTACCCTCAACCGGTCATAACTCCAGCTTCGCAACCTTTTCTTGCGGCCGGAACCATCGCGGGAGTTTAGCCTCAATGAGTGTAGCATACTGCTACTGTTCTATGGCCAAGTTGGGTCAATTTAAGGTTCTAAGGTCGGTTGGTGCTTAATGACTCCTCAGAAGACCCATATTCTCCTCGTTCCAACACAAGGGATATCGGTACACACCAAGGTGTCACACCAACGTAGCTACTGCTTCACCCGTGTCGGTCTACGCCGGACAGGTCCCTCACAGTTTATTGCTACCTAAAGGGTATTCCCCAGATCCGGGTTAGGATCTATGAAACTCTGATGCAAGCCCACAATATTAAAGCAAACAAGGCATACAATTGAAAACATAAAATGATCTAATCCTAAGGTACACCTCACTTATAATAAATTCCCCAGCAGAGTCGCCAGTTCTGTGATCGGTGGAAATAGAACTGACTGTTTTTAATGCTGGTTCGCGTTTGCGTTTCGCAAAATGTCGCGGTAAGCAAGAGTCGCCACCGTCTTTTATTTTCTCCAACAAGGAAAGGACAAAAGCACAGCAAAATTCCTTTTCGAGATGTTTCTCGGGTTCGGGAGGTAGATTATAGAAAGGGAAGGTGTTAGCACCATTTCTATCCGTGGTTATCCACGGGCTCTTAGGTACTTTCTCACTATGTTTTCAAAAGTTTTGCTTTTCTTGTGTTTGTGGGTTTTGAAAAACTTTGTTTGAAAAAACTTCGATTTAACTCTTGTATCTGTCCTCAAGAGTGTATGAAGTGTTTGTTTGAAAACTTTTGTCAGAAAAGTGTAGGTGCGAAAAGTTTGTTTTGTTTTTGAAAGAGCAAGTACCCAGGAGAAATCTACCTACTCTAAAGAAATTAAGCTGTGTAAATGTCCTTTAGACAGTACTATCCCACTATTGAGAAGTAGGTAGCACCGTCGTTGGAGTTATTCAGGTCAATTCGATTATAGGGACATGTGTGGTCACCAAAGCAATGGTAGGACGCCTTAGCGGTAACCCTAGTGTCCTAGATCCTTTTTATCCGAGGCAACCGTTTCGAGGCAACTGGATCTTTAGACAGGAGGGCGACCTCTAAAACACCCTATACTCAATGACCACGTCGAGGCAACCAAGTGAGGCGTACCCTAGGAGTGGCATGTGCGAGTGTGTCAGGATTCAGATTATTTTATCTTTGCACAAATTATGGTGAGCTACGTTTTGATTTTAATTTCAGGCCAGTCTTGTCATGCATAGTTAACAGTTAATAATTGTGCAGAAAGTAAATTGCAGAAAGTAAATCTACACTATTACAAGGCGTCGGGTATTTACATCGCCAAAAACAAAACCCTTGAAAAGTAAATTGCGAGAAAATAAAGAAAGCGATAAAAAGGTCCTAATTACGCTATTACATTCTCGGAGCAGATACATAAATATAATCAAAAATAAATATGCGCGAAAAGAAATTGAATTGGAAAAGTCCTTAGGGTTTTGACCCTTATTTGAGAAAGAATGAATTTTTGGTTATTTTGCATTAAATTAAATTAAATCTAAAACTAATTAATTAATTAATTAAAAGAAAGAAGAAAAAAAGTATTTTTATGTTTTTTATGTCTTAATGAAAATAAAAATAAAAGAATTTAAAATTGTCAAGAAAACCCTAATTCTAATTCATTTTATTTGTCATAAAAAAAAGTCAAAATTAACCTAATTAAAAAAAGACTAAATTAATTAATCATATTTATTTACAAAAATAATAAATTAAGGTGAAATTAATAATTAATAATAATAATAAAAATATTTACATTTTTAGTTTTCTGAATTTTTATTGTGAAAAATTAATTATGAGTTAATTAAATAATAATAATAATAGTTATTAAAAATAAAATAATTAAAGGAAATAAAAATATAAAGAGAAAAAAGAAAAAGAACCCAGGGGGTGCTGGCCCAAAGAGGAGGTTTGTTCTGGAATTTCTGGCCCATTAACACAAGCCTGCTTTGACTTTCTGGATTGTCCATGCGTGCTTTGACTAGGGAGTACCATGGTCTTCCAATCCAAGCCTTTGGATCTATGCTGGCAGCCACATGGCACGTTGGGATGAGAAGCGTATGGTGGAACGCTTTCAGAATTCTGCATATGAACATGTTAAGAAAAGAAATAAATGTTTTTGGGTGGACCTGGGATTCGAACCCAGGTCCCAATGATTACCAGCCAGCACATCCACCACTACACCATTTGCTTGCGTTTGATATAATAATGATAATCAATTATAATATATGCAAACAATTAATTATGCTGGAAATCACAAAAACACGCGCGCTATTTTAAACGGACCAATGATGTATCACCACGTCCTCGTCTTCTTCGCTGATGCCTGTAAACAACAAATAGATAGCGGGGGGTTTTTAACCCCCGCAATTTAACATGAGGGATAATAGCGAATAGAACCCTGGTACACATAAATATTTCGCGAGGGTGGTTTTGGATTCGTCTTGTCTCAACGATTTCAACCATAGGTCTCTCAAGGCTTGATTTTTCCTGTACAGCAAAGCCCTAATTTGAACGTTCATGAACCCTAAAATTCATCAATGGCATTTTTGGATTCTGTATGTTATAATTCAATTAACATGTACCATTAGCTTCATAGGAGTTCTAGCAATGCAAAACATACAAAAAATCACGTTAATGATGCATGAATTAAGCTATTCGATTATGGACAAAATATGCAAACCGTGAAACTGTTCTTGGTGATTCTTTGAGCCTTAGCATGTGGTTTTGATTGCAAAACGTTCCTCACACTCCCAGTAACGTGTTTGAATCCATAAAAGTCCTTGAATTAGCCTGGAACCTGGAAAACAGTTTTCAAGTTTCTTGAGTTTTTTTCAAAGTTGCTATGGCTTTGTCTGCAGTGGTTTCCGTCCGTGGCATTAGGGTTGGCTTGTGTACTTATAGTAGAATAGAATTAGGTCAAATCCTTGAGCAAAGATCCATTGAGTAATGGTTTGAATATTTGATTTGCAATCATATATTTTTGAATCTTTTTAATTGGAAAAACTTTCCAAACTTGGAGATTCTTGTCCCTTTGATTTGCACACGAAATTTCCAGCATATATTGACCACTTTTGCTTCACAAAAAGATTGAAAAATCAAATCTTTGTATTTCCTACAATTTAAATTAATTAAATGAATTAAAATTGATTAAAAATCCAATTAATTAATAAAAATAAGAAAATAATTCAATTTAAGCTTGATGGGTCGTGCATATGCCTTGGATAAAGTTTCAAGAAGAAATTTGAGGCCCATTAGCAAAAACAAAGTGTTTTGAGCAAAGTTGACTTTTGCAAATTCATGAACATTTCCCAACTTCTCCAATGCATATCTTGCTCAATTTGGATCATATGAACATGTTCTTGGACATTTTGGAAAGGTCTTGAAGTCCTATAACCAATGCCTTTGGTTCCATGTCATTTGGATTTACCAATCTCAAGTTATGGTCTTTGACTTAAAGTGCCTTTTTGTTGACTTTTGAAATTGACCTATAATGTAGAAATTGATAACTTTTTGTGAGAGCATTTCTTGGACTTGGAATGTGAAGATGAGTTGTAGGAAATGTCATCCCCTTCAAAATGAGCATTGGATGGGATTTTTCTGATGAACCATGAAAAAGTTATGCCTTAGTCAAGATACAATTGACTTTTCTACTGTCCAAAAATAGTAACTTTTTGCATCTTGATGATTTTTGAGCCATGCTTGTGGAATCATGATCAAGACTTGATCAAATGATGATTGTGAGCTCAAAATAATATGTTGACCAAAAATTCTGACTTTTGACTGTAAAATGACCATTTTGCCCTTGCAGTTGACTGTGGATCAAATGAGGCTTTTGACTGTGCAAAATTTGAGAAATCTTGAACCATTTGAAGATGATTCTTGATAAATCTTGAAGAATATGGGAGGGAAAATTTTGGGGTACAACAATGTGAAATATACTTTTATGATTAAGATATGGAGATGGTCTTAATTGCATATGATTGTTGAGATTTCACATGCATCATTTATGTTAAGAGACAATGTTTGGTAATTTCGTGGGAATTATTGACTTATCCCAAACCTGGAAATGAGGGTTTGAAAGATTAGAGAACGAGCTTTTTAGTGGTTATTTGTCTTGGAGATGTGGACTCGGCAGGACCGAAAAGGATAACAGTTGGTACCACATGCATTTGCATTGATTTGGATTGGAGTCACCTGCGTCGATGTGAATTATTGAATTGGTATGCAATATTTGATAATGGTGTAAATGTTACTTTTGTGGTAATTGTGATTGGTTATCTTTGAATATTAAATTATTGAGTAATGTTGTATATGTAATCATGCGAATTGGTTTGAAGTATGATGAATACATGTGTTATACCCCAAAATTTGCCCTCCCATATTCCTCAAGAAATTGCCAAGCCAAGCTAGAAAATTCCCCAAGGGTTGTGCAGTGCAACAGTCTCCCATACAGTCAAAACTAGGGTTTTGAGTTTGATCAAGAAAAGGAAGTTTTCAAAGGTTCAATCAAGTCTCATATGCTTACAAACATGGTCAAGCATCCTCATATCAAGTTTCAAGGCATTCAGTTCAAGATTGCACAGTCAAAACCCTAAATTGCACTACAGTCAACTGTAGGGGCAAAATGGTCATTTGACAGTCAAAAGTTCAAATTTTTGGTCAACATATCATTTTGAAGCCACAAACATCATTTGATCAATGCTTGATCATGATTCTCAAAATTTGGCTCAGAAATCATCAAAGATGCACAAGTTGCTATATTTGGACAGCTGAAAAAGTCAACTGAAATTGACCAGGGCATAACTTTCACATGGATTATCAGAAAAATTCCATCCAAAGCTCATTTTGAAGAGAAAGACATTTCCTACAACTCATCTTCATACTTCAAGTCCAAGAAATGCTCTCACAAAAAGTTATCAATTTCAACATTATAGGTCATTTTCAAAAGTCAACAAAAAGGGACTTTAAGTCAAAGGCCATAACTTGAGATTGGTAAATCAAAATGACATGGGACCAAAGGCATTGGTTAAAGGACTCAAAGACCTTTCCAAAATGTCCAAGAACATGAGAAAATCTTAAAAATTGAGCAAGTTATGCCTTGTAGAAGTTGGGAAATTTTTGTGAAATGGCAAAAGTCAACTATCCTTGAAAGTCCAATTTTGACAAAAGGGCCCCATTTTTCTCACTTTGTTCATCCTTGTCATGCCACACACGTGGCCCATGGTTGATTTCAAGACCAAATGTTGACTTTTTTATTTTATTTAATTTTTGATGATTTAATTCATTTTAATTCATTGAAAATTCAAATAAAATTTAAAAATCAATGTAATGGTGTCATATGAATTTGGACAAGTTCTATGTATCATGAACCAATTCAAAAATCAGGCCAAGGTTCATTTACACACTAGGTCTAGGTTTTGGCTAGAAATTAGGAAAAAATGGTTAATGGACAAACCCTAAGGCCAATTCTCTAACAAGCATGAATTAAGGAGAGCTAGCAAGCCAATTCCACTCCAGCATAACCCCTAAGTCAAACCCTAACCATAAGAGACCATATGATACGCTGAAAAGGCCATTGGCAATTTGAAAAATGAACCATAAAAGGCAAAACTGAAATCAAAGCTAGGGATCCTTTTAAGCCAAAATTTTTATATCAATAGCTTCCTGAGATAATTCTAAACGATTTTCAATTCATAACATCACTCAAAGCTCCTTGAACTGGTAGTTACAAGTGAAACTGTACAACAAATTTTTTGAATTCGTGTTCTTGATTCTACGCATCCTCTTGCATTTTTAATTACATATTCATACTCATGATGAAGTTTCCAAGCTGACCAATGCGTTTAATTTCATTTTTGTGCCATAAATGTGAACTTGCCATTTTCGAATTCTAGGGTTTCCAGCTTCTTAAATTGGGGCTTTTGTAAATAGGTAAAATTAGAGCTTCAGAACCACACCATCACACTCCATGCATCTGGACGAAGAGAATGAGATGCTCGCGCCCAATTTCTGATTACCACAGCCCTATTCGTTATTTCTCCATAGCCACCCTAACCCCACGTTTCAAAACCGTTGCTTTATTGGTTTGTGTTTCAGGAAATTGGAAGAGACGATGAGTTGTCACACGGAGACTGGGCAATTTGAATTCGCGCGCGTGTTAGCCACTATGCATTGATTATTCCTTTTATTATTTATTAACTATTATATGTTAAATGAAAACAACTAGCTCAGCTGGCCAAGACATGCGCATGTGACCTCAAAGACCTGGGTTCAAGTCCCAGGTCTTGCAAAATTTAATGTTATTTTTCATTTCTAATTCATATGCAGCGCTCACACTGATGCTCACCATACTCCATCAGAACTCAACCTCCACGTGTCCCAGGGCCTCAGATCCATGGCTAAGATGAAGAGTGCACCATACATCAAGTCAGCAAGCGCACACTTGAATAGAAAAAGTCAACAAATTGCCAGCAAATGGGCCAGGCCTCTCAAAATTGCACTTCCACATCTCAAATCCACACCTCCCTGGTTATATCTTTTTTTTTCTTTTTTTTAATTTTCTTTATATCTTATTATTTTTAAATTTACTTGTGTTTTATTTTCTGATTTAATTAATTTTTACAAAAAATATAAAAAAAAACATTAAAAATACAGAAAAGGCAAAAAAAATATAATTAATTTTGATTCTTTCATAAATAAATTAAAATGTAACTCATTTAGTTTAATTAGGTCTTAGTTTTAATTTTAATTCTTTTTTCATAATAAAAATCCAAAAAAATGTAGAATTAGGGTAATTATTAATTTTTTATATCCTTTTTAATTTTTTCCCTTTTTCTCACAATATTATTATTTATTATTCATTTTCTATAAATCAAAAATTGTACATAAATTAGTTTAGAATTTAATTAGGTTAGAAATTAAATCTTTTTTCATAATAAACTTAAAAAATGATAGAACTAGGATTTTAATTTTAATTAACTTTTCTCCTTTTTCTTTTAAACCTAAAAAACACAAAAACATTATTTTTCATTTAATTTTTAATTTCCTTGATTGATTTTAATTATTTGTGAAAGGGTCCAACGCCCTAATTTTGTTAATCTCTTTATTTCGCGCATTTGTTTTATATTGTGTAAATAATTATGTATATGCCCCAAAGCCATGTAATTTAAAAACTCTCGGACTTTTATTTATTCGCTTTATTTTACTTTCAGTCAAATCGGGTTCGGTTTTTTTGGCGATGTGGACCCGCGCCAGTTGTAATAGCTTAGATTTATTTTCTCGCAAATATAACTGTTAATAAATATGCATGAAAGAATGAATGCCCGAAAATAAAATCGAATCGTTAGATCACCGATGCATGACAAGACGAACAATAAACTGAAAATGACACACAATTCGCACACACCACCCCTAGGGTACGCCTCACTGTTGCCTTTCGAAAGGTGGTCATCGAGTAGAAAACGTCTTAGTAAGTCCTCATGGTCCGGGAACCTGGCATGAGGGTAGCTTCTAAGGTGTCTTCCCATTGCTCCGGTGATCACCACGTCCCTAAAACTCGAATTGACCCGAACACCTCCAACGGTGGTGCTACCTACCTCTCAATGGTGGGATGGCACTACTTTAAAGGACATTTACACAGACGAATTCCTTAGGGTAGGTAGGTTCTCAAGGGTACTTGCTCTAATTTCAAACAAAACAAAAACTCTTTTCACACCAACACACTTTCAAAAACTTTCAAAACAAACTTTTCAAACACTCTGACGTATGAGTTGAACCGAAACTTTTCAAAGAATATTTTTGAAACCCACATTGAAAAGCAAACAAACAATTTTGAAAACACATTGAGCAAGTACCTAAGAGCCCATGGATAACCATGGATAGAAAGGGTGCTAACACCTTCCCTTTCTATAACCTACCTCCCGAACCGAGAGCAATCTCTTTAAAGGAATTTTTCTGTGCTTTTGTCCTTTCCAATTGGAGAAAATAAAAGACGGTGGCGACTCTTGCTTCCGCGACATTTCGCGAACCAGCTTTAAAACAGTCAGTTCCAGATCCACCGATCACAGAACTGGCGACTCTGCTGGGGAAACTTAAAGTGAGGTGTACCTTAGGACTAAGATCACTTGTGTTTTCAATTGCCTGAATTGTTTGCTTTATTATTGTGGGACTGTCTTGGGAGTTCTATAGATCCTAACCCGGATCTGGGGGATACCCTTTTAGAAAGTAGCAACAAGGCTGTGAGGGAACTGTGCGGGGTATACCGACATGGTTGAAACAGTCTGCTACGTTGATGTGGCACTTTGGTGTGTACCGGTAACCCTTGAGTCAGTCAAGGAGAGTACGGGGCCTCCATGTGGTGTCATGAAGCATCAACAGACCTTAGGAACCTTAATTGAACAATCTTGGCCTCTTTAGGGTAGTGAGATAACTGACTTTGGTGCAGTCCGAGGTTGGTTGATACTCGATACTACACTCAATTGAGGGTTGCTTTCCTGGAATATTTCGGTCGCCAGTTCAGTGGCTAAATCGAAACGATGAACAATGAAAGCAATCCCGTGATATTGGGAACCTTAGAACCCGGTTACTTTGATTAGGACAGGTTGAACCCACCAACTTCAAGAGGGTACTACCCAGACCCCATGCTGGCCTTAAACCTTAAGGGCCTGTCTTGTGTGCCTTGTGTGCCTTACATGTTTGTCTTTGTAAATATCTGTGTTTAATCATAGCATCATGACATCATCCAGCATCATATGCATTAACTAACCATTTCAGGGGTTCGAATTTTCATCTTTGTTCTTGTTTTGTAGGACATGGAAACTGTTCGTAGAAAGACAATTCCAATCAGTCTTGTAAGGATCTCTCCTCAGCTTAAGGAGCTTATATCCAGGATTCCCGAGAACTCTTCATTCAGTGAAAGGCATGGAAGCCTCATCAGCTTGGTCAACACCAACATTGAGGAAGATATGATAAAAGTCCTGTTCCAGTTCTTTGACCCTCTGCATCACTGTTTCACCTTCTTGGACTATCAGTTGGTACCTACATTGGAGGAGTTCTCCCGACTCCTGAAGATCCCTATCCTTAATCAGCTACCCTTCAACGGTACAGAAAAGGAACCTAAGCTTGAAGAGATTGCTAAAGCCTTGCACCTACAGTCATCTGACCTCAAGGGACATTGGGAAGTTAGAAGTGGTATCAAAGGGTTCTTAGCCAGGTTTCTGTTTGAAAAGGCCTATGATTGTTGGAACTCCCTTGACTTACAAGCTTTTGAAGAGGTTGTGGCCCTCCTTGTTTATGGTTTGGTGTTGTTCCCTAACCCAGATCAGCTCATTGATATCAGTGCTATCCAGATCTTTAGGTCCAGGAATCCTATACCTACGTTGCTGGGGGACCTCCTTCACTCATGTTACACTCGAACCATGAGAAAAAGAGGTGTCCTTATGTGTTGCACTCCTCTCCTGGGAAAGTGGTTTATTTCGCACCTTCCACAATCAGTCCTGAAGAACGAGCGGGGTTTGAGATGGTCACAACGGTTGATGACTCTTACACATGCAGATATACATTGGTGCCCTAGGTCCAGAGAAGATGTCACTATCATTGATCGTTGCGGGGAATATCCTAATGTTCCTTTACTTGGAATCAGAGGGGGTATTACTTATAGTCCATGCCTGGCTTGGAGACAATTTGGTTATGCTCGGAGGGATGGTCCTCATGACATGTTGATACCTGACATAGTTTTTGACTTCGACAATGATATTCAAGGACTTCGCCAGAGATTTATCAGAGCTTGGAGGATGCCTAGTAGGATAGACAGCAAAACACTGGGGCACAGGAACTCCATCCCTTTGGAGCCTTACCTCAAATGGGTACGAGCCCGCTCTCAGAAATTAGTGATGCCTTATCCTCACATGCTTCCAGTAATCAAAGAGCCTGCCTTGGAAGGAGAGGTGTCTCATGTTATTCAGCACCCTGATATGCCCACATCCTGGGAAGAGATGCAGAAGAGTTGGATCCAGCTTAAAGAAGAGAGGAATTCTCTTGAGACTAGTTTGCATGCCAGTGAAAAGAAGGTTTTGGAGCTCACTCGCCTGTTGCACGAGGAAAGGAATCTCAACACTTACATAGCTCCAGAGAAGATGCGCAACATATTTTGGATGTGACTTGATCTTTTTGTATTTTTGCCCATGAGGCTTTGATGTATTAAAACAATGATTTTCTTAATAATAAAGTGTGTTCCTTTTGGTCTACAACAAATTTGAATTTTCGAACTCTTGAATGCATTGCATAAACACATATCATTCATCATGTGCATCATAAATACTCTTCTTTTCAGGTTGTTTACCGTTCTTCGCTGTTTATTTCAGCATCATGAACCCTCCTGAATCATCAACCGATGCGGCTATCAAGGCTCTTCAGGCGCAGAACGTCCAGTTTCAGGCGCAAAACGCCCAATTTCAGGAGCTGATCAAGGGCTTGTCTCAGGGTCAACAAGAGTTAAAGACCATGCTGTTGAAGAAGACTAAGAAGAAGAGGAGGACTGTGCTATTTAACACTGGGCGCAGACTCGGGAACACTTTGGTGGTTGAAGCTGAAAGGACTCCTCCATCTGTGACGGAAGGTAGTCACCATGAAAGGGAGGTCACTACTCCTGTGGGCTCTGATACTGAAACAGACTTCAATGACGACCAGTACCCTCCTGCTGAAGACCGGTACAAACAGCTGGAAGACAGATTAAAGGCTGTGGAAGTTCAACGGGTACCTGGATTGGATTTCGGAGACTTGGGGCTATCTACTGGGGTGGTGATCCCACACAAGTTCAAAACACCTGCCTTCGCGAAGTATGATGGGGCTTCTTGTCCTAAGATGCACCTCCGTTCTTATGTAAGGAAGATCCAGCCTTACACAGCAGACAAGAACCTTTGGATCCACTTCTTCCAGGAGAGTCTTTCAGGGACTCACCTCGATTGGTTCTATCAGCTAGATGGAATCAGCATTCGTAACTGGGAGGATCTGGCTACTGCTTTTTACAAGCAGTATCAGTATAATGCCGACCTCGCTCCTACGCGTACCCAACTCCAGGGTATGTCGCTAGGGTCGGGTGAAGGTTTTAAGGAGTACGCTCAGAAATGGAGAGACTTGGCTGGCAGGGTGCAGCCACCATTGACGGATCGGGAGCTGGTAGATATGTTCTTGGGGACCCTATCTGGTCCATTTTTCAACCATCTCATTGGTAATTCCTCTGCTGGGTTCACTGACCTGATCCTGACTGGTGAAAGGATTGAGGCCGGTATAAAATCGGGGAAGATACAAAAAGTTGCCTCCTCCAGTACTGAGAAGAAACCCTTCAAAAAGGAGGCTAGTGCTGTATATAACTCCCGGAGAACAGAGCACCGCCAATCTGTCAGTGCGGTAATGATTGCCAAACCTGCTGCCACTCCTCGGCCAACTAATCCACAAAAGTTTGAAAGACCCCGGAGAGAGTTTACCCGGTTAAGCATGACCTTATCACAGATCCTGCCACAGTTGCTATCCACCAATTTAGTGACTGTCAAGGAGGCTCCAAAGTTTCCCAACACTGCATCTCCCAAGTTCAATCCAAATGCTCGCTGTGCTTATCACTCTGATAGCCCGGGGCATAACACAGATGACTGTTGGGCCCTAAGAAACAAAGTTCAAGACCTCATTGATGCCAAAGAGATACAGTTTGAGGCGCCCGAGAAGCCAAATGTTGTAAATGCTCCCATGCCCCAGCATGGAGTGAATGCTGTTGAGGAGAATTTGTATGTAGCTTCGGTGGATGATGTTGCTACTCCGTTGCTGATAGTCAAGAGGAATCTGTTGCTAGCCGGTTTATTTCCGGGATGTAGCGAAAGTTGCCCTCTATGTGTTGCTTCCCCTGTTGGTTGTTCTCTGTTGAAGTCAGGCATCCAAAACCTGATAGATAATAGAGAGATTTTGTTTGAAAAGACTGTTGTTCCTGCTGCTCCTGTTGAAGAAGTGTCAATCGTTACCATCTTCAACAACTATTCCGAGGCTCCTTCAAAGAAGCCTATACAAGTTTTGTCAGTTCACAAGAATGTTCCCATCACCATTACTGTTCCGGGGCCTATACCCTACAAATCTGATAAGGCTGTCCCATGGCACTATGGGGCGGATGTTTATGTTCTGGGTGTGAAACAAGAGTGCAACATTGATACTGGTGTCTCCAACATCACCGGGCCTGCTAAGGTCACTCGTAGTGGAAGACTGTTCTCGCCAGACATTGCTCCTCCAGCAATTCATAGGCCTTTGATCTTCACACCTGCCAGAGTGCCTGTTTCTCCTTCTGACCAAGTATCCACCCCTGCTGCTGAGTCATCTGATACTCGGGGCAAGGGAGTTGCTGCTGATGTGCCTGCCAGGACGGAGGCACCAAAGACCATTGTTGAGGCTTCCAAGCAGGAAATGGAAGAAATTCTCAAGATAATAAAGAAAAGTGATTTCAATGTTGTGGAACAGCTGGGGCACACCCCCTCTAAAATCTCCATGTTGTCACTGCTGCTGTGTTCAGAGGCCCATGCAAAGGCTCTGATTGCTTTTTTAAAGACTGCCCATGTACCCCAAGATACGACTGCTGACCAGTTCACCGATTGTGTGGCCAACCTAACTGCTGATAATGGCCTGGGTTTCTCTGATGCCGATCTGACAGCAAAGGGGAATAACCATAATGATGCCCTGCATGTCTCCATTGAATGCAGGGGCACTACTCTTGCTCATGTGCTGGTTGATACAGGTTCCTCATTAAATGTGCTGCCTAAGAAGGCTCTGGATAGGCTGGATTGTGAGAGTCTGGAGCTCAAACCAAGTAGCATTGTTGTCCGGGCCTTTGACGGGTCCAAAAGAATGGTGCATGGTGAAGTGGACATCCCAATCAGGGTTGGGTCACAAGTATTTGATTCAAAATTTTATGTGATGGACATCCATCCGTCCTATTCTTGTTTGCTGGGTCGCCCATGGATCCACAAGGCTGGAGCGGTGACCTCCACATTGCATCAGAAGCTCAAGTACCCGGTCAGGGGGAGGATCGTAACAGTGCAAGGGGAGGAGGAATACATGGTCAGCCACCTCAACTCTTTCAGATACGTGGAAATGGATGGGGAGTTCATTGAAACCCCCTTTCAACATTTTGAGGAGGTACCACCAACCTTGGCAACAGCAGAAGATGAAGAGGTTTCTCCTATGAAGATGGCCTCCTTAAAGGACGCCCGGGCTGTGATCGAAAAAGGCGAATGTGCAAACTGGGGCAAGCTCCCTGATCTTACTCCTAAGACTAACAAGTTTGGGCTGGGTTTCACCACAGAGGCTCAGAAAGCGGTGCGCAAGGCAAGAATTGGAAGACCTCCGTTGCTCATCACTCAGCATGGAGTGAATGCTATTGGAGAGGAAGATGAAGTGGGAGAGTCAGAGTTCGATAGCTGGATCTACCCAACGGCCGACGGTGGATTGACCAATTGGACTGCTAAAGATTTTACTCCCATAACTTTTGTTCCCCAGTAATGAATTTCTTTGTTTTTGATTTGTAATAAACAATAATTTGAGACTATATGGCCCGGTGTCTTACCCGGGGCACCGTGGTTTTATTTATGAGGGCTTTTTGTTTGTCACTATCATATATCATGAATAAAAGCATTGGACGTTTTTCACATTTCAAATTTTGCGCTCCTTTTCTTTCCTTTCTTTACATATTGCAAAACAGCTGTATTTACACACACACTCACTCATACAGGTTTCAATCCACTCTGGATCTCACTGGTAACGACTCTGCTACTGCCAGTTATGACTTCGAAAATCCGATCAACTTAGCCGCAGACGAAGGTGAAGATGATTGCGAAGTGCCTGGTGAGCTTGCAAGATTGTTACAACAGGAAGAGAGGGCAATTCAACCCCATGAAGAGCCAGTGGAAATAATAAACTTGGGTACTGAGGAAGACAAGAAAGAGGTGAAGATTGGTGCCAACCTAGAGCTCAGCGTGAAGCAACGGTTGACTCAGATGCTGCATGACTATAAAGAAATCTTTGCCTGGTCCTATGAAGATATGCCCGGATTAGATACCGACATTGTGGTCCATCGTTTACCAACTAAAGAAGATTTCCCTCCGGTTAAGCAAAAGGTTCGTCGTATGCGTCCAGAGATGTCTGAGAAGATTAAAGCCGAAGTTATGAAGCAGTTTGATGCCGGATTTCTTGCTGTGACTTCTTACCCTCAGTGGGTTGCTAATGTGGTGCCGGTACCTAAGAAGGACGGCAAGGTCAGGATGTGTGTTGATTACAGGGATCTGAACAGGGCCAGCCCCAAGGATGACTTCCCTCTACCCCACATTGATGTCCTTGTTGATAATACCGCTCAGCATAAGGTGTTCTCTTTCATGGATGGTTTTTCAGGCTACAATCAGATCAAGATGGCACCTGAAGACATGGAAAAGACTACCTTTGTTACTCAGTGGGGCACCTTCTGTTACAAGGTCATGCCGTTCGGGTTAAAGAATGCTGGGGCAACCTACCAACGTGCCATGGTTACCTTATTTCATGATATGATCCATCATGAGATAGAAGTGTATGTGGACGACATGATCGCTAGGTCCCAGACTGAGGAAGAGCACCTAGATCATCTGCAGAAGTTGTTCGACCGGTTGAAACTGTACAAGCTGAGATTGAACCCGAACAAGTGCACCTTCGGGGTAAGATCTGGGAAGTTGCTAGGCTTCGTGGTCAGTGACAAGGGAATTCAAGTGGACCCTGCTAAGGTCAAAGCTATTCAAGAAATGCCAGTTCCTAAGACAGAGAAGGAAGTCAGAGGCTTTCTAGGACGTCTGAATTATATTGCTCGATTCATCTCTCATCTGACTGCTACCTGTGAACCAATCTTCAAGCTGCTGAAGAAGGATCAGGTAGTACGTTGGAATGATGAATGCCAGGCTGCTTTTGACAGAATCAAAGAATATCTCCAAGAACCACCCATCCTTATGCCACCAGTTGAAGGGAGACCTTTGATACTTTACCTGACAGTGCTTGATAATGCAATGGGGTGTGTGCTGGGGCAGCATGACGAGTCTGGCCGAAAAGAGCATGCCATTTATTACCTTAGCAAAAAGTTTACCGACTGTGAGACCCGATACTCGCTGCTTGAGAAAACTTGCTGCGCTTTGGTATGGGCTGCTCGCCGGCTGAGACAGTATATGCTGGCTCACACTACCTTGTTAATCTCAAAAATGGATCCTATAAAGTACATATTCGAAAAGCCTGCTCTGTCTGGGAGAATTGCAAGATGGCAGATGATCTTGACGGAATACGACATTCAGTACACGACCCAAAAAGCCATCAAGGGAAGTGTATTGGCAGACCACCTAGCACATCAAGCCGTGGATGACTACCAATCAATGAACTTCGAGTTTCCAGATGAAAGCATTATGATAGTAACTGACTGTGAAATACCTGGACCGGATGAAGGACCTGAACCGGGATCCCGATGGTCTATGCATTTTGACGGAGCATCCAATGCTTTGGGAAATGGTATCGGTGCCATAATTGTATCTCCACAAGGTACTCATACTCCACTCACTGCCCGGCTGTGTTTCAACTGTACCAACAACATGGCGGAGTATGAAGCGTGTATTATGGGTCTTCAAGCTGCGATCGACCTGAGGATCAAATTTCTGAGTGTCTTCGGAGATTCCGCTCTTGTGATCAATCAGATCAAAGGAGAGTGGGATACGAAACACCCAAACTTGATTCCTTACAGAGAATGCGTGTTGGCCCTGATCCCCCACTTCACAGAGATAACATTTGAGCACTTTCCAAGAGAAGAGAATCAGCTGGCGGACGCGTTAGCTACAATGTCTTCAATGTTCAAGGTTAAATGGGACAACGAAGCTCCCCGGATCATCATCTGGAAACTGGACGAACCGGCATACTGTTGTGATCTCGAAACTGAATTGGTAACTGAGAAGCCTTGGTACCATGAAGTGAAGAGATATCTGGAAGCTCAGGAATCCCCTGAAGGAGCATCTGTCAATGATAAGAAGTTCCTGAGGAGGTTTGCAGCCAAGTTCTTTCTTAGCAATGGCATCTTGTACAAGCGAAACCAGGATTCGACCCTACTGCGTTGTGTAGATAAGCCTGAAGCGGAAAGAATTATGGAGGAGCTACATGATGGGACCTTTGGTACACACTCCAGTGGACATACCATGGCCAAGAAGATTCTACGGGCAGGGTATTACTGGTCCACCATGGAAGCTGATTGCTACCAACATTCTAGGACATGCCATAAATGCCAGATCTACGCAGACAAGGTGCATGTTCCTCCGGTTCCCCTGAATGTTCTGACTGCGCCTTGGCCATTTGCAATGTGGGGCATAGACATGATCGGTGAGATAAAACCTACGGCATCCAATGGACATCGCTTCATCCTAGTGGCAATTGATTATTTCACGAAGTGGGTTGAGGCAGCATCCTATGCTACGGTAACCAAGACTGTTGTGGCACGGTTCATTCGGCACAACCTGATCTGTCGGTACGGCGTCCCTGAGCGGATTATTACAGATAACGGTACCAATCTGAACAATAAGATGATCGCTGAGCTCTGCGAACAGTTCAAGATACAGCACCACAATTCTTCGCCTTACAGACCGAAGATGAATGGGGCTGTAGAAGCAGCTAATAAAAACATCAAGAAGATTGTGCAGAAGATGACAGTAACGTATAAAGATTGGCACGAGATGTTACCGTTCGCTCTGCATGGGTATCGTACTTCAGCTAGGACGTCAACTGGGGCAACTCCTTTCTCTCTGGTTTATGGCATGGAGGCAGTCTTGCCAATCGAAGTACAAATTCCTTCTCTCCGGATAATGAAGGATGCAAATCTGAATGAAGATGATTGGATCCAGACACGACTTGATCAGCTCAACCTTATTGACGAAAAGAGACTTGCTGCTATCTGTCATGGTCAGACGTATCAGAAACGAATGATCAGGGCATTTAACAAAAAGGTCAGACCACAGGAATATCAAGTCGGGGATCTGGTGATCAAGCGAATCATCCTTCCTCAGAGTGATCCAAGGGGCAAATGGACCCCTACGTACGAAGGGCCATTTGTGGTTAAGCATGTGTTCTCAGGAGGAGCAATGATATTAACCAACATGGATGGTGACGACCTTCCTCACCCCGCCAATGCAGACATAGTTAAAAAATACTACGCATGAAAAAAGACCCGCTAGGCTGACATGTCTAGGCAAAAATTAGGGCTTCCCGTCGAACCAAAAGGGTTCGGGCAAAATGAAGGGATGAAAATGAAAAAATCTGTACACCCGGCAAGTCGAAAACCTGAAAAGGCGGCTTGGGCAAAAATGGGTATCCCGGTGGACTGAAAACCCGAAAAGGCAGTCCAGGCAAAAGTTAGGGATAAAAGCGTAATACTATGTCTCATTGGATCACTTTGCATCCAGAATCCGGTATCTACATCAAGACGGCATCGATCAGTCAGCCTCACCTTCAACCAAGGTCACCAAGTGATGAGACGCTCGGAGTTATAAAGGCTATAGCAGAGTTGAAACCCAGTGGATCATTCATATTTCACACAGCTGTTTATTTTCTTTTGTACAAAACTTGTATAAACTCTCTTGTTCGGCGACGTTCCTCTTACTAGGACGTCAGCCTCTTGTACGCAAAACGCCTATTCACAGGCTATTCAAAATCAATACAAATATACTTTTCAGTTAAACGTGCCAAGTATTTTTCTTTTCTGTTTTGTTTTGCGAAAAACGTCCAAGGTTCAATTTGTGATATATGCATTGATAATAATTTGCTAGCTCATAAATATTTGCATACGAAACAAAGAATTAATTGCAGGTGACACTAGAAACAGGGGCAGTAAAGAGTTGTTTGAGCAGTCTAATTGTTCTACCCAAGGTACCAAAGTAGGTTCAGCTAAAGAACCTAACTAGACATCTTAAATTCCCCAGAGAGCGAGACATCAAGTCAGTGCATTCTTCCCCAGCATATCAAAATTTCCCCAGGAGAGTCCCATCCAAGTTCCCCAGGAAAGATGGAATTCATCTCCCCAAGCAGTAAGCTTATCCCCAGTATATTCTGGAAGCTCATCCCCTAGCAGAGTACGAACGCGTCGTCCGGCTTAATTTAAAGAGTTATTTCCTTAACAGGATATAACTGGGTTATCCTCAGCCAAAAGCCAAGGAAAGGTCGTCGTCAACGTAGTTCTTTCCTATCCCCAGCGAAGTCTATTCACATTTCCAGTACAACAACGGTATCTCCAACAGAGTTACTATCAACATTCAGCAAGGCATCACTCTTCCCACAGAGTATTGCTTTCCAGCATGACGCTAGAGTATCTTTTCTCCCCGCAGAATTTCCCATTCGCCAAGTTTATTCCGCAACGGAGTCATCTTCTCCTACCGGTATCCTTGCAGTTATCATCCCCAGCGGAAGCAAAATCTATTCTTCGACATCAGCCCGGGATACGACTTCCCGGCACCCGTCAAGGATTCATTTTCCTGGACGAAAACATACATAAAACATCACATACATCATTATAGCATGCATAACGCACTGCATCATACAAATCTCATTTATGTTGAGAACATCATTGCTTGATCCATATCATGCATTGCACATGACTGACTTTTATCTTTCAGGAAAAATTCAGTTAAGTTCTCAAGACATTTCAAGACCTAGACTGGTTCAGTCAAAGGCCTCCTCTGGTTCAGTTAAATCGTCCCAAGATTTTCCTGATTGCTTATCCAGTGGAAGACATTTCAAGACCTAGACTGGTTCAGTCAAAGGCCTCCTCTGGTTCAGTTAAATCATCCCAAGATTTTCCTGATTGCTTATCCAGTGGAAGACATTTCAAGACCTAGACCGGTTCAGTTAAATCGTCCCAAGATTTTCCTGATTGCTTATCCAGTCAAAGGCCTCCTCTGGTTCAGTTAAATCATCCCAAGATTTTCCTGATTGCTTATCCAGTGGAAGACATTTCAAGACCTAGACCGGTTCAGTTAAATCGTCCCAAGATTTTCCTGATTGCTTATCCAGTCAAAGGCCTCCTCTGGTTCAGTTAAATCGTCCCAAGATTTTCCTGATTGCTTATCCAGTGGAAGACATTTCAAGACCTAGACTTATCCAGTCAAAGGCCTCTCTGGTTCAGTCAGATCGACCTTAAGATCTCTCTGATTCTTATCCCCAGTAGAAGACACCCCAGATTTTTCTCAACGAGCGTTGTTGAAGTTAAAAGTCGCTCAAGACTCTCCTACCATTCATGCTAAGGAAGTAATCATCTCTGGTTCTTTCATCACCGTTTGAAGCTCCAGACTCAGCTCCTGTAACCAGTCAGGACACATCTAAACATCAGCTCCTGCAACGTGTCAGGTACTCATTTTCTGTTTTGCAGGTATGCAGGTTCTCGCTAAGGAATCTCCCACGCAATCAACATTCAGATGGCATCTATAAGCCCATCATCCTATCCAACAATCTCCAAATGGCATCTATAAGCCCATTCCACCCTCATTGCTAATATGTGAGCACAAATTTCCGGGCACTCTAGTGTCCAATCATCTTTTACCCTCGGATTACGAAAGGCATGTCAGCCAATCTGCATCCTCAGGTCTAAGAAGATTGAACAGGGGCAACTGTTATACCCCAAAATTTGCCCTCCCATATTCCTCAAGAAATTGCCAAGCCAAGCTAGAAAATTCCCCAAGGGTTGTGCAGTGCAACAGTCTCCCATACAGTCAAAACTAGGGTTTTGAGTTTGATCAAGAAAAGGAAGTTTTCAAAGGTTCAATCAAGTCTCATATGCTTACAAACATGGTCAAGCATCCTCATATCAAGTTTCAAGGCATTCAGTTCAAGATTGCACAGTCAAAACCCTAAATTGCACTACAATCAACTGTAGGGGCAAAATGGTCATTTGACAGTCAAAAGTTCAAATTTTTGGTCAACATATCATTTTGAAGCCACAAACATCATTTGATCAATGCTTGATCATGATTCTCAAAATTTGGCTCAGAAATCATCAAAGATGCACAAGTTGCTATATTTGGACAGCTGAAAAAGTCAACTGAAATTGACCAGGGCATAACTTTCACATGGATTATCAGAAAAATTCCATCCAAAGCTCATTTTGAAGAGAAAGACATTTCCTACAACTCATCTTCATACTTCAAGTCCAAGAAATGCTCTCACAAAAAGTTATCAATTTCAACATTATAGGTCATTTTCAAAAGTCAACAAAAAGGGACTTTAAGTCAAAGGCCATAACTTGAGATTGGTAAATCAAAATGACATGGGACCAAAGGCATTGGTTAAAGGACTCAAAGACCTTTCCAAAATGTCCAAGAACATGAGAAAATCTTAAAAATTGAGCAAGTTATGCCTTGTAGAAGTTGGGAAATTTTTGTGAAATGGCAAAAGTCAACTATCCTTGAAAGTCCAATTTTGACAAAAGGGCCCCATTTTTCTCACTTTGTTCATCCTTGTCATGCCACACACGTGGCCCATGGTTGATTTCAAGACCAAATGTTGACTTTTTTATTTTATTTAATTTTTGATGATTTAATTCATTTTAATTCATTGAAAATTCAAATAAAATTTAAAAATCAATGTAATGGTGTCATATGAATTTGGACAAGTTCTATGTATCATGAACCAATTCAAAAATCAGGCCAAGGTTCATTTACACACTAGGTCTAGGTTTTGGCTAGAAATTAGGAAAAAATGGTTAATGGACAAACCCTAAGGCCAATTCTCTAACAAGCATGAATTAAGGAGAGCTAGCAAGCCAATTCCACTCCAGCATAACCCCTAAGTCAAACCCTAACCATAAGAGACCATATGATACGCTGAAAAGGCCATTGGCAATTTGAAAAATGAACCATAAAAGGCAAAACTGAAATCAAAGCTAGGGATCCTTTTAAGCCAAAATTTTTATATCAATAGCTTCCTGAGATAATTCTAAACGATTTTCAATTCATAACATCACTCAAAGCTCCTTGAACTGGTAGTTACAAGTGAAACTGTACAACAAATTTTTTGAATTCGTGTTCTTGATTCTACGCATCCTCTTGCATTTTTAATTACATATTCATACTCATGATGAAGTTTCCAAGCTGACCAATGCGTTTAATTTCATTTTTGTGCCATAAATGTGAACTTGCCATTTTCGAATTCTAGGGTTTCCAGCTTCTTAAATTGGGGCTTTTGTAAATAGGTAAAATTAGAGCTTCAGAACCACACCATCACACTCCATGCATCTGGACGAAGAGAATGAGATGCTCGCGCCCAATTTCTGATTACCACAGCCCTATTCGTTATTTCTCCATAGCCACCCTAACCCCACGTTTCAAAACCGTTGCTTTATTGGTTTGTGTTTCAGGAAATTGGAAGAGACGATGAGTTGTCACACGGAGACTGGGCAATTTGAATTCGCGCGCGTGTTAGCCACTATGCATTGATTATTCCTTTTATTATTTATTAACTATTATATGTTAAATGAAAACAACTAGCTCAGCTGGCCAAGACACGCGCATGTGACCTCAAAGACCTGGGTTCAAGTCCCAGGTCTTGCAAAATTTAATGTTATTTTTCATTTCTAATTCATATGCAGCGCTCACACTGATGCTCACCATACTCCATCAGAACTCAACCTCCACGTGTCCCAGGGCCTCAGATCCATGGCTAAGATGAAGAGTGCACCATACATCAAGTCAGCAAGCGCACACTTGAATAGAAAAAGTCAACAAATTGCCAGCAAATGGGCCAGGCCTCTCAAAATTGCACTTCCACATCTCAAATCCACACCTCCCTGGTTATATCTTTTTTTTTCTTTTTTCTAATTTTCTTTATATCTTATTATCTTTAAATTTACTTGTGTTTTATTTTCTGATTTAATTAATTTTTACAAAAAATATAAAAAAAAACATTAAAAATACAGAAAAGGCAAAAAAAATATAATTAATTTTGATTCTTTCATAAATAAATTAAAATGTAACTCATTTAGTTTAATTAGGTCTTAGTTTTAATTTTAATTCTTTTTTCATAATAAAAATCCAAAAAAATGTAGAATTAGGGTAATTATTAATTTTTTATATCCTTTTTAATTTTTTCCCTTTTTCTCACAATATTATTATTTATTATTCATTTTCTATAAATCAAAAATTGTACATAAATTAGTTTAGAATTTAATTAGGTTAGAAATTAAATCTTTTTTCATAATAAACTTAAAAAATGATAGAACTAGGATTTTAATTTTAATTAACTTTTCTCCTTTTTCTTTTAAACCTAAAAAACACAAAAACATTATTTTTCATTTAATTTTTAATTTCCTTGATTGATTTTAATTATTTGTGAAAGGGTCCAACGCCCTAATTTTGTTAATCTCTTTATTTCGCGCATTTGTTTTATATTGTGTAAATAATTATGTATATGCCCCAAAGCCATGTAATTTAAAAACTCTCGGACTTTTATTTATTCGCTTTATTTTACTTTCAGTCAAATCGGGTTCGGTTTTTTTGGCGATGTGGACCCGCGCCAGTTGTAATAGCTTAGATTTATTTTCTCGCAAATATAACTGTTAATAAATATGCATGAAAGAATGAATGCCCGAAAATAAAATCGAATCGTTAGATCACCGATGCATGACAAGACGAACAATAAACTGAAAATGACACACAATTCGCACACACCACCCCTAGGGTACGCCTCACTGTTGCCTTTCGAAAGGTGGTCATCGAGTAGAAAACGTCTTAGTAAGTCCTCATGGTCCGGGAACCTGGCATGAGGGTAGCTTCTAAGGTGTCTTCCCATTGCTCCGGTGATCACCACGTCCCTAAAACTCGAATTGACCCGAACACCTCCAACGGTGGTGCTACCTACCTCTCAATGGTGGGATGGCACTACTTTAAAGGACATTTACACAGACGAATTCCTTAGGGTAGGTAGGTTCTCAAGGGTACTTGCTCTAATTTCAAACAAAACAAAAACTCTTTTCACACCAACACACTTTCAAAAACTTTCAAAACAAACTTTTCAAACACTCTGACGTATGAGTTGAACCGAAACTTTTCAAAGAATATTTTTGAAACCCACATTGAAAAGCAAACAAACAATTTTGAAAACACATTGAGCAAGTACCTAAGAGCCCATGGATAACCATGGATAGAAAGGGTGCTAACACCTTCCCTTTCTATAACCTACCTCCCGAACCGAGAGCAATCTCTTTAAAGGAATTTTTCTGTGCTTTTGTCCTTTCCAATTGGAGAAAATAAAAGACGGTGGCGACTCTTGCTTCCGCGACATTTCGCGAACCAGCTTTAAAACAGTCAGTTCCAGATCCACCGATCACAACATGATTATGTGAAGTGTGATGAATTCAATTTATGCTTGTATGTGTTGCATTACTATTATTATATATTTCCATAATGATATGAATTCTTGCCCTTCTGTTGGAATAATGTTTTATACGATATCGCTTAGGTACCAAGGATAAAGGTGGTGCTTCTAGCAAGGAGTAGTTGGAGGAGCTAGTCCTTTATTTATCCATTTTACTAGGTAATGAGTTGTGCCCTGGTCTATGTAATACGGAGAACATTTGGATTCGTGTTATTTTGTTATATTCATGTTTATTTGAGAGATGTTGTTATACTCTCTGGATATTTCTGTTGGATTGAGATGTATGTGATGATGACCTTTAGTGTCTAATACTTTATGGTATGATTGTTAGTATGAGATTTCAATCATTAATATTATTATGAGAAAGAATTATTTTCCATTGCAAGATGCATATATGTTATTGTATGAAACATGATTCTAAATGTGTGTTACGATCATGACCATCGTATTTGTTTTCTTGAGTTTTATGAAGTAAATGTGACGCCCTCTTGAGATATGCATGATACTTACTCTGATTATGCCGTTTATTTTATGCGGGATTTAAGGGGTGTTACAAAGAGTGATGATATAAACTGGATACTCTCCGGTGAAAATTACATAAGAGAGGATCCCCTCCTATCCAATACTGACCGACATACAAAGTTCTATATATTTTAACTTGTACAATCATATACAATAGTACGGAAAAGAATCCTCTATAGTGTAAATATTATAGGAGAGGGAGCAGTGCACATCCCAACCAATAAAATTAACTTCATCATATTCTTTTATACTTTTAGTTTTTTAATCAAAGGTCTAGATTTCACCGGAAAAATATTACATTGGAGAGGATCCTCTCTCCTATAGTACTACTAATAGGCTCGGTTTTTAGATAAGATAAAATTCAAATTTTTTTCTAAATCATCTACGCTTGCAGTAAAACAGTAAACTGATAGACTCATCTTACTAAACAAAAATAAAATCCAAAATTTTCTCAAACGAGATAGTTTGTTCGAGGAGTAACATTAATTAACTTTTCTTTTCTCACATCTCACACTTAGTCACCATTCTCTCTTTCTAAAACACAAGCTACAACCACCTCTCAATCTTTCACCATTATACTTATCCTCATTTCTTCACTTTATCATCTTTCTCTCAAATCATACTTCTCCCCATTTCTTCATTTTATCATCTTTCTCTTAAATCTTCACTTTATACATATTATAAATATATTTCATTGCATTCATCGAGAATGGTTGAACCAAATATAAATAAATCATCTACATAATGAAATATGATAGTTTAAATGTTATTTTCTTATTTGCAATAAATATATTTTTCACTTTCATTCAGTTTTAACTCACTCGATTAATCAAATTTGTCAAAATTTTCATGTCAATTCTTATAAACTTGTTTAACACCATACCAATTTTAATAATGACGTACAAATTTCTCTTTATATTTTGAGTGAAGCCGAATTCTTATTTTTTGGGACATGCATCGAATCTCAGAGAATTGATATTTTTTTAAAAGATAATTGTATCTTCACATATCCAACTCTATATTAGAAAATTACAAAAATACTATTTTTAATAATGGTGTACAAATCTTCTTTTATATTTCGAGTGATCAAATTACATATAACTTCTAAAAACTTAAGACAACTCTAATTTCAAATAAATAACACTTCATTTTTTTATCTTGCTTATGTGCTACTTCAATGCGAAAATGAGTATCAGATTCTCTGGAGAGAATTATTTGGTCTTATGTTTTAGAAGATTTTTAAAATCTTTTTTTATAGGACAATTTATCTATCATAAGAGCTACTTGAAATTGTTCATATGAGGTTGTACCATCAGTAATGATCTCCTAAACAATATTTTAGATATCATAGGATTGAAACTCCATCAACTTTTTGGTGTACATTAAAGAAAGTATGAAAAATGAATAAATGAACTAATGTAAAACTTCTAAGTTTTCTTATTTCACACGCTAGTATTTTCAAATATTCCAACAATATACACACACTTTCCGTTTTATTAGAAGAACAACAATGCATCTTTAAAAAAAGTACAACTTAATTTGATATATATATAATTCATTACTTTTGCAAAGGAATATAGTACATCATAAGAAAGTGACAAATTAACATGTAGAAATCACTCTTAACATTGATATTTAATTAACTTGTCTTTCTAATTCCTCAACTCAAAGCTCTCATGATCAAATTTGGTTGACAACTTGTGGCATCTCTTGTTGCATAATATCAAGATTGAGTCTAGAGCATGATCTAACCATGTCACCAGCTAATGGAATAACAGGAAGATTATCACAATTGCATATCTCAATCATGAATTCATCCGGGTCATGAAAAAATATCTGATCGACTTTAACTCCATTTTCTTCCACCAATGCACGAACATAATCAATCTTCATCTCCTCCAAACATTTCTGTACCAATCCCATGCTTTCACACTGTCCATTCACAACAACAAAATATTTATGAAGCAATTACACACATAAAAAATATTAAACACGACGCATTAATATGTCTGTGACATGTTAGTGTCAGATGATGAAATATATCGGATATAAGATACGTATTTATTCGGATGTTAAAATCATATAATATTGTTGGATATCAGACATATATTTGGTTATACAATAAAATAATTTGAAAGTAATATATAATATATTATTTAATATTATTAAATTTTAATTGAATTATATGAACAAACAATGTAATAAATTGAATTAAATGAATTAATGTTACCTGAAATGATATATGATTATCTTTTGGATTAATTTCCTTCTTCATTGGAATATTTTCAGGGTTCTGTATCTGAAGAAGGTGAATTCCAATTCCATAGCCAAATAGCCTGCAAAATTCATCATATAAAAAAAAATTCAAATTACATAAATAAATAAATAAATAAATAAATAAATAAATAAATAAATAAAACTACAAGAAAATGTATTTAAATAAAGCCATTAATTAATTACCATGCTCCTTGAAAATCAAATGATCCAGGTCTTCTAATAGGAATAAATCCAAGAACATTTTGGTAGAAGTTGATAGATTCATCCAATGATTTGCAGATAAGAGAAATATGATTCACTGATTTAAGGCGTAAAGGGTTTCCTATAATGTCTTTCATTTTTGTAATTTTCTGAGGATATATAATTAATTCAATAATAATATCCTAAATTAAAAAATTGGAAATGAAGTCAAATATATAGAAGAAGAAGAAGAAAAAGAAAGAATGTGGATTAGAGGTTGAGGATGGTTTTAAGAAGAATTTGGAGAGAATATAGAGAGGATTTGGGTTGTGATATGCTATTATAACACCATTTATCGCTGTAGTTTGTATGCAATATATGGATTGTTCTTACACGTCATTCACACGTGCTTCATGCTATTGACTAGAATCAATCAAAGCCTTCTCATCCATATGACACCAATTTCTAAGTAATAAAACAATGCTTACTTTAGAAAGTAAAATACCTTATATGTTTGGTTTAATTTTTTAAAGAGAAAAAATAATTTTTAAAAATTGATTTTTAGGTGTTTATTTTTTTTAATAATTCTGTTTAAAGTTAAAATTTATAATTTTTCAACGTGATTTTTATTTTGAAATTTTTATTCAACTCAATTTTACATAAATTAGATAAATCACTTTTTCTTTAAGCCACTTTTAGTTAGACTCAGTTTTCTATAATTAATTCATTCAAAATCAATTCTTTTCACTATAAAATCAAACACGTGTTTAGTGTATGTTTGATTTAACTTTTGAAAGCAATGTTTTAAAGTTGAACCTATCATCAAATCAGGGATGATATTGAGTCATTGATCCATTGATTGAACCACTGAGTCATTGATTAAATTGTATGACTAAATTGAATAACTCGATTATTAAACTGATCTCTATAACAAAACTATATAGTTATTAAATGAGTTGAACTGGATAACATTGTCTCTTAAAGAATCACGACATCTACGATATTTCAAAATATTAAAATATTATAATTTCACAAGTTCATTCTTTAAATTTAAATTCTAAACATACTCGTGACACACAACAAAATAGTATAAAATAAAAACCAAATAAATTTTGGTCAAAGTCTAATAAAATAAATTTAACCACAACAAAGGAAAGTTGTTCATGTTGTGATATAATCCAAGTTATGTAGTCCAAGATCAAATTAGTTAGGGTTTAAGGTTTGTTACTTAGTCTACAAGAAATATACATATATATATATATATATATATATATATATATATATATATATATATATATATATATATATATATATATATATATATATATATATATATATATATATATATATATATATATATATATATATATATATATATATATATTGTAAATGAATTTTATTTTCAAGTCAATAATAAAAATCATTATACTTCATTCTCTCTCTTTTATTCTCTCCTTACTAAAAGTGTCTCACACTAATAAATTGGTATTTAGAGTTTTTCGTATGTTTCTTAATCGTGTTTTCAAGAACTTCACGTTGGTGGTCTTGTTTCCAGTGATCGTGAATCGTAGCTACTGTAGAGATGAATGGTAACAACAGTATTATGAATTATCTTCCAATTCGTGACGACAAAAATTAGATTCGATGGAGAAAACAAATGCAATTCTTGTTCGACTTTCAAGAAATCCTAAAAGTGGTTACTAATGGCGCTCATGAACTTGTTGACAATGCAACTGATGCTCAGAGAGTCAATCACAAGGATGTCAAAAAGAAAGTATGCAAGGCGGCATTTTATATCCAATCGGTGGTAGATGCGGAGAATTTTGATCGAATTTCTCATGCTAAATCGGCCAATGAGGCATGAGATATTCTTGTTAAGTATTACAAAGGAGGTGAGAAGGTTAAATTCATCAAATTGGAAACACTGCGAAGATAATATGAATTATTGCAGATGGGGGAAGAAGAAAAGATTGCAGGCTATGTGTCAAAGGTGCAGAATTGTGTTCATCTCATGAAAGGTTATGGTGAAACCCTTCGATAAGATGATAGTTGAAGAGGTAATGCGTACAATGACCTCTCACTTTGATCGCGTTATCATAGCCATTCAAAAATCCAACAATCTTGAAAGCATGAAACTGGAAGATTTGGTTGGTTCGTTGGAGGCACGTGAGATGAGGACTATCGAAAGGAAACGTGTTCGAGATTTGATACAAGCACTACATGCCCAGACATGGAAGAAGAATGGTGGTTCCAACAATTTCAAGGGCAAAGGAGACAAGACTCAGATCAAGAAGTCTTGGTCGAACCCTCAAAAGCACAAGATCGATGGTAAGGCTTCTGAATCCTTGAAAAGAGGAGAAGGAAACTCCTATCAGAAAGACAAAGAAGAGAAAAAAAGGTGTGAAATGTTATAACAAAGAAAAGTGGAGTCACTTGGCAAAGAATTCTTGGTACAAGAAAGTGATAAAATGGAAGGACAAAAGAGCTAACCTTGCACGACCAGATTCAGATGATTATGATGATTTGGTGCTCATGGCTGTAATTGAAGATGAGCACGTCGACTCTAAGATTTGGTTCCTCGACACAGGCTTCTTAAATCACATGAATGGTCAAAGAGTAGGGTTAGAAGATTTCGACAAGTCGAAGAAGATCAGGGTCAAACACTCTGATAATAGCTCGTTGCAAGTAGAAGGTACTTGAGACATAGTTATTCAAAAGAGAAATTGAGCAAAAGCTATAATTAAAGATGTACTATATGTAACTGGAATGAAGTGAAATCTGGTAAGTGTTAGACAATTGGTCGAAAAAAGGGTCTCAGTGGTTATAAAAGATGGAGCCTTTGAGTTTTTTGACACTCACAATAATCTGGTCTTGAAATCTCCTATGTCGAATAATTTGGAGTTTTTCCGACTCAGGCTCGTGATTTAAAACATTCCAACCACTTCAACAACTTTTACAATCACTTACAAGGATCCCACGACAAGGTCTACAATAATTTGTCACTTTATCACCGTTTAAACATCGACATCTTATGCAAGGGCTACCCAAACCGACAACTTCACAATCCACCAGCAGCGTTGAAACATCGCAACTTTCTAAATTCCATCTTCTAAAAATTATCCTTGTTACTTAACAATCACCTTCAGAAATATCAGGGATTTACACTCTACTCGTATATCAATAACCGTTACATTGCTCCTCATCCTTCGAGAAGTAAACATCAATAATGTTTGATCATCCTCCCTCAAGACGCTCCGACTTGATTAACAAACAAAATCTTTAATCCATGTCATCTTAGGATTCGAGAAACAACAAAACTTCAATAATACTTGCACTGTCGCCATACCGAACCAACATCTTACAACTGAAACATATCCGAGAAATAAAGCTTCTCCCCCACTTATCTTCAAACCAACACCTTCATACAATCGATTAGAAAAGCAAACAAGTACCGACAGTGTCACACACATGTCACGTACTAAGAAACAAGACATCAACAATATTCAACTGTCACACTACTCTACTGGATCAACAACTTGGTCGGGCAGACCGACCTGCTCTGATACCAACTTGTAACACCCCAATTTTACCCGACAATTATTATAAAAATCAGAGTTATAAAATTTAGACATACAAATAGGATGCTATAATTTAAACTTAAAATAACGGCATTTAACACAGATACATAACATTTTAAACTCGGATGAACCAACAACAACATGAATTAGTATTTTAAAACCAACAACTTTCATAACTACGCAGTGGAATCATAATATTCGACTTGAAAGGATGTAACATCTTTATCCAACTGAAACAACTTCAAATAACAAGTATTTAACAAAAATCAATTTAAATTCAACAACTGAAGTAATAAAAACGATAAAGCAACAAGCGTTCATCCCCCGATTGTTACGTATCAGAGTGATGACACCGACTCGAACTAATGAAGGTAAAAAACCTTCATTCTAGATTACCTGCACGTTACCAACATAGGGGTAATATTCAAACAGAAGGGGGGTGAGATATCAAACAATATAATAGAATGCACGATAAATAATATGCTGGAATCCGTTTACCCACACAATAACTCAGGATGCAACATAAAATGCGACGTGTTTTTATGCAGATGCATGTGGTACCAACAGAGGAAAAACTCCCAACTTAATAATCTGTCAATTAATAGAGGAATCAACAAGGCATAAGCCTTCAACTTTATATTTTCCAATCCAGGCCAACTTACCGAACATGAGCTCCCAACTTGATATGCTATGTATGCGACAACATGATTAAGAGCAACAACAACAACAACAATAACTACACAATGACAACAACCATTCAACAATAACTCAACAACGATATCAACATTGGCAATAAGCCTACAACTTGATATTTGACAATAATTAGAGGCATCTCAACAAAATTCATCATCACCTGCCAATTCTCAAATTATAACAAAATATACAATACACTGTATTAACCAGAATATGCTACAACGTCCCACGTAATTAATCGAACAATTCTACTATAATCACTTCTACTGATAATCCTCTGGTAAATTATTGCATCTGCTATTAAATTGTACACATCAGTTACTAAGGTTTTCTACTAAATTAATAACTCTAATATATCAATACTAACTTTGCTTTTATCCTTCTGCTATTTTATTTTACCAACACTGCTACTGAAAACTCTACTATATATATATATATATATATATATATATATATATATATATATATATATATATATATATATATATATATATATATATATATATATATATATATATATATATATATATATATATATATATATATATATATATATATATATATATATATATATATATATATATATATATATATATATATATAATACAAAGCTCATAATTAACATATTATTAACTACTAAATGATTACTAGTACAATATTTTAGCTTATCACTAATTATTTACTAATGATTCACTAAATATAAGTGTCCTTAATTCATTGAAATTAATTATTATTCTGCTATTACTCATATCCTACTTTACCTAATATACTACTTTAATGAGATATAATTAAAACTATTATGTTAGAACCTTCCATGCCCCTCAGCATAACTTTTGTGCCCCTAGGCACAACTTACCTTCACACGGCACACACAAAACAAGTGTGCCCTCGGCATACAGGTTGTGCCACTCGGCACATCCCTTCCTTCATATGGTGTCGATCGGCACCCTTTCCTCCCCCCGGCACACTCTTCCATTATGTGCCCTTCAGCACATCATGTGCCCTTCGACACCGTATGCTTTTTACATAGTTTCAACATAGAACCTCAAATAATTTTTATCCGATTACCAGTATCATATCAGAATAATATATAATTGCAACAACATCAATTTTCACCGAAACAACAATTTTATAGAGACGACAATTTTACACAGATAACAACATGAAAATAGACAATGATTTGGCATATTTCTCAACAACATTTACACACAGCAGCAATTTCATACAATCCAATTCCCATATAATATTAACCATATACCCTATTATAGAGTCAGAACCCCACCCTTACCTTGGATTGAAGGTCGCTCTATAACTCTCTGATCGAAAACCTAACTTTGCCTCTTTTCCCTATTCCTCTTCTCTGCAACTTCTACGATCAGTACACTGAGGCTTCCTTATTTTTCTAATTAACCTAATTATTATATAAACTTAACCTTATTTCATTAATCCTATTGGTCCTAACTTACACACCCTCACCTTACTACATACCACCATATAAATAAGCCCAACAACTTAATCTTATATTATTCTAATATTGTTGTAATATTTATCAACTAAAACAATAAACCAAATAATAACTTAGAAACATATAACAACATTTCACATATTTCAACAAATAATTCGAAAATAATTTAATTAAATTATCGGGTGTTACAGACACGGCCTGTGTCAGCTCAAGCACTGATAGTTCTTAATTTTGGGAAATTCTAGTGTTTTTGAACCCTGGAGGCTACCTTGGACTTTTTGGATCACCTAGGAAGGACTAGACTACTTAAACCTAATTTGGAGAAGGAAAAATGGACTTTTGAACCAGAGTAATAATTTCACGATAGAAGATTGAAGTCTATGCAATTTTTGGGAGAACGAAGACCTTTCATGAGTGGAAGCAATTTAAGATCAGAGTTCACCATCAATTTGTGTAATGTCTATCTTTAATTTATTGAAATTTCTTTAAATATTATGTGCGGCTAAACCCCCCAATGCTAGGGAGTGTCCCTGATTTGCAATGTTAAGAATAATCATCTCTTTGTTTTATTCATCATAATAGTTTTTATGCATCAATTTGATTGTTTATAAGAATTTATAGTTTTACCCTATGGGGCCATGGGGTTTCACTGTTATTAACACATTAGAGTCGGACGTTCGTGTTAAGGATTTCTAAATAATGATATTATAGATGATTTCACCTAGGACTAGGGAAATCCTATGATAATAAGAATAATTATTTATAATTGAATGCTTAACCTCAAAACTAATTTTAATGGACATTGAAATTAGGGTAGAAGGTTAAAGGTTTCTCACTAAGGACTTAGGGAAAGATAATCTTAAAATCGGTAATTGAGGTTGATGAACTTATTGAAAAAATCAAAGTGTGAAGGTTATTTTATGGTAAATCATACACTCACCCCTAGCATCTTTTAATCAAATAGAAAAAGTCATATTTTACATTCATTCATTTAATCTTTCGCAAGGATTTATTCCAATCAAACCCAAAACTATTGTTTTTGTTTGATTGAATTAATAATAAAACTCAGTATTTCCTATGTAGTCCTCAAGATCGATACTTTGGGTAAATCCCATTATTACTAAATCGGTGAAAATAGTATACTTGTTATTTTCCCGATCATACATTCAGATGTATCTAGACCATTTGAAGATCATACCATTGGCGGAAACAAGTATCTTGTGTCATTTGTAGATGAGTATAGTCAAAAGCTTTGGATCTAGGGGATCAAGCGAAAGGGAAAAGTATTTAAAATCTCTAAGAGATTTAAGATGCTTGTCGAAAACCAGAGTGAAAAGAAGATCAAGGTTCTGCAAGAAGAAGGAGGTGGCGAATATATATCAAATCTATTTGAAGACTTATGTCCAGAACATGGAATTTGAAATTCCAGCACATTAAAACAGATTTTAAGACTGATGTTCCAACACCAAAATACAATGTCAAGACAGATGTTAAGACATCATCTACTAACAAAAAACTTTTACCAAAACAATAATTATACAGAAGTAAATTGTAGAAGGTAAAAGACACAATCAATTGTTAGCTCAGTTCAGTGTAACTCACCTACTTATGGGGCATCGAAGCCAGGAAGAAAATATACTATGATAGTATTAGTTAAAAGCTAAACAACCCTAGTTTAAAACTTATCTCCTAATCACTACTTTATGATACTTCTCCCTAGAAACCTTCTAGATATGAGAACCCCCTCTAACTTCTCACAGTCACCTCAGTGACAATAACAAAAATAGAAGAACACACTTCTAATTACAACACTCATTTTTGCTTAAAAGCTTTTAACTAAGAACAATAACTTGACATACGATCTACTCTTTGCTTAAAAGCTCATGAGTGATTGGAAATTAAAAATGAACAATAAGTCTACCTCAATGTATTAGAAGATACATGGGTGACATACAAAAACAAACAAAGCACCTAAGGTACTCTCAAAACCCTAAATCCTTATTTCAACCACACACACACACGGTTTCTTGATGTGAATTCTTTCTAATTTAGGGTTTAGTAAGTCTTTATATAGAGACTATTGTAGTATGGGCTTGGACTCTTAAATCAAATCCAATCTTCCAATTGTAAATCAACTGCAAGATCTTCTCCATAAAAATAAGAACAAATCTTCAAAGTTTCCTAAAAAGTCTCCAAGATCCTTTTTACGAAACTAAATCAAATCGGCATTATTCTTAATAAAATCCTCTTGACCTACAAAAATATGTGAGATATATCCAAGAGGATCTCACAAAAAAAAAACAAATCTGTCAAGAAAATAATAGCAACACTTGTTGTACAGTTAGACAAGATGTCAAAACTGGAGAAGGATGTCTTTCTTTATGATAAAGAATGTACTTTGGATGAAATCCAAACGACTGTGAGATCCCAAAAAAAAATTAAAGGTGAAATATTAAAAGATTGACGATAAAGGTGAAATCTTAAGTGTCTAAAGAGAAGAAAATAAGGGTATAGGGATGTCCAAATAAAAGAGGTTACACAAGTTAAAGGTAAAATGTTTCACTTGTAAGAAAATCAGCCACTTCATTAAAAATTGTCCCGGAAGGAAGGACAATGATGATTCTATTCAAAGTGTTATTTTCTGGCATGAGGATAATATGAGTGTGTTGGTGCACTAGTTGTGTCGAGTTGGGAGACCGAAGAGAGATGGGTCATAGACTTAGATTTTTCTTATCACATGTGTCCAAGAAAATAATACTTTGAGATTTTGAAATTGAAACAAGGTGGAGTAGTTCTCCTCTCGTGTTTCCAACAATCCTGGAGAACAAGCAATTACAAATCAAATCTGGAAATGATTTGAGTAATAAAGTTGTAGTATATTATCACTTTAAGTGATATATCAATATATTTGATCTTCCATTCCAATTACAATAATTCATAAACACTTAAGAGATAGATTGCTCAAGAATTTTCTAGTTTAAATGATATGAAAGGATGCAGAAAATTCTTTGAATAAAAGTTGAAGATTTGAAATGTGAACTTTTGAATTTCTAAAAGTTCGATTGGGAGATGTGATTTTTAATTTGAAAAATCAAGTAATTATAAGTGCATAACACCTCTATGAAACATGGTAAAGATATGCAAAATTATCATGAACAATTGTCAAGTTGAAATGAAATGGTTCCATGAAGTGGTGCATGAAGATGTGTAAAGTGTGCTGCTGATTTTTCAAAAAATGCACAGTGGTAAATCGATTTACCATATTGGTAAATAGATTTTCCCAGTAGTAACTGTTGTACCCCAAAATTTGCTCTCTCATTTCATCAATATTTTCTCACTACAAGACTCTTGGACCTCCAGATCAAATCAGGGTTTGCTCTGCTCAAGACTCCTCCTTGCACTGTTGACCCAAATTAGGGTTTGAGTTTGCACAAAGTTGTTTTGACCTAAAAGGCCCAAAGTGACTTTCATGCTTCATGTTGGACTCACAGGTTTATCCATGCCAAGTTTTAAGTCTTGATTCCAATCTTTGCCTAGTCAATTGGACAGTTGACCTAGAAATCAGTTGTATTGGGGAAAAAGTCAACTGTGGCCAATTGATAGTCAAACCTCATGAAATTTGACCCACATCAACATATTGAACTCATATGAACCATTTGGTCAAGTTTGGATCACAATTCCACAAGAAATTTGATCAAATCACCAAAAGGGCAAAATTGTCATTTTTAGGGTTTTGACTGCGCAAAGGCAATTCTTGACTGTTTGACCTAACCAATAGCAAACCAAGATCACATATGGCCTCAAGGACTCAATGGCATTGTATTTACATATTCAACAAGTTCAAAAGATCCCAAATGCACAAGATTGACAAATGAATTTTCCAGTCAACTGATCAAATTTGACTGTATACTAAAAAGTCAAACTTTGACTTTTTGGTCAAAATAAAGTGCCAAGATTCATTTTTCATCAAGACATGTCAAATTATGAAACTTGTTCATCAAGAAACCCAAAATTGCAAATTAGGGTTTAAAATGAAGAAATTTCATAACTTAGAAATTTTCTAAGTTATAAAATTTCCTTATTTTTTCCTAACTTTGTCCCATTTTTTCACCAAGATGCAAATGGATTCAAGCAAAACTCAAAACATGAAAGTTGTATTCCATTGCAAAATCTACAACTTTGATTCACAAAGTTTTTTCAAAATAAGCTTGTAGCTCAAGTTATGATTTTTGGAATAGGGGTACAAAACATTCTTAACTTAGAAAATTTTTGACCTATTTTAGGCAGGATTTTTGCCCAAATTCATGGCCACTTTTCACATGCTTCCACTTGGAATTTCAACTTGCATTACAAAGATGGATTGTAGTACACATTCCAAGCTTTCCAAATTGTCCAAGAACTTCTCAAACACCCTTGTGGTTAGGGAGAATCGAATTTGCAAAGTTGGGCAAAATCCACTTTTGTTCTTGACCAAGGCATGTTCATACACTTTGCATTTTCAAACTCAACATGGTTCAAGCTAGATTACAGGCCTCTAATCCCATTCACACTCAATAATTAAATGCATATCCTTTGTGTTAGAGTGTTATTTTGTTCATTTGGACAATACACACAAAATCAATCCTTATTTAGAAAAAGCAAGTTTGCCATTTTGGAAAAGTAAGGCTTTATGTCAATTTCTGAATCTTTGAGGTACAAGCCATATCTTTGAGGCAAAGTTTTGTAGACAAATTCCACTGATCAAGAGGAGATTGTGTAGCATAGATAGAGAAGGTACACAGGCCTGCATGGCAACTTGAGCTTTCTTACTTCAAAAACAAGAAACATTGCAAAAGAGATCCAACTTTGATTTCCTGTCAACACAAGCCTAAGAAAACTTTGCAAACACATTTCATACTCCCTAACTGACCTAAAGCACGACCAAACCATCTTCAATACCTCCTCATTCATCAAAACACCATTTTTCTGCAAGAAACAGGGCATGCCTGCAGTTTGACTTGGCCAGCATCATTCACTCGTGCGTTTTTGCCCAAACAAGTTCCAATACATTCCCTACCATCCATTGAAGCTATTCCAAGCCTTAGATACAAGCTGTAACATCCATAGCCAAGTGTGCCATTTTCACTTTTCAGTTTTGCAGGTTGACTTCCATAGCTTGATTCAGAGAGATTCAAAGCAAGCTAAGCATATGGGAGGCATCCTTGGACTTCAGGCAAGCTGTACCAAAGTTCAAACTCCATTGAAGATACCTCCATTGTTGTACACGACTCAAGCTGAACAGGTAAAAATTTGAACTTCTACCTCTCTATCCAAGCATAGTTAGGCTTAAGTTTGTGAAGAAAGCATGCCCTACTCATAGCCCTAAAGCCATCCATGTAGTTACTTTTCATTTATATTGTGTGTGCTATGAGAATTTTGGACCTGAACATGGAAGAAAACTTAGGTCAGAAATTGGGGATGGAGAAATTCTCCCTCGTTTCTGAGAGTTAGAACAACTTTTTTATATGTCTGAAATCGTGACTTGATGCTCTACATTATTGATGTTGTAAGTTTTTGTTAAAAATCAAAGAATCAGAAGTTAGCAGGATGAGCAAGGAACGCGCGTTTTCTTGTTTCAAACAGAAGCTGGAGGAAGAAGATGATGTCTTGGGCTGGGCCTGAGCTATCCTTGCTTTTTGCACCTCTTTTCTCATTTTGCACCCCCTTGGCCCATTGTGTGATTTTTTAATCATTTTTTATTTCTTCTTTTTGATTCTGACTTTTTGTTTTTTGCTCAAATATAAAAAATATAAAAAATATTTTTTCACCCATTTTTGCATTTATTTGACATTTATTTGTTTTATTTAGTTTATACATGTAATTAAATATATATATACTTTTATTCAAAACCCTAGAAAATAATACAAAATATATATTTTTTCAGTTATTATTTTTTATTTACATCTTGGAAACATTTTCTAAAAAATATACTTTTTTGTAAATAATTAATATTTCATTTTTGTATATATTTAGTATATTTAATATATAATATAAATACTTATACATATTTTATTAAATATTTAGGACAAAAATATGAAAATAATACATTTTTATTTTTATTAATATTTGACATCAAAAAAATACTTTTTACAATATATTTCTCTTTTATTTATTTTTTGTATAAATAAATATATAAATATTGTATATAATTGGTAAATAATTACTATTTATTAAAAAATTAGGGTTTTGCCCTAAAAACACAAAAATACTCCAAATTGATCTTTTTCTATTTTGTTTATATTTCAAACATGAAAACTTTTACATACATAAAAAATCTCATTTTTTGTGCATAATACATTTTGCATTTATATTTGTTTAAATATTGTACAATTTATTATTTGTCTATTCAATATGAATGTAATAGTTTAGATTTAAATTTCTTGCTAAATACCCTCCATTCAAACATTTGTACCCCCATCCCCATAATCATGTTGTAATAATTTAGGACTTTAAATTTCCGTATTTAAAAGCTTTCTAATTATGCCATGATAGACCTAGGGTTTGTATGCAAAAATCAAATAACAAATAGCTTGACCTAATTCAAAGATAAACAAGCATGAAAATGGACAACACCAATCACACTTGCACCCTTAGGGTTACTCCACTTGTTGCCTTCAAAAATGGGCCATGCTTGCATGTTAAATATCTTTGGCAAAACAAAACAAATCAAATGATCATAGTCCCTCGATGACGCTTTCAAAGTTGCCTAAAAAATGATCAAGTCCCTTAAAGGAAAATTTGCCAAAGACACTTGGCACCATTGCATTCATGGTCTAAACGATGACCCGCGCCCGTCCCGTTAACATCCTAACACAAGATTGTCCACCAAATACAATGGTGGAACAATACTGTTAAAAGGGTTAAAACATAGGAAAGATCTTTGAGAAATTTAGGGTAGATAGCTCTTGGTTACTTGACCAACTTGCAAAACAAATCCTTGCCTTTTTCAAAAACACACATCACTACACAACTTCAAAACCAACTTTCAAAACCTTGAAACATATTTTCAAAAAAGACAAACACCTTTTGTAAAACATTCGAGTAAAGAATTGTTACAAGGGTTGCCTAGACAAAGACATCTTTTTCAAAACATTTTCAGAAAATAACACACATAAAGCACCATTTCAAACAAATTGAAAATGCAAGGCAAGTGATCTAAGCAAGTAACTAAGAGCCCATGGATAACCATGGATAGAAAGGGTGCTAATACATTCCCTTTCTATAATCTACTCCCCGAACCCAAGAAAACATCTCAAAGGTTTTTGCTGTGCTTTTTAACCTTTCCTTAGGATAAAATAAAAATTTGGTGGCGACTCTTGCTAAACCGAAACATTTGCGAAAACAAACGCAAACCTCAAGTCAGTTCTCCCACCGTATCACAGAACTGGCGACTCTGCTGGGAAAAAATTTAAAAGTGGAGTAACCTTAGGGCTTAGATCACCCTTTTGCATGACTAATTGTTTGCTTTGATTGCTTTATATTTTGGTTCTCTTGTTTGGACTTGAAATCCTACACCCAGATTTGGGGAAACATTCATAGATAGCAATACGTTGTGGAAACTGTGCGGGGTATACCGACACGGTTTAAGCAATAGCTATATTAGTGAGACATATTTGTGAGTACCGGTAACCCTTGAGTTCAATCAAGGAGAGTACGGGGCCGCTAAGTGATGTCACTAAGCACTAATGACCTAGAACCTTACTTGACCATCTTGGCCTTTTATTAGGGGTAGTGAGATGACCGACTTTGGTGCAGTCCGAAGTTGGTAGGTACTCGATACTACACTCATTGAGGGTTGTTTTCTTGGAATATTTTGGTTGCTAGTTAAGTGGCTAAACCAAAACAATGAACATGGAAAACAATCCAATGATATTGAGCTCCTTAGAACCCGGTTACTATTTATAGGACAGGTTTTTAAGCCAACTACACTCAAGAGGGTACTTACCTATGAAACCCCATGCAAGCCTGAAATTAGGGTTTTGTGTGACTTTCTTGTACATTTGTTTGTGCATACATCATGAACATCATAAAGCATCATATGCATCCACTCACCATTTCAAGGGTTTGGATCTTCATCTTTGTTTTTGTTTTGTAGGTCATGGAAATTCTTCGCAGGAAAACTATCCAAGTCAACCTTGTGAGAATCCCTCCTCAACTCAAGGAGCTCACATCCAAAATTCCAGAAAGTTATCCCTTCAGTGAAAGACATGGTAGACTGCTTAGCCTAGTCAACACCAACATTGAAGAGGACATGGTGAAAGTGTTGTTCCAGTTCTTTGACCCCCTTCACCACTGTTTCACATTCCCCGACTACCAATTGGTGCCCACTTTGGAGGAATTTTCTCAACTCCTGAGAATTCCTATTCTTAATCAACTACCCTACAACGGTACGGAAAAAGAACCAAAGCCTGCAGATGTTGCTCAAGCACTGCACTTGCAACCATCTGACATCAAGGGGCATTGGGAAACTAGAAGTGGTATCAAGGGCTTCTTGGCAAAGTTCTTGTTTGAGAAGGCACAAGAGTGTTGGAATTCCCTGGATCTGCAAGCCTTTGAAGAGATTGTGGCACTCCTTATTTATGGGTTGGTCTTGTTCCCAAATCCTGACCAACTTATAGATGTCAATGCTGTCAAGATTTTCCTATCTAGGAATCCCATACCTACATTGCTTGGGGATATACTCCACTCATTTTACACACGAACAATGAGGAAGAGAGGTGTCCTCATGTGCTGTACTCCTCTACTTGCAAGGTGGTTTATTTCGCACCTTCCACAATCTGTTTTGAAGAATGACCAAGGCTTAAGGTGGTCACAACGGTTGATGACCCTCACACACTCTGATGTACATTGGTGTTCTCGGTCCAGAGAAAATGTCATCATCATCGATCGTTGTAGAGAGTTTCCTAATGTTCCATTACTTGGCATTAGGGGAGGCATTACCTACAACCCTTGCCTAGCTTTGAGACAATTTGGATATGCACGGAGGGATGACCCTCATGACATGCTGATTCCTGACCTAGTTTTTGACTTCGACAACGATGCGCAGGGACTTCGCCAAAGATTTATCAGAGCTTGGAGGATGCCTAACAAGGTAGATAGCAAGACACTGGGGCACAAGAACTCCATCCCTCTTGAGCCTTATCTCAAGTGGGTAAGGACCCGAGACCAGAGTCTTATGATGCCTTACCCTCATGTTCTCCCTTTGATTAAAGAGCCCGTTAAGGAAGGAGAGGTTCCCTACACCATCCTATTCCTGACATGCCAACATCATGGGAGGAGATGCAGAAGAGTTGGATCCAACTCAAGGAGGAACGGAATACTTTTGAAGCCAGCTTCTACGCCAGTGAGAAGAAGGTTTTGGAGCTTACCCGCCGACTTCATGAGGAGGAGACCCTCAACACTTACATCGCACCAAAGAGGATACGCAACGTCTTTTTACCTTAAGAAGTTTTTGTAATATTTGGCCCATGGGGCATTTATGTACTGACAAAATTTCTTCTTAATAATATGACGTGTGTTCTTTTGTTTGCAACAATTTTGAATTTCTAAATCCTTGAATGCATTTCATGAATAAACATATCATTCATCATATGCATAAGCAGGTCTCCACACCAGGTTTCCTTATCTTTCTGCTGTTTATTTCAGTAAGATGGATCTCGAACAGACGGTCAAAGATCTGCAGTCACAAAACTCACAGTTTCAATAGCTCCTAATGACCTTGGCAAAGGGTCATGAGGATCTAAAAACACTGCTTGGGAACAAAGAGCTAGAAAAAGGAAAAAAGAAGAAAAAGAGAGTTGGGGTAGCTACACTGGGAAGAAGGTTTGAGAATGAAGCTAGAAGAGTTCTTGAATTTCCCTCCGCATCTGAGGAGGAAACCAGTAAGGGAAAAGGAGCCGCACTACCTTCTGAGTCCGAGGCTGAAGAGGAAGAGGTTGAGGAAGATGAAGACTACTCAGAGCAGCAATACCCGCCAGCGGACGACAAGTACAAAAACCTGGAGGATAGACTGGCAGCTATGGAGCTGCAAAGGGTTCCCGGGTTAGATTTTGAAGAATTGGGATTGATCGCTGGAATTGTGATCCCGCCAAAGTTTAAGGTGCCAATTTTTGCAAAGTATGACGGGCTGTCCTGCCCAAAGATGCACCTGAGATCATATATCCGAAGAATTCAACCTCATACATCTAAAATTTGGTGATCGTTAAGAGGAATAATATTGAAATTGTTTAAATCTATTATACCATAATACAATATGAATATGGTGAATAAATTTACTATCTAACCTCATTATATAGTTTTAATTGTTACGAACGTATATAAAATATATGTCATTAACTAATAGTCTTTTAACTTAGTTTCTTAGTGATGAAGTAACCTAAAATTTGGTGATGGATAAGAAGAATAATATTAAAATTGTTTACATCTATTATAATATAATAAAATGTGAATATGGTGAATAAATTTATTATCTAACCTCATTATATAGTTTTGATTATTATGAACGTATATGAAATATATGTCATAAATTAATAGTCTTTTAACGTAGTTTCTTATTGATGAAGTAACCTAAAATTTGATGATGGATAATAAGAATAATATTGACATTGTTTACATATATTATAACATAATACAATGTGAATATGGTGAATACATTAACTAATAGTCTTTTAACTTGGTTTCTTAGTGATGAAATAACCTAAAATTTAGTGATGGATAAGAGGAATAATATTGAAGTTGTTTATATCTGTTATACCATAATACAATGTGTATACGGTGAATAAATATACTATCTAACCTCATTATATAGTTTTAATTGTTACGAACGTATATAAAATATATGTCATTAACTAATAGTCTTTTAACTTAGTTTCTTAGTGATGAAGTAACATAAAATTTGATGATGGATAAGAAGAATAATATTAAAATTGTTTACATCTATTATAATATAATACAATGTGAATATGGTGAATAAATATACTATCAAGACTCGTTGTATAATTTTAATTTCTACGAACATATATGAAATATTTGTCATTAAATAATAGCCTTTTAACTTACTTTCTTAGTGATGAAGTAACCAAAAATTTGGTGATGGAGAAGAAGTAAAATATTGAAATTGTTTACATCTATTATACCATAATACAATATGAATATGGTAAATAAATTTACTATCTAACCTCATTATATAGTTTTAATTATTATTAACGTATATGAAATACAAGTCATAAATTAAAAGTGTTTCAACTTAGTTTCTTGGTGATGAAGTAACCTAAAATTTGGTGATGGATAAGAAGAATAATATTGAAATTATTTACATCTATTATAACATAATACAATATGAATATGGTGAATAAATTTACTATCTAACTTCATTATATAGTTTTAATTGTTACGAACGTATATGAAATATATGTCATTAAATATTAGTCTTTTAACTTGGTTTCTTAGTGATGAAGTAACCTAAAATTTGGTGATGGATAAGAAGAATAATATTGAAATTGTTTACATATATTATACCATAATATAATGTGAACATGGTGAATAAATTTACCATCTAACCTCATTATATAGTTTTAATTATTATGAAGGTGTATAAAATATAAGTCATAAATTAATAGTATTTTAACTTAGTTTCTTAGTGATGAAGTAACCTAAAATTTGGTGATGGATAAGAAGAATAATGTTGAAATAGTTTACAACTATTATACCATAATACAATATGAATATGGTGAATAAATTTTCTATCTAACCTCATTATATAGTTTTAATTGTGACGAACTTATATGAAATATATGTCATTAACTAATAGTCTTTTAACTTGGTTTCTTAGTGATGAAGTAACCTAAAATTTAGTGATGGATAAGAAGAATAATATTGAAATTGTTTACATCTATTATATCATAATACAATGTGAATACGGTGAATAAGTATACTATCTAGCCTAATTCTATAGTTTTAATTATTACGAACATATATGAAATATATGTTATTAATTAATAGTCTTTTAACTTAGTTTCTTAGTGATGAAGTAACTTAAAATTTGGTGATGGATAAGAAGAATAATATTGAAATTGTTTATATCTGTTATACCATAATACAATGTGAATATGGTAAATAAATATACTATCAAGACTCATTGTTTAATTTTAATTTCTACGAACATATATGAAATATTTGTTATTTAATAATAGCCTTTTAACTTAGTTTCTTAGTGATGAAGTAACCTAAAATTTGGTAATGGAGGAGAAATAAAATATTGAAATTGTTTACATCTATTATACAATAATACAATGTGAATATGGTGAATAAATATACTATCTATATTCATTATATAGTTTTAATAATTACGAACATATATGAAATATATGTCATTAATTAATAGTCTTTTAACTTAGTTTCTTGGTGATAAAGTAACCTATAATTTGGTATTGGATAAGAAGAATAATATTGAAATTGTTTAAATCTATTATACCATAATACAATATGAATATGGTGAATAAATTTACTATCTGACATCATTATATAGTTTTAATTGTTACGAACGTATATAAAATATATGTCATTAACTAAGAGTCTTTTAACTTAGTTTCTTAGTGATGAAGTAACCTAAAATTTGGTGATTGATAAGAAGAATAATATTGAAATTGTTTATATCTATTATACCATAATACAATGTGAATATGGTGAATAAATTTACTATCTAACCTCATTATACAGTTACAATTGTTACGAACGTATATGAAATATATGTCATTAACTAATAGTCTTTTAACTTGGTTTCTTAGTAATGAAGTAACCTAAAATTTGGTGATGGATAAGAAGAATAATATTGAAATTGTTTACATCTATTATACCATAATACAATGTGAATATGGTGAATAAATTTACTATCTAACCTCATTATATAGTTTTGATTATTATTAACGTATATGAAATACATGTCATAAATTAAAAGTGTTTCAACTTAGTTTCTTAGTGATGAAGTAACCTAAAATTTGGTGATGGATAAGAAGAATAATATTGAAATTATTTACATCTATTATACCATAATACAATATGAATATGGTGAATAAATTTACTATCTAACCTCATTATATAGTTTTAATTGTTACGAACGTATATGAAATATATGTCATTAAATATTAGTCTTTTAACTTGGTTTCTTACTGATGAAGTAACCTAAAATTTGGTGATGGAAAAGAAGAATAATATTGAAATTGTTTACATATATTATACCATAATATAATGTGAACATGGTGAATAAATTTACCATCTAACCTCATTATATAGTTTTAATTATTATGAAGGTATATAAAATATAAGTCATAAATTAATAGTACTTTAACTTAGTTTCTTAGTGATGAAGTAACCTAAAATTTGGTGATGGATAAGAAGAATAATATTGAAATAGTTTACATCTATTATACCATAATACAATATGAATATGGTGAATAAATTTTCTATCTAACCTCATTATATAGTTTTAATTGTGACGAACTTATATGAAATATATGTCATTAACTAATAGTCTTTTAACTTGGTTTCTTAGTCATGAAGTAACCTAAAATTTAGTGATGGATAAGAAGAATAATATTGAAATTGTTTACATCTATTATACCATAATACAATGTGAATACGGTGAATAAGTATACTATCTAGCTTAATTCTATATTTTTAATTATTACGAACATATATGAAATATATGTTATTAATTAATAGTCTTTTAACTTAGTTTCTTAGTGATGAAGTAACTTAAAATTTGGTGATGGATAAGAAGAATAATATTGAAATTGTTTATATCTGTTATACCATAATACAATGTGAATATGGTAAATAAATATACTATCAAGACTCATTGTTTAATTTTAATTTCTAAGAACATATATGAAATATTTGTTATTTAATAATAGCCTTTTAACTTAGTTTCTTAGTGATGAAGTAACCTAAAATTTGGTGATGGAGGAGAAGTAAAATATTGAAATTGTTTACATCTATTATACAATAATACAATGTGAATATGGTGAATAAATATACTATCTATATTCATTATATAGTTTTAATAATTACGAACATATATGAAATATATGTCATTAATTAATAGTCTTTTAACTTAGTTTCTTGGTGATAAAGTAACCTATAATTTGGTATTGGATAAGAAGAATAATATTGAAATTGTTTAAATCTATTATACCATAATACAATATGAATATGGTGAATAAATTTACTATCTGACATCATTATATAGTTTTAATTGTTACAAACGTATATAAAATATATGTCATTAACTAAGAGTCTTTTAACTTAGTTTCTTAGTGATGAAGTAACATAAAATTTGGTGATGGATAAGAAGAATAATATTGAAATTGTTTATATCTATTATACCATAATACAATATGAATATCGTGAATAAATTTACTATCTAACCTCATTATACAGTTACAATTGTTACGAACGTATATGAAATATATGTCATTAACTAATAGTCTTTTAACTTGGTTTCTTAGTAATGAAGTAACCTAAAATTTGGTGATGGATAAGAAGAATAATATTGAAATTGTTTACATCTATTATACCATAATACAATGTGAATATGGTGAATAAATTTACTATCTAACCTCATTATATAGTTTTAATTATTATTAACGTATATGAAATACATGTCATAAATTAAAAGTGTTTCAACTTAGTTTCTTGGTGATGAAGTAAACTAAAATTTGGTGATGGATAAGAAGAATAATATTGAAATTATTTACATCTATTATACCATAATACAATATGAATATGGTGAATAAATTTACTATCTAACCTCATTATATAGTTTTAATTGTTACAAACGTATATGAAATATATGTCATTAAATATTAGTCTTTTAACTTGGTTTCTTAGTGATGAAGTAACCTAAAATTTGGTGATGGATAAGAAGAATAATATTGAAATTGTTTACATATATTATACCATAATATAATGTGAACATGGTGAATAAATTTACCATCTAACCTCATTATATAGTTTTAATTATTATGAAGGTATATAAAATATAAGTCATAAATTAATAGTATTTTAACTTAGTTTCTTAGTGATGAAGTAACCTAAAATTTTGTGATGGATAAGAAGAATAATATTGAAATAGTTTACATCTATTATACCATAATAAAATATGAATATGGTGAATAAATTTTCTATCTAACCCCATTATATAGTTTTAATTGTGACGAACTTATATGAAATATATGTCATTAACTAATAGTCTTTTCACTTGGTTTCTTAGTGATGAAGTAACCTAAAATTTAATGATGGATAAGAAGAATAATATTGAAATTGTTTACATCTATTATACCATAATACAATGTGAATACGGTGAATAAGTATACTATCTAGCCTAATTCTATAGTTTTAATTATTACGAACATATATAAAATATATGTCATTAATTAATAGTCTTTTAACTTAGTTTCTTAGTGATGAAGTAACTTAAAATTTGGTGATGGATAAGAAGAATAATATTGAAATTGTTTATATCTGTTATACCATAATACAATGTGAATATGGTAAATAAATATACTATCAAGACTCATAGTTTAATTTTAATTTCTACGAACATATATGAAAGATTTGTTATTTAATAATAGCCTTTTAACTTAGTTTCTTAGTGATGAAGTAACCTAAAATTTGGTGATGGAGGAGAAGTAAAATATTGAAATTGTTTACATCTATTATACAATAATACAATATGAATATGGTGAATAAATATACTATCTATATTCATTATATAGTTTTAATAATTACGAACATATATGAAATATATGTCATTAATTAATAGTCTTTTAACTTAGTTTCTTGGTGATAAAGTAACCTATAATTTGGTATTGGATAAGAAGAATAATATTGAAATTGTTTAAATCTATTATACCATAATACAATATGAATATGGTGAATAAATTTACTATCTGACATCATTATATAGTTTTAATTGTTACGAACGTATATAAAATATATGTCATTAACTAAGAGTCTTTTAACTTAGTTTCTTAGTGATGAAGTAACATAAAATTTGGTGATGGATAAGAAGAATAATATTGAAATTGTTTATATCTATTATACCATAATACAATGTGAATATCGTGAATAAATTTACTATCTAACCTCATTATACAGTTACAATTGTTACGAACGTATATGAAATATATGTCATTAACTAATAGTCTTTTAACTTGGTTTCTTAGTAATGAAGTAACCTAAAATTTGGTGATGGATAAGAAGAATAATATTGAAATTGTTTACATCTATTATACCATAATACAATGTGAATATGGTGAATAAATTTACTATCTAACCTCATTATATAGTTTTAATTATTATTAACGTATATGAAATACATGTCATAAATTAAAAGTGTTTCAACTTAGTTTCTTGGTGATGAAGTAACCTAAAATTTGGTGATGGATAAGAAGAATAATATTGAAATTATTTACATCTATTATACCATAATACAATATGAATATGGTGAATAAATTTACTATCTAACCTCATTATATAGTTTTAATTGTTACAAACGTATATGAAATATATGTCATTAAATATTAGTCTTTTAACTTGGTTTTTTAGTGATGAAGTAACCTAAAATTTGGTGATGGATAAGAAGAATAATATTGAAATTGTTTACATATATTATACCATAATATAATGTGAACATGGTGAATAAATTTACCATCTAACCTCATTATATAGTTTTAATTATTATGAAGGTATATAAAATATAAGTCATAAATTAATAGTATTTTAACTTAGTTTCTTAGTGATGAAGTAACCTAAAATTTGGTGATGGATAAGAAGAATAATATTGAAATAGTTTACATCTATTATACCATAATAAAATATGAATATGGTGAATAAATTTTCTATCTAACCTCATTATATAGTTTTAATTGTGACGAACTTATATGAAATATATGTCATTAACTAATAGTCTTTTCACTTGGTTTCTTAGTGATGAAGTAACCTAAAATTTAATGATAGATAAGAAGAATAATATTGAAATTGTTTACATCTATTATACCATAATACAATGTGAATACGGTGAATAAGTATACTATCTAGCCTAATTCTATAGTTTTAATTATTACGAACATATATAAAATATATGTCATTAATTAATAGTCTTTTAACTTAGTTTCTTAGTGATGAAGTAACTTAAAATTTGGTGATGGATAAGAAGAATAATATTGAAATTGTTTATATCTGTTATACCATAATACAATGTGAATATGGTAAATAAATATACTATCAAGACTCATAGTTTAATTTTAATTTCTACGAACATATATGAAAGATTTGTTATTTAATAATAGCCTTTTAACTTAGTTTCTTAGTGATGAAGTAACCTAAAATTTGGTGATGGAGGAGAAGTAAAATATTGAAATTGTTTACATCTATTATACAATAATACAATGTGAATATGGTGAATAAATATACTATCTATATTCATTATATAGTTTTAATAATTACGAACATATATGAAATATATGTCATTAATTAATAGTCTTTTAACTTAGTTTCTTGGTGATAAAGTAACCTATAATTTGGTATTGGATAAGAAGAATAATATTGAAATTGTTTAAATCTATTATACCATAATACAATATGAATATGGTGAATAAATTTACTATCTGACATCATAATATAGTTTTAATTGTTACGAACGTATATAAAATATATGTCATTAACTAAGAGTCTTTTAACTTAGTTTCTTAGTGATGAAGTAACCTAAAATTTGGTGATGGATAAGAAGAATAATATTGAAATTGTTTATATCTATTATACCATAATACAATGTGAATATGGTGAATAAATTTACTATCTAACCTCATTATACAGTTACAATTGTTACGAACGTATATGAAATATATGTCATTAACTAATAGTCTTTTAACTTGGTTTCTTAGTAATGAAGTAACCTAAAATTTGGTGATGGATAAGAAGAATAATATTGAAATTGTTTACATCTATTATACCATAATACAATGTGAATATGGTGAATAAATTTACTATCTAACCTCATTATATAGTTTTAATTATTATTAACGTATATGAAATACATGTCATAAATTAAAAGTGTTTCAACTTAGTTTCTTGGTGATGAAGTAACCTAAAATTTGGTGATGGATAAGAAGAATAATATTGAAATTATTTACATCTATTATACCATAATACAATATGAATATGGTGAATAAATTTACTATCTAACCTCATTATATAGTTTTAATTGTTACGAACGTATATGAAATATATGTCATTAAATATTAGTCTTTTAACTTGGTTTCTTAGTGATGAAGTAACCTAAAATTTGGTGATGGATAAGAAGAATAATATTGAAATTGTTTACATATATTATACCATAATACTATGTGAATACGGTGAATAAATTTACTATCTAGCCTAATTATATAGTTTTAATTATTACGAACATATATGAAATATATGTCATTAACTAATAGTCTTTTAACTTGGTTTCTTAGTGATGAAGTAACCTAAAATTTAGTGATGGATAAGAAGAATAATATTGAAGTTGTTTATATCTGTTATACCATAATACAATGTGAATACGGTAAATAAATATACTATCTAGCCTAATGTGATACGGTGGGAGAACTGACTTGAGTTTTGCATTTTGTATTCGCACTTGTTCGGTTTAGCAAGAGTCGCCACCGACTTTTTATTTTATCCTAAAGGAAAGGTTAAAAAGCACAGGAAAAACCTTTTGAGATGTTTCGTGGGTTCGGGGGGTAGATTATGAAAAGGGAAGGTATTAGCACCCTTTTCATCCATGGTTATCCATGGGCTCTTAGTTACTTGGTTTTAGATCACTTGCCTTTGATTTTTCAATTGCTTTTAAATTGTGGTGTGTGTGTTTTGAAAAATGTTTTGAAATAGACGCCTTTGTTTCGGCAACCATCGTAATGACTCGTGTTTGAGTATATACGAAGGTGTGTATCTTTTCGAAAAGATGTTTCAAATGTTTTTTTAAAGTTTGTTTTGAAAGTGTTTGTGGAGTGTGGTTTGAAAAGTAGGCAAGTGTTTTTGCAAGTTTGTTAAGTAACTAAGAGTTTGTCTACCCCTATTGTACTCAAAGGTCTTTCTCATGTTTTAACCCTTTTAAACAATTTTTTTCCACCATTGTATTTGGTGGGCAATCTTGCGTTAGGATGTTTTAATGGGACGGGCGTGGGTCATCGTATGGATCATGAATGCAATGGTGCCAAGTGTCTTTGGCAATTTGCTTGAAGGGACTATGATCATTTTTGATTAGGCAACTTTCGAAAGCGTCATCGAGGGACTTATGATCATTTGAATTGTTTTGCCAAAGAAACTCAACGTGCAAGCATGGCCCATTTTGGAAGGCAACAAGCGGGATTACCCTAGGGGTGCAAGTGTGATTGTGTATTGATTTCATGTATTTGTCTTTGTATTAGGTTATCTAGCGTTTGATTTTATGTACATACAAACCCTAGGTCTAACCATGGTATAATTCGAAAGCGATAAATTGCGGGAATTTAAAGTCCTAAACTATTACAAATGAGTATCCGGGGATGGGGGTACAATTATTTACAAATGGGGGATGAGACTTATAGGAGAGTAGTATCCAATAATTTACAACCAAATCGAATGGCAATCGCAAATGTAATGTGTATCAAATGTACAAGATAAGCAAGTGTAAATGCATCAATGTATTTGTGTATTGTAAATGTGTAAGTGTATGTGTAAATGTATGAGGTTTATTTACGAGTTGAGATGTGAACTTAATGAAAAATTAAGTGTTTTGTTTATTTAATTTTGTATTCTCGTATTTTGTTAATATGTACAAAATAAAACTTAATAAAAGAAAAGAAAATGTTTTAAGTTCTATCTTATGTATTAATGTTTTATGTTAGTATTGTTTATGTACAAAGAAGAGATCTTTTAAGAAAAGAAAAAGAAAATGTTTTAAGCTTTTAGAGAAAATTATCATTTATACATTTTTGGTTTATGTACAAAAGGATATTAAGTAAAAATTTTAAAAAAAAAAGGAATATTATTTAAGTTAGAAAAATCTTATTTCTATATACTCCTAAATATATAACAAAAGTATTAATAGACATTTATTAAAAAAGGAATTTTAATTGTATCATTCTTTTTATTTTAAAAAAAAAAAGCGTTAGTGTGAATTAGTTTTAAAAAGAAATGAATGGGCCTGGGTAGAATTTGTCTAGCCCAAACAAAAGGGCAGAATAAAAGAAAACAAAGGGGGGTGCGTTTGGAAAAAAGCAAATGGGCTTAGGCGTGTTAGAAAGGGCAAAGGCCCAAGGGTTTCACAATGTTGCAAGGGTTTGAAATGGTTTTGTGTCATTAGGATTTTTAGGGTTACAGAGGCGCGGCGTCGTTCGTCCTTGTTCCTCCTCGTTCTCGCTGAGTCAACGTTTCTGAACGCGATTTTCCGTCCCTATTGCCAGGCCACCCAGCGCCACCTCTGGCTCCTTCCCTCTCCATGGTTGGACCAAGCCAAAAAGCGAAAAGGTAACGATTTCGCCCTCTTTATATCTTAGGTCTTTAGGGATTGCACAATTTTAACCTTTCATATACTGATTCCATGATTATTATTATGTTTTGTATGAGGTGTGAGAAGAAGGAGTAGAAAAATATTACCTTTGTAGATATCGTGGCCTGGAGAGGAGGAGAGAGCTGGATTCGGAGGTGCTTTAGACGGCCGGAGACGGAGGCTTTGGTGATGATGCGCGCTTTGCTTGGAAACCCTGGTATTCTGTATTTTTGCCTTTTTGTGTGTTGGTTCAATGATAATGTTTGAGAACCTTAGTTTGATATCACTTCTTTTCTTCTTCTTCTTCTTGTTGGCTTCTGAGTTGCCTGTGTAATGGCTTGATGCCTTTGATATGCTATTGAATGTGTTGTGCCCTGTGATGAGGCTACCTCTGAGGGCCTGGTTGGTTCGAAAGTTTTTTTGTATATTTGATGCTTGCCTCTGTGTATTATGGTGTTGAGATATTGATGATGATATGTTTGCCCTGAATATGCTTGTTGGTATTGAGTATTGAATGCTATTGTGTTTGATTTGTATGCTTGCCCAATGATAAAATTTTTCTGAGGGCTTGTGTTGGTTTGGAAGCTGGTTTTGGAAAGGGCTTGACAGTTTGATGCTTTTGTGGCTTCACACTGTCTTGAAAGGGCTGGCCTAGGCTTGCAAGCTTGGTATGAGTTTGAAATGTTTGCTTTGGGTTGGTTCTGGTTCGACAGTGGAAGCTTGAGGGCTTTGTCTTTACAGTTTGAGGTGTTGGGTGTTGGTGAGGTTTGGATATGCTTGTTTAGGCTGTGGTATTTTGGTTATTTGTTTTTGGTTGGTAACAGGTCTGGTGTTAGGCTTTAGCAGGTTTGTATGGAGGTTGTGACACAGGTTTACAAGCAGGTTCAGGACTTGTGTTTACTGAGTTTAAACACAGGTTTTAGGCTGGACAGATCTGGGCTTTGGCTTGCTGTTGAAGCAGGTTAAAGGCGTTTGTGAGGTTTGGAGCTTAGGCTTCAAGCTTGTGGAGGCAGTTTACAATGTTTTTTGTCTTACAGTTTGAAAATTTTCTTTGTGATATTTTTTTGCCCCCCTCGAACTGTGTTATCTCAGTTTGTTTTATATATCTCTTTCTTCAAGCCTAAAGCCTGTAAGCCCTATCTTCTTTTCCTCTTCTCTCTCTCCAGTACAGATTAAAGCATAAAATATTTGTTTAAAATTTGTCCTTTTACTGAAAAAGCACTGCTGGAAAATGATGACTTTTGAAGAGTTTGCTTGCAATAGTTGTTTTACACTGCATACTTTTATCTCTTTTTCCATATTTTCTGCTTCTTTGTGACAACATTTTGTACTTGTTTTGAATAGCCTTTTGATAGCTCTTTGGCAGCTTGTGGAAAGTTTGAAATTGGAACTCAGTTTGGACTTTGTTGGCCTAGTTCAGTTTGCCTTTTATCCATGGTTTAGAACTTTTGGAATTATGCAGCTTTTGACAAACTTGAACCATGAACTATGCAGTTTATTTGACCATTTTGAAATTGTGCAATTACAACTTTTGTGCATTTCATGTCTTTTTCTTTTGCAAGCATCTTTCATCCCTCTTTGTGAACCGGAAGATATCTCGTGATTTGCAGAGAGGGCAAACTGATTCCGGCCAGTTGCTTTTAATGATGAATTTTAAATGTGTATGCTCTTTTATTATTTTATCTGCTTTGACTTTTCTTTTGTTTCTTGTTTTTCTTGCAGATAAAATCAAATGAACAGAGGGAGCATTGGATGGAAGATGAAGACTTAGGAATTAGGATAGTTTCAATTTAATTATTTGTAACATTATTATTATAAACAAGGATGTAAATAAATTTACAGTTGTTCAAATAATAGATTGTAACAAACCATTAAAGATGAATAAAAAATCCTCCTTTGATCAATTAATTCCTTTTATTTCCTTTCAATTGTTTAACTTAATTATTTGAATTTCTTAAATTAAAACAATTGGAAATAAATCCAATTATTCTGACTTTAGAAAAAAGAAATAATTAATAAACGCCCGGCGCTCCGAATTAAACATAACAATGCACAGTCAAATCAAACAAACATCCACATGTCCTTTTCCATTGATTAAATCCAACACTGCAAACTTAATCCAAATGCTTCAGTCCAAATTTCAGAGTAAACTGAAAAGAACTATAGACTTAATTCTTTCTGAGAAATATGCGCACAAAAACCCTGATTCTTGATTAAATGCCAAAGAAACGTCCGCTTGATCAAAACCTGAGCCAACTCAACCAAACCTCAGCGATCTGCATGAACTGCTTTAAAATCAAAGAAAACCCTAATTTTGTCTGACTGACAAGAAAAGTCTGTTTGGCCGATTCTTGAGCCAGTCTGAAGAATTAGGAAAAGTCCGAAGCTGTGTTTTCTTGTGGAAAAAATACGAGGGCAAATTTTGGGTACAACAGTTGCCCCTGTTCAATCTTCTTGAACCTGAAGAGTTAGATTGGCAAGTTTGCCGTTCGCGACTTGAAGGTAAAAGGAGATTGGACACTAGAGTGCCCAAAAATTTGCACTCGGTGATGTGATGGTAGAGGGAATGGGCTTACAAATGCCATTTAGTGATATGACAGAATCTGGTCGGGGGATGGGCTTAGAGATGCCATCTGGAAATGGGCTTAAAGATGCCATTTGGAAGTGTAATGGATAGTTGTGGAGATGGGCTTACAGATGCCATCGGGAGGTGTGATGGAACTTTGTCGGGAATGGGCTTATAGATGCCATTTGGAATGTTGGTAGGAGGATGGGCTTATAGATGCCATCTGAAGATGATTGTTGAATTGTTTGTTATTGGTGAGTGGATGAGTATCAGAAAGGCATCCATGTTTTGGAACATCTCTGAACTGGGGGTCTGAACAAGCAATAGATTGACATCCATGTTTGGAGAATCCGTAAACCGTTTTCAGAAGTTGGAGTTGAATAAGCAATAGAGTAGCATCCGTTGTTGGGAAGCGTCCGTAAACTGTTCTCAAAAGTTGCATCTGAACAAGCGATAGATTAACATCCGTTGTTGGGAAGAATCCGTAAGCTGTTTAAAGAAGTCCTGAAGTTGAATGAGCAACAGAGCAACATCCGTTGTTGGGAAGCGTCCGTAAACTGTTTTGAAAAGTCTTGAAGTGGAGAAGGAACCGGTGTAAGGTTTCCTGATGATGAGTCCGTGTAAAACTGCATCTGGGTTTGAAGAGGAACCGGTGTAGGGTTTCCTGATGATGAGTCCGTGTAAAACTGCATCTGAATGAATCTGGAATAAGTATCAGAATTTCGCAGTGTTTGGGTCACATCTGAACTATTTCTAGAAAGAATCTCGGAAGATGATGATCTTTGTCTGTCGACTGATCTTACCTGAAAAGGTAAAGAGTTAGTTGTATGCAATGTCATGATGCATGATGCAATGTATGTTATCAATGTTTATGATATGAATGTGATGGATGCGCAAGTAAGCTGATGAGCTGTCTTGCTGAGGATAGATGAATCCTGGATGGCTGGAAACAGAAGAATCTTGACTGCTGCCGGGGAAAATAATTCCTTGACTGCTGCTGGGGAGGGCAAGAATCTTTGATCATAAGAAGTCCTGGGACCACTGTCGGGGAATCCGGAGCTTGGGTTGTATGCCAATCTACTGGGGAATTCCTGTCTTGAGGAGATCTTCACTGGAGAATATTCGAATATTCTGTGAGGAACTGAAAATGAGAGTCTTCACTCTGCTTGGGGATTGATAGTTGGAAGTTTTAGCTCCGCTGGGGATTTTGAATCTTGACTCTGAGGGGAGTTAGCTTCTGGAAGGCTCTCTGGCTGGGGGAAGTCGAGAATCTTGAGAGTTTGAGAAGGAACCGGTGTAGGGTTGCTTCATGATGAGTCCGTGTAAAACTGCATCTGGGTTTTGAGAAGGAACCGGTGTAGGGTTGCTTCATGATGAGTCCGTGTAAAACTGCATCTGGATGAATCTGGAATAAGTATCAGAATGTCGCCGTGTCTGGGTCACATCTGAACTATCTCTGGAAGGGAATCTGAATAAGTTATGGAATGTCGCCATCTCTGGGTCACATCTTGAACTATTTCTGGAAGGAAATCTTGAATAAGTTATAGAATGTCGCCAAATCAGGGTCACATCTGAAACTATCTCTAGATGGAAATCTTGAATAAGTTATAGAATGTCGCCAAATCAGGGTCACATCTGAAACTATCTCTAGAAGGAAATCTGAATAAGTTGTAGAATGTCGCCATCTCTGGGTCACATCTTGAACTATCTCTAGAATGAAATCTTGAATAAGTTATAGAATGTCGCCAAATCAGGGTCACATCTGAAACTATCTCTAGAAGGAAATTTGAATAAGTTGTAGAATGTCGCCATCTCTGGGTCACATCTTGAACTATCTCTAGAATGAAATCTTGAATAAGTTATAGAATGTCGCCAAATCAGGGTCACATCTGAAACTATCTCTAGATGGAAATCTCGATGAGTTATAGAATGTCACCGAATCAGCGTCACATCTGAAACTATCTCTAGATGGAAATATTGAATAAGTTGTAGAATGTCGCCAAATCAGGGTCACATCTGAAACTATCTCTAGAAGGAAATCTGAATAAGTTGTAGAATGTCTCCAAATCAGGGTCACATCTGAAACTATCTCTAGATGGAAATCTTGAATAAGTTATAGAATGTCGCCAAATCAGGGTCACATCTGAAACTATCTCTAGAAGGAAATCTGAATAAGTTGTAGAATGTCGCCATCTCTGGGTCACATCTTGAACTATCTCTAGAATGAAATCTTGAGTAAGTTATAGAATGTCGCCAAATCTTGGGTCACATCTGAAACTATCTGGAAGCAAATCTGAATGAGTTATAGAATGTCGCCAAATCTTGGGTCACATCTTGAACTATATCTGGAAGGAAATTCTGAATGAGTTGTAGAATGTCGCCAAATCAGGGTCACATCTGAAACTATCTCTAGATGGAAATCTTGAATAAGTTGTAGAATGTCGCCAAATCAGGGTCACATATGAAACTATCTCTAGAAGGAAATCTGAATAAGTTGTAGAATGTCGCCATCTCTGGGTCACATCTTGAACTATCTCTAGAATGAAATCTTGAATAAGTTATAGAATGTCTCCAAATCAGGGTCACATCTGAAACTATCTCTAGATGGAAATCTTGAATAAGTTGTAGAATGTCGCCAAATCAGGGTCACATCTGAAACTATTTCTAGATCTTAATTTTTTTGAGGGTCAGAAATTGGGAGTTTTAATTGCCCGTTATTCTGTTGGTGGTTGCAATTTCCAGCAGGTGATGAAGGAATCATTGAACACTCTTGACATTTGAATGCCCCAAGTGATGGTGAGGGAAACTTGCCCCAAGTTAATCTGTAATTGAGAGATTTTGTTGAAATCTTGACTGGACTCCCCCAGGTTAACTGAATTTTGAAAGATCTGTTGAAACCTTGACTAGTCTGCCCCAGGTTAATTGAATGGTGACATGTCATGCCCCTTGTTGATAGGAGACTTGTCGTTGGAAGTGTCATCCTTTTTGAAGTGATTTTACTCACTGAGAGAGTTTTCGTTCCTCCGAACATTCGCTGTATGAATTTCTTCGCTGTCAAACAAATAGCCAAATGCGAACAGTGATATTCAAGCAATGCAAAGTTTATGTTTGTCTCGAAGTTTTGAAAAATGCGTTTTTTTAGCAGAAAACTTTTTATAAGCCAATTCAACACAAGATTTTGGAGCAAAGCCTTATAGGAGTCAGGATACCTTTGGTAACAGTATGCTTTCGAACTAACCCATGCTTCAATTAGGACTTTTTAAGGGTTGTAACGTGGCTTGGTTCACGGTTTAAGAAACAAAGGATAAAGGCTCAAAGTATATTTGTACCCGCCCGCTCTTCGTGATGTTCTTCAACCCTAAGCTCAGTTAATTGTGCGTCGCACTCTATCCGAGTTTGGAACGACTTTTGAGTGATGGTTCACCAGTTGAGTTTGGGAGACAGTCATCATCTCCTTTTTCTTTTTCAACATTTTTCATGTTGTTGAGGATTTGTAATGACCTCTCTATTTTGATTTTGATTTGTTATCCCTAACTTTTGCCTGACTGTCTCTGTTTTTGAGACCACAGTCAGTGGGATGCCCCAGCTTTCTTAAGCCTCCTTTACAGGTTTTGGCTTGGTGGGCTTTTCTCTTTTGAGAGATCGACTGCCTAGGTGATAGGGAACCATCACTGTCTTTTGATTCCAGAGGAATGCTTTTTGACGTCGTTCGTTGTGTTATGAACTAAGAGTTTGCGACTTTAACGCGCACCTTTTTGAATTAACTGAGAGACTACCCTGCCCCAGGTTTATATCAAAGGTTTTGATTGTTTAGAACAAAAAACTCCTACTTCTTTGGCTCGAAGGGGTTGACTAGGGATTATCTTCCTTATAACTCCAGTGTTTGGGAATTGAATGAAATTCCTGTACATCATCAGCAAGGTCTGTTCAAAAGCATACTGTATGAGATTATGGTATCGTTTCGTCATCCTCCCTCTAAAGGCTTGCAGCTTTTTATCAAGAGTTAAAATATCATAAAGAAAACATAAGAGTAGTGAAAACGAATGGATGAATTCAAGACAAACATATGCAATGCATTAATGAAACAGAGTTTGACATTAACAGATAATTGTTTGAATAACAAAGAAGTTACAACTTGGAAATTCAAAGAAACAAAGACGCTCTCAATGATTTGGCATAGGAGCAGTGATCACACTTGGAGGGTCAAAACTTGATCTCCTTGGCATCAATCAAGTCTTGAATCTGGTTCTTCAAAGTCCAACAGTTGTCGGTGCCATGCCCAGGGCTGTCAGAATGGTAGGCACATCTCTCATTTGAGTCGTACTTGGAAGAGGAAGTATCAGGATTTTGAGGAGGATCCTTCAGCGTGATCAACTTCAACTCCAGCAACTGTTGCAATGCTTGAGACAAAGGCATGTTGATGTCAGTGTACTGCCTTTCTTGATATCTCACCCTACGTCTCTTGCCCTGTTTTTGTTGAACAGTCGTGGGATCAGAGATCAGGATTGCCCCAGCATGTTGATCAAGACGACTCTTTTGACCAGTCACTGCATCAGACTTTTTCTTCCCATTGTAGGGGATTTTCTGAACATCAGAGGGAGTAGCTCCTTGGACCTTTCCACTTTTGATGCCCGCTTCGACCCTTTCGCCGGTCAGTATCAGCTCGATGAACCTGGCTGAGGAGCTTCCAATCAGGTGATTGAAGAAAGGCCCTGTCAAAGTTCCCATGAAGATGTCAATCAACTCTCTGTCAGTTAAAAGGGGTTGCACCCTACCAGCCAGATCTCTCCATTTTTGAGCGTACCCTTTGAAGTTCTCGTCAGAACCCATGGTCATGTTCTGCAATTGCACACGAGTTGGTGCAAGATCAGCATTGTACTGATATTGTTTGTAAAAGGCAGTAGCCAGGTCCCCCCAGGTGTGGATGCGAGAACTCTCCAATTGATAGAACCACTCGAGTTGAGTCCCTACCAGGATTTCTTGGAAGAAATGGATCCAAAGCTTTGGATCAGCTGTCTATGGTTGAATCTTGCGGACATAAGATCTTAGATGCATCTGAGGGCAAGAGACTCCATCGTACAGACCAAAGGTAGGGATTTTGAACTTTGGCGGAATGACCAATCTAGGAACCAAACCCAAGTCTCCTAAGTCCAAGCCAGGTATTTGTTGGATCTCCATAGCATTGAGGAGATCCTCCAACTCTTTGTACTTGTCATCGGCGAGAGGGTATTGTTCCTCGGAGTAGTCAGCTTCCTCAGTCTCCAAATTGTGGTCTTCTTTAAGACTGCCCCCCTTGTTTTTGAGAAGGATAGCTTTCAGATCTTCTTGCCCTTTACCCATAGCCAGCAGCATTTGTTGGAATTGAGCATTTTGAGCTTGGAGATCTTTCACCGTTTGTTCCATATCCATCTTACTGAAATAAACAGTAGGAAGATAAGGAGACCTGTATGGGAGAAACCTGTTATGCAATGATATGTATGATATATATGCAATGTTTTCAAGGATCTCTTGGGGTAAACACAAGAGAAAGTTAGAGGTTGAACTTTGGTCTTCGATTGGAGAACTTTGCCACGGTGGATGTCTTTCCACGAGAATCAAGCTCACCAAGTCAAGTGGGTCATAGCCCCTGATTCAAGTTGTTGCACTTGATCTTTGGTTGGAGAACTTTGCACCGGCGGATGTCTTTCCACTAGAATCAAGCTCACCATGTCAAGTGGGTCATAGCCCCTGATTCAAGTTGTTGCACTTGATCTTTGATGGCATTTGTTTAGAGGAGAAAACCTCTTGCCCTTTGGTAGACGTCTGGTTCAACGTAACCCTGCATCAAAAGAACCCTCGAGATCCTTGAAATGGTTATTGAAAAATGCTATGGTATGATGTTATGATGTTATGTACATGTATGTAGAAGCAAGTGAGTGTATATATAGGTAATCATATTCACACAAAGCAAACAAGTCCTTAGGTTTAGGCTTTCATGGGGTTTGTAGGTAAGTACCCTCTTGAAGTCAGTTGGCGCATCCTGTCCTAGAAATAGAAACCGGGTTCTAAGGAGCTCAATATCATTGGATTGTTTTCTGTGTTCATTGTTTTGATTTAGCCACTTAACTGGCGACCAAAATATTCCAAGAAAACAACCCTCAATGAGTGTAGTATCGAGTATCTACCAACTTCGGACTGCACCAAAGTCGGTCATCTCACTACCCCTAAGAAGGCTAAGATGGTCAATTAAGGTTCTAAGAGTTCGTTAGTGCTTCACGACATCACTCAGCGGCCCCGTACTCTCCTTGACTGAACTCAAGGGTTACCGGTACTCACAAATATGTCACACTAACATAGCTTACTGCTTCAACCGTGTCGGTATACCCCGCACAGTTCCCTCACAATTTTATTGCTATTTACCTAAAAAGATGCCCCAAATCCGGGTGTAGGATTTACAACAAACCCAAACAAGGACCAAAAAAGTAAAGCAAACAAGGCAATCAAGGCAAGAATATAAAGGTGATCTAAACCCTAAGGTAACCCCACTTTTAAGTTTAAATCCCCAGCAGAGTCGCCAGTTCTGTGATACGGTGGGAGAACTGACTTGAGTTTTGCGTTTTGTATTCGCACTTGTTCGGTTTAGCAAGAGTCGCCACCGACTTTTTATTTTATCCTAAAGGAAAGGTTAAAAAGCACAGGAAAAACCTTTTGAGATGTTTCGTGGGTTCGGGGGGTAGATTATGAAAAGGGAAGGTATTAGCACCCTTTTCATCCATGGTTATCCATGGGCTCTTAGTTACTTGGTTTTAGATCACTTGACTTTGATTTTTCAATTGCTTTGAAATTGTGGTGTGTGTGTTTTGAAAAATGTTTTGAAATAGACGCCTTTGTTTCGGCAACCATCGTAATGACTCGTGTTTGAGTATATACGAAGGTGTGTATCTTTTCGAAAAGATGTTTCAAATGTTTTTTGAAAGTTTGTTTTGAAAGTGTTTGTGGAGAGTGGTTTGAAAAGTAGGCAAGTGTTTTTGCAAGTTTGTTAAGTAACTAAGAGTTTGTCTACCCCTATTGTACTCAAAGGTTTTTCTCATGTTTTAACCCTTTTAAACAATTTTGTTCCACCATTGTATTTGGTGGGCAATCTTGCGTTAGGATGTTTTAACGGGACGAGCGCGGGTCATCGTATGGACCATGAATGCAATGGTTCCAAGTGTCTTTGGCAATTTGCTTGAAGGGACTATGATCATTTTTGATTAGGCAACTTTCGAAAGCGTCATCGAGGGACTTATGATCATTTGAATTGTTTTGCCAAAAAACTCAACGTGCAAGCATGGCCCATTTTGGAAGGCAACAAGCGGGATTACCCTAGGGGTGCAAGTGTGATTGTGTATTGATTTCATGTATTTGTCTTTGTATTAGGTTATCTAGCGTTTGATTTTATGTACATACAAACCCTAGGTCTAACCATGGTATAATTCGAAAGCGATAAATTGCGGGAATTTAAAGTCCTAAACTATTACAAATGAGTATCCGGGGATGGGGGTACAATTATTTACAAATGGGGGATGAGACTTATAGGAGAGTAGTATCCAATAATTTACAACCAAATCGAATGGCAATCGCAAATGTAATGTGTATCAAATGTACAAGATAAGCAAGTGTAAATGCATCAATGTATTTGTGTATTGTAAATGTGTAAGTGTATGTGTAAATGTATGAGGTTTATATACGAGTTGAGATGTGAACTTAATGAAAAATTAAGTGTTTTGTTTATTTAATTTTGTATTCTCGTATTTTGTTAATATGTACAAAATAAAACTTAATAAAAGAAAAGAAAATGTTTTAAGTTCTATCTTATGTATTAATGTTTTATGTTAGTATTTTTTATGTACAAAGAAGAGATCTTTTAAGAAAAGAAAAAGAAAATGTTTTAAGCTTTTAGAGAAAATTATCATTTATACATTTTTGGTTTATGTACAAAAGGGTATTAAGTAAAAATTTTTTAAAAAAAAGGAATATTATTTAAGTTAGAAAAATGTTATTTCTATATACTCCTAAATATATAACAAAAGTATTAATAGACATTTATTAAAAAAGGAATTTTAATTGTATCATTCTTTTTATTTTAAAAAAAAAGCGTTAGTGTGGATTAGTTTTAAAAAGAAATGAATGGGCCTGGGTAGAATTTGTCTAGCCCAAACAAAAGGGCAGAATAAAAGAAAACAAAGGGGGGTGCGTTTGGAAAAAAGAAAATGGGCTTAGGCGTGTTAGAAAGGGCAAAGGCCCAAGGGTTTCACAACGTTGCAAGGGTTTGAAATGGTTTTGTGTCATTAGGATTTTTAGGGTTACAGAGGCGCGGCGCCGTTCGTCCTTGTTCCTCCTCGTTCTCGCTGAGTCAACGTTTCTGAACGCGATTTTCCGTCCCTGTTGCCAGGCCACCCAGCGCCACCTCTGGCTCCTTCCCTCTCCATGGTTGGACCAAGCCAAAACGCGAAAAGGTAACGATTTCGCCCTCTTTATGTCTTAGGTCTTTAGGGATTGCACGATTTTAACCTTTCATATACTGATTCCATGATTATTATTATGTTTTGTATGAGGTGTGAGAAGAAGGAGTAGAAAAATACTACCTTTGTAGATATCGTGGCCTGGAGAGGAGGAGAGAGCTGGATTCGGAGGTGCTTTAGGCGGCCGGAGACGGAGGCTTTGGTGATGATGCGCGCTTTGCTTGGAAACCCTGGTATTCTGTATTTTTGCCTTTTTGTGTGTTGGTTCAATGATGATGTTTGAGAACCTTAGTTTGATATCACTTCTTTTCTTCTTCTTCTTCTTGTTGGCTTCTGAGTTGCCTGTGTAATGGCTTGATGCCTTTGATATGCTATTGAATGTGTTGTGCCCTATGATGAGGCTACCTCTGAGGGCCTGGTTGGTTCGAAAGTTTTTTTGTATATTTGATGCTTGCCTCTGTGTATTATGGTGTTGAGATATTGATGATGATATGTTTGCCCTGAATATGCTTGTTGGTATTGAGTATTGAATGCTATTGTGTTTGATTTGTGTGCTTGCCCAATGATGAAATTTTCTGAAGGCTTGTGTTGGTTTGGAAGCTGGTTTTGGAAAGGGCTTGACAGTTTGATGCTTTTGTGGCTTCACATTGTCTTGAAAGGGCTGGCCTAGGCTTGCAAGCTTGGTATGAGTTTGAACTGTTTGCTTTGGGTTGGTTCTGGTTCGACAGTGGAAGCTTGAGGGCTTTGTCTTTACAGTTTGAGGTGTTGGGTGTTGGTGAGGTTTGGATATGCTTGTTTAGGCTGTGGTATTTTGGTTATTTGTTTTTGGTTGGTAACAGGTCTGGTGTTAGGCTTTAGCAGGTTTGTATAGAGGTTGTGACACAGGTTTACAAGCAGGTTCAGGACTTGTGTTTACTGAGTTTAAACACAGGTTTTAGGCTGGACAGATCTGGGCTTTGGCTTGCTGTTGAAGCAGGTTAAAGGCGTTTGTGAGGTTTGGAGCTTAGGCTTCAAGCTTGTGGAGGCAGTTTACAATGTTTTTTGTCTTACAGTTTGAAAATTTTCTTTGTGATATTTTTTTGCCCCCCTCGAACTGTGTTATCTCAGTTTGTTTTATATCTCTCTTTCTTCAAGCCTAAAGCCTGTAAGCCCTATCTTCTTTTCCTCTTCTCTCTCTCCAGTACAGATTAAAGCATAAAATATTTGTTTAAAATTTGTCCTTTTACTGAAAAAGCACTGCTGGAAAATGATGACTTTTGAAGAGTTTTCTTGCAATAGTTGTTTTACACTGCATACTTTTATCTCTTTTTCCATATTTTCTGCTTCTTTGTGACAACATTTTGTACTTGTTTTGAATAGCCTTTTGATAGCTCTTTGGCAGCTTGTGGAAAGTTTGAAATTGGAACTCAGTTTGGACTTTGTTGGCCTAGTTCAGTTTGCCTTTTATCCATGGTTTAGAACTTTTGGAATTATGCAGCTTTTGACAAACTTGAACCATGAACTATGCAGTTTGTTTGACCATTTTGAAATTGTGCAATTACAACTTTTGTGCATTTCATGTCTTTTTCTTTTGCAAGCATCTTTCATCCCTCTTTGTGAACCGGGAGAAATCTCGTGATTTGCAGAGAGGGCAAACTGATTCCGGCCAGTTGCTTTTAATGATGAATTTTAAATGTGTATGCTCTTTTATTATTTTATCTGCTTTGACTTTTCTTTTGTTTCTTGTTTTTCTTGCAGATAAAATCAAATGAACAGAGGGAACATTGGATGGAAGATGAAGACTTAGGAATTAGGATAGTTTCAATTTAATTATTTGTAACATTATTATTATAAACAAGGATGTAAATAAATTTATAGTTGTTCAAATAATAGATTGTAACAAACCATTAAAGATGAATAAAAAATCCTCCTTTGATCAATTAATTCCTTTTATTTCCTTTCAATTGTTTAACTTAATTATTTGAATTTCTTAAATTAAAACAATTGGAAATAAATCCAATTATTCTGACTTTAGAAAAATGAAATAATTAATAAACATTCGGCGCTCCGAATTAAACATAACAATGCACAGTCAAATCAAACAAACATCCACATGTCCTTTTCCACTGATTAAATCCAACACTGCAAACTTAATCCAAATGCTTCAGTCCAAATTTCAGAGTAAACTGAAAAGAACTATAGACTTAATTCCTTCTGAGAAATATGCGCACAAAAACCCTGATTCTTGATTAAATGCCAAAGAAACGTCCGCTTGATCAAAACTTGAGCCAACTCAACCAAACTTCAGCGATCTGCCTGAACTGATTTAAAATCAAAGAAAACCCTAATTTTGTCTGACTGACAAGAAAAGTCTGTTTGACCGATTCTTGAGCCAGTATGAAGAATCAGGAAAAGTCCGAAGCTGTGATTTCTTGTGGAAAAAATACGAGGGCAAATATTGGGGTACAACACCTAATTATATAGTTTTAATTATTACGAACATATATGAAATATATGTCATTAATTAATAGTCTTTTAACTTAGTTTCTTAGTGATGAAGTAACTTAAAATTTGGTGATGGATAAGAAGAATAATATTGAAATTGTTTACATCTATTATAGCATAATACAATGTGAATATGGTGAATAAATTTACTATCTAAACTCATTATATAGTTTTAATTATTATGAACGTATATGAAATATATGTAATAAATTAATAGTCTTTTAACTTAGTTTCTTGGTGATAAAGTAACCTAAAATTTGGTGATGGATAAGAAGAATAATATTGAAATTATTTACATCTATTATACCATAATACAATAAGAATATGGTGAATAAATTAACTATCTAACCTCATTATATCGTTTTAATTGTTACGAACGTATATGAAATATATGTCATTAACTAATAGACTTTTAACTTTGTTTCTTAGTGATGAAGTAACCTAAAATTTGGTGATGGATAAGAAGAATAACATTGAAATTGTTTACATCTATTATACCATAATACAATATGAATATGGTGAATAAATTTACTATCTAACCACAATATATAGTTTTAATAGTTACGAACGTATATGAAATATATGTCATTAACTAATAGTCTTTTAACTTGGTTTCTTAGTGATGAAGTAACCTAAAATTTAGTGATGGATAAGAAGAATAATATTGAAATTGTTTACATCTATTATACCATAATACAATGTGAATACGGTGAATAAATATACTATCTAGCCTAATTATATAGTTATAATTATTACGAACATATATGAAATATATGTTATTAATTAATAGTCTTTTAAATTAGTTTCTTAGTAATGAAGTAACTTAAAATTTGGTGATGGATAAGAAGAATAATATTGAAATTGTTTATATCTGTTATACCATAATACAATGTGAATATGGTAAATAAATATACTATCAAGATTCATTGTTTAATTTTAATTTCTACGAACATATATGAAATATTTATTATTTAATAATAGCCTTTTAACTTAGTTTCTTAGTGATGAAGTAACCTAAAATTTGGTGATGGAGGAGAAGTAAAATATTGAAATTGTTTATATCTATTATAACATATTACAATGTGAATATGGTGAATAAATTTACTATCTAACCTCATTATATAGTTTTAATAATTACGAACATATATGAAATATATGTCATTAATTAATAGTCTTTTAACTTAGTTTCTTGGTGATAAAGTAACCTAAAATTTGGTGATGGATAAGAAGAATAATATTGAAATTGTTTACATCTATTATAACATAATAAAATGTGAATATGGTGAATAAATTTACTATCTAACCTCATTATATAGTTTTAATTGTTACGAACGTATATGAACTATTTGTCATTAACTAATAGTCTTTTAACTTGGTTTCTTAGTGATGAAGTAACCTAAAATTTGGTGATGGATAAGAAGAATAATATTGAAATTGTTTACATCTATTACAGCATAATACAATGTGAATATGGTGAATAAATTTACTATCTTACCTCATTATATAGTTACAATTATTATAAACGTATATGAAATATATGTCATAAATTAATAGTCTTTTAACTTAGTTTCTTGGTGATGAAGTAACCTAAAATTTGGTGATGGATAAGAAGATTAATATTGAAATTGTTTAAATCTATTATACCATAATACAATATGAATATGGTGAATAAATTTACTATCTAACCTCATTATATAGTTTTAATTATTATTAACTTATATGAAATACATGTCATAAATTAAAAGTGTTTCAACTTAGTTTCTTGGTGATAAAGTAACCTAAAATTTGGTGATGGATAAGAAGAATAATATTGAAATTATTTACATCTATTATATCATAATACAATATGAATATGGTGAATAAATTTACTATCTAACCTGATTATATCGTTTTAATTGTTACAAACATATATGAAATATATGTCATTAACTAATAGTCTTTTAACTTGGTTTCTTAGTGATGAAGTAACCTAAAATTTAGTGATGGATAAGAAGAATAATATTGAAATTGTTTACATCTATTATACCATAATACAATGTGAATACGGTGAATAAATTTACTATCTAGCCTAATTATATAGTTTTAATTATTACGAACGTATATGAAATATATGTCATTAACTAATAGTCTTTTAACTTGGTTTCTATGTGATGAAGTAACCTAAAATTTAGTGATGGATAAGTAGAATAATATTGAAGTTGTTTATATCTGTTATACCATAATACAATGTGAATACGGTGAATAAATATACTATCTAGCCTAATTATATAGTTTTAATTATTACGAAATATATGAAATATATGTCATTAATTAATAGTCTTTTAACTTAGTTTCTTAGTGATGAAATAACTTAAAATTTAGTGATGGATAAGAAGAATAATATTGAAATTCTTTACATCTATTATACCATAATACAATATGAATATGGTGAATTAATTTACTATCTAACCTCATAATATAGTTTTAATTGTTACGAACGTATATAAAATATATGTCATTAACTAAGGGTCTGTTAACTTAGTTTCTTAGTGATGAAGTAACCTAAAATTTGGTGATAGATAAGTAGAATAATATTAAAATTGTTTACATCTATTATAACATATTACATTGTGAATATGGTGAATAAATTTACTATCTAACCTCATTATATAGTTTTGATTATTATGAACATATATGAAATATATGTCATAAATTAATAGTCTTTGAACTTAGTTTCTTATTGATGAAGTAACCTAAAATTTGGTGATGGATAATAAGAATAATATTGAAATTGTTTACATCTATGATAACATATCAAAATGTGAATATGGTGAATAAGTTTACTATCTAACCTCATTATATAGTTTTAATTGTTACGAACGTATATGAAATATATGTCATTAACTAATAGTCTTTTAGCTTGGTTTCTTAGTGATGAAGTTACCTAAAATTTGGTGATGGATAAGAAGAATAATATTGAAATTGTTTACATCTATTACAGCATAATACAATGTGAATATGGTGAATAAATTTACTATCTTACCTCATTATATAGTTTTAATTATTATAAAAGTATATGAAATATATGTCATAAATTAATAGTCTTTTAACTTAGTTTCTTGGTGATGAAGTAACCTAAAATTTGGTGATGGATAAGAAAAATAATATTAAAATTATTTACATCTATTATACCATAATACAATATGAATATGGTGAATAAATTTACTATCTAACTTCATTATATCGTTTTAATTGTTACGATCGTATATGAAATATATGTCATTAACTAATAGTCTTTTAACTTGGTTTCTTAGTGATGAAGTAACCTAAAATTTAGTGATGGAAGAAGAATAATATTGAAATTGTTTACATCTATTATACCATAATACTATGTGAATACGGTGAATAAATTTACTATCTAGCCTAATTATATAGTTTTAATTATTACGAACATATATGAAATATATGTCATTAACTAATAGTCTTTTAACTTGGTTTCTTAGTGATGAAGTAACCTAAAATTTAGTGATGGATAAGAAGAATAATATTGAAGTTGTTTATATCTGTTATACCATAATACAATGTGAATATGGTGAATCAATATACTATCTAGCCTAATTATATAGTTTTAATTATTACGAACATATATGAAATATATGTCATTAATTAATAGTCTTTTAACTTAGTTTCTTAGTGATGAAGTAACTTAAATTTTGGTGATGGATAAGAATAATAATATTGAAATTGTTTATATCTGTTATAACATAATACAATGTGAATATGTTAAATAAATATACTATCAAGACTCATTGTATAATTTTTATTTCTACGAACATATATGAAATATTTGTCATTAAATAATAGCCTTTTAACTTAGTTTCTTAGTGATGAAGTAACCAAAAATTTGGTGATGGAGAAGAAGTAAAATATTGAAATTGTTTACATCTATTATACCATAATACAACGTGAATATGGTGAATAAATATACTATATAGATTCATTATATAGTTTTAATAATTACGAATGTTTATGAAATATATGACATTAATTAATAGTCTTTTTACTTAGTTTCTTGGTGATGAAGTAACCTAAAATTTGGTGATCGATAAGAAGAATAATATTGAAATTGTTTAAATCTCTTATACCGTAATACAATATGAATATGGTGAATAAATTTACTATCTAACCTAATTATATAGTTTTAATTGTTACGAACGTATATAAAATATATGTCATTAACTAATAGTCTTTTAACTTAGTTTCTTAGTGATGAAGTAACCTAAAATTTGGTGATGGATAAGAAGAAGAATATTAAAATTGTTTACATCTATTATAATATAATACAATGTGAATATGGTGAATAAATTTACTATTTAACCTCATTATATAGTTTTGATTATTATGAACGTATATGAAATATATGTCATAAATTAATAGTCTTTTAACGTAGTTTCTTATTGATGAAGTAACCTAAAATTTTGTGATGGATAATAAGAATAATATTGACATTGTTTACATATATTATAACATAATACAATGTGAATATGGTGAATAAATTTACTATTTAACCTCATTATATAGTTTTAATTGTTACGAACGTATATGAAATATATGTCATTAACTATTAGTCTTTTAACTTGGTTTCTTAGTGATGAAGTAACCTAAAATTTGGTGATGGATAAGAAGAATAATATGGAAATTTGTTAACATCTATTATACCATAATACAATGTGAATATGGTGAATAAATTTACTATCTAACCTCATTATATAGTGTTAATTATTATGAACGTATATGAAATATATGTCATAAATTAATAGTCTTTTAACTTAGTTTCTTGGTGATGAAGTAACCTAAAATTTGGTGATGGATAAGAAGAATAATATTGAAATTATTTACATCTATTATACCATAATACAATATGAATATGGTGAATAAATTTACTATCTAACCTCATTATATCATTTTAATTGTTACGAACGTATATGAAATATATGTCATTAACTAATAGTCTTTTAACTTGGTTTCTTAGTGATGAAGTAACCTAAAATTTAGTGCTGGATAAGAATAATAATATTGAAATTGGTTACATCTATTATACCATAATACAATGTGAATACGTTGAATAAATTTACTATCTAGCCTAATTATATAGTTTTAATTATTACGAACATATATGAAATATATGTCATTAACTAATAGTCTTTTAACTTGGTTTCTTAGTGATGAAATAACCTAAAATTTAGGGATGGATAAGAGGAATAATATTGAAGTTGTTTATATCTGTTATACCATAATACAATGTGAATACGGTGAATAAATATACTATCTAGCCTAATTATATAGTTTTAATTATTACGAACATATATGAAATATATGTCATTAATTAATAGTCTTTTAACTTAGTTTCTTAGTGATGAAGTAACTTAAAATTTGGCGATGGATAAGAAGAAGAATATTGAAATTGTTTATATCTGTTATAACATAATACAATGTGAATATGGTAAATAAATATACTATCAAGACTCATTGTATAATTTTAATTTCTACGAACATATATGAAATATTTGTCATTAAATAATAGCCTGTTAACTTAGTTTCTTAGTGATGAAGTAACCAAAAATTTGGTGATGGAGAAGAAGTAAAATATTGAAATTGTTTACATCTATTATACCATAATACAATGTGAATATGGTGAATAAATATGCTATCTAGATTCATTATATAGTTTTAATAATTACGAATGTATATGAAATATATGTCATTAATTAATAGTCTTTTTACTTAGTTTCTTGGTGATGAAGTAACCTAAAATTTGGTGATCGATAAGAAGAATAATATTGAAATTGTTTAAATCTATTATACCATAATACAATATGAATATGGTGAATAAATTTACTATCTAACCTCATTATATAGTTTTAATTGTTACGAACGTATATAAAATATATGTCATTAACTAATAGTCTTTTAACTTAGTTTCTTAGTGATGAAGTAACCTAAAATTTGGTGATGGATAAGAAGAATAATATTAAAATTGTTTACATCTATTATAACATAATACAATGTGAATATGGTGAATAAATTTACTATCTAACCTCATTATATAGTTTTGATTATTATGAACGTATATGAAATATATGTCATAAATTAATAGTCTTTGAACTTAGTTTCTTATTGATGAAGTAACCTAAAATTTGGTGATGGATAATAAGAATAATATTGAAATTGTTTACATCTATTATAACATATCAAAATGTGAATATGGTGAATAAGTTTACTATCTAACCTCATTATATAGTTTTAATTGTTACGAACGTATATGAAATATATGTCATTAACTAATAGTCTTTTAGCTTGGTTTCTTAGTGATGAAGTTACCTAAAATTTGGTGATGGATAAGAAGAATAATATTGAAATTGTTTACATCTATTATACCATAATACAATGTGAATATGGTGAATAAATTTACTATCTAACCTCATTATATAGTTTTAATTATTATGAACGTATATGAAATATATGTCATAAATTAATAGTCTTTTAACTTAGTTTCTTGGTGATGAAGTAACCTAAAATTTGGTGATGGATAAGAAGAATAATTATGAAATTATTTACATCTATTATACAATAATACAATATGAATATGGTGAATAAATTTACTATCTAACCTCATTATATCATTTTAATTGTTACGAACGTATATGAAATATATGTCATTAACTAATAGTCTTTTAACTTGGTTTCTTAGTAAGTAACCTAAAATTTAGTGATGGATAAGAAGAATAATATTGAAATTGTTTACATCTATTATACCATAATACAATGTGAATATGGTGAATAAATTTACTATCTAGCTTAATTATATAGTTTTAATTATTACGAACATATATGAAATATATGTCATTAACTAATAGTCTTTTAACTAGGTTTCTTAGTGATGAAGTAACCTAAAATTTAGTGATGGATAAGAATAATAATATTGAAGTTGTTTATATCTGTTATACCATAATACAATGTGAATACGGTGAATAAATATACTATATAGCCTAATTATATAGTTTTAATTATTACGAACATATATGAAATATATGTCATTAATTAATAGTCTTTTAACTTAGTTTCTTAGTGATGAAGTAACTAAAAATTTGGTGATGGTTAAGAAGAATAATATTGAAATTGTTTACATCTATTATACCATAATACAATATGAATATGGTGAATAAATTTGCTGTCTAACCTCATTATATAGTTTTAATTGTTACGAACGTATATAAAATATATGTCATTAACTAAGAGTCTGTTAACTTAGTTTCTTAGTGATGAAGTAACCTAAAATTTGGTGATGGATAAGAAGAATAATATTAAAATTGTTTACATCTATTATAACATAATACAATGAATAAGGTGAATAAATTTACTATCTAACCTCATTATATAGTTTTGATTATTATGAACATATATGAAATATATGTCATAAATTAATAGTCTTTTAACTTAGTTTCTTATTGATGAAGTAACCTAAAATTTGGAGATGGATAATAAGAATAATATTGAAATTGTTTACATCTATTATAACATAATAAAATGTGAATATGGTGAATAAATTTACTATCTAACCTCATTATATAGTTTTAATTGTCACGAACGTATATGAAATATATGTCATTAACTAATAGTCTTTTAACTTGGTTTCTTAGTGATGAAGTAACCTAAAATTTGGTGATGGATAAGAAGAATAATATTGAAATTGTTTACATCTATTACAGCATAATACAATGTGAATATGGTGAATAAATTTACTATCTTACCTCATTATATAGTTTTAATTATTTTAAACGTATATGAAATATATGTCATAAATTAATAGTCTTTTAACTTAGTTTCTTGGTGATGAAGTAACCTAAAATTTGGTGATGAATAATAAGAATAATATTGACATTGTTTACATCTATTATACCATAATACAATATGAATATGGTGAATAAATTTACTATCTAACTTCATTATATCGTTTTAATTGTTACGATTGTATATGAAATATATGTCTTTAACTAATAGTCTTTTAACTTGGTTTCTTAGTGATGAAGTAACCTAAAATTTAGTGATGGATAAGAAGAATAATATTGAAGTTGTTTATATCTGTTATACCATAATACAATGTGAATACGGTGAATAAATATACTATCTAGCCTAATTATATAGTTTTAATTATTAAGAACATATATGAAATATATGTCATTAATTAATAGTCTTTTAACTTAGTTTCTTAGTGATGAAGTAACTTAAAATTTGGCGATGGATAAGAAGAATAATATTGAAATTGTTTATATCTGTTATAACATAATACAATGTGAATATGGTAAATAAATATACTATCAAAACTCATTGTATAATTTTAATTTCTACGAACAATTATGAAATTTTTGTCATTAAATAATAGCCTTTTAACTTAGTTTCTTAGTGATGAAGTAACCAAAAATTTGGTGATGGAGAAGAAGTAAAATATTGAAATTGTTTACATATATTATACCATAATACAATGTGAATATGGTGAATAAATATGCTATCTAGATTCATTATATAGTTTTAATAATTACGAATGTATATGAAATATATGTCATTAATTAATAGTCTTTTTACTTAGTTTCTTGGTGATGAAGTAACCTAAAATTTGGTGATCGATAAGAAGAATAATATTGAAATTGTTTAAATCTATTATACCATAATACAATATGAATATGGTGAATAAATTTACTATCTAACCTCATTAGATAGTTTTAATTGTTACGAACGTATATACAATATATGGCATTAACTAATAGTCTTTTAACTTAGTTTCTTAGTGATGAAGTAAACTAAAATTTGGTGATGGATAAGAAGAATAATATTAAAATTGTTTACATCTATTATAACATAATACAATGTGAATATGGTGAATAAATTTACTATCTAACCTCATTATATAGTTTTGATTATTATGAACGTATATGAAATATATGTCATAAATTAATAGTCTTTTAACGTAGTTTCTTATTGATGAAGTAACCTAAAATTTGGTGATGGATAATAAGAATAATATTGACATTGTTTACATATATTATAACATAATACAATGTGAATATGGTGAATAAATTTACTATCTAACCTCATTATATAGTTTTAATTATTACGAACCTATATGAAATACATGTCATTAACTATTAGTCTTTTAACTTGGTTTCTTGGTGATGAAGTAACATAAAATTTGGTGATGGATAAGAAGAATAATATTGAAATTGTTTACATCTATTATACCATAATACAATGTGAATATGGTGAATAAATTTACTATCTAACCTCATTATATAGTTTTAATTATTATGAACGTATATGAAATATATGTCATAAATTAATAGTCTTTTAACTTAGTTTCTTGGTGATGAAGTAACCTAAAATTTGGTGATGGATAAGAAGAATAATATTGAAATTATTTACATCTATTATACCATAATACAATATGAATATGGTGAATAAATTTACTATCTAACCTCATTATATCGTTTTAATTGTTACGAACATATATGAAATATATGTCATTAACTAATAGTCTTTTAACTTGGTTTCTTAGTAAGTAACCTAAAATTTAGTGATGGATAAGAAGAATAGTATTGAAATTGTTTACATCTATTATACCATAATACAATGTGATATGGTGAATAAATTTACTATCTAGCCTAATTATATAGTTTTAATTATTACGAACATATATGAAATATATGTCATTAACTAATAGTCTTTTAACTAGGTTTCTTAGTGATGAAGTAACCTAAAATTTAGTGATGGATAAGAAGAATAATATTGAAGTTATTTATATCTGTTATACCATAATACAATGTGAATACGGTGAATAAATATACTATCTAGCCTAATTATATAGTTTTAATTATTAAGAACATATATGAAATATATGTCATTAATTAATAGTCTTTTAACTTAGTTTCTTAGTGATGAAGTAACTTAAAATTTGGCGATGGATAAGAAGAATAATATTGAAATTGTTTATATCTGTTATAACATAATACAATGTGAATATGGTAAATAAATATACTATCAAAACTCATTGTATAATTTTAATTTCTACGAACAATTATGAAATTTTTGTCATTAAATCATAGCCTTTTAACTTAGTTTCTTAGTGATGAAGTAACCAAAAATTTGGTGATGGAGAAGAAGTAAAATATTGAAATTGTTTACATATATTATACCATAATACAATGTGAATATGGTGAATAAATATGCTATCTAGATTCATTATATAGTTTTAATAATTACGAATGTATATGAAATATATGTCATTAATTAATAGTCTTTTTACTTAGTTTCTTGGTGATGAAGTAACCTAAAATTTGGTGATCGATAAGAAGAATAATATTGAAATTGTTTAAATCTATTATACCATAATACAATATGAATATGGTGAATAGATTTACTATCTAACCTCATTATATAGTTTTAATTGTTACGAACGTATATACAATATATGTCATTAACTAATAGTCTTTTAACTTAGTTTCTTAGTGATGAAGTAAACTAAAATTTGGTGATGGATAAGAAGAATAATATTAAAATTGTTTACATCTATTATAACATAATACAATGTGAATATGGTGAATAAATTTACTATCTAACCTCATTATATAGTTTTGATTATTATGAACGTATATGAAATATATGTCATAAATTAATAGTCTTTTAACGTAGTTTCTTATTGATGAAGTAACCTAAAATTTGGTGATGGATAATAAGAATAATATTGACATTGTTTACATATATTATAACATAATACAATGTGAATATGGTGAATAAATTTACTATCTAACCTCATTATATAGTTTTAATTATTACGAACCTATATGAAATACATGTCATTAACTATTAGTCTTTTAACTTGGTTTCTTGGTGATGAAGTAACATAAAATTTGGTGATGGATAAGAAGAATAATATTGAAATTGTTTACATCTATTATACCATAATACAATGTGAATATGGTGAATAAATTTACTATCTAACCTCATTATATAGTTTTAATTATTATGAACGTATATGAAATATATGTCATAAATTAATAGTCTTTTAACTTAGTTTCTTGGTGATGAAGTAACCTAAAATTTGGTGATGGATAAGAAGAATAATATTGAAATTATTTACATCTATTATACCATAATACAATATGAATATGGTGAATAAATTTACTATCTAACCTCATTATATCGTTTTAATTGTTACGAACATATATGAAATATATGTCATTAACTAATAGTCTTTTAACTTGGTTTCTTAGTAAGTAACCTAAAATTTAGTGATGGATAAGAAGAATAATATTGAAATTGTTTACATCTATTATACCATAATACAATGTGATATGGTGAATAAATTTACTATCTAGCCTAATTATATAGTTTTAATTATTACGAACATATATGAAATATATGTCATTAACTAATAGTCTTTTAACTAGGTTTCTTAGTGATGAAGTAACCTAAAATTTAGTGATGGATAACAAGAATAATATTGAAGTTGTTTATATCTGTTATACCATAATACAATGTGAATACGGTGAATAAATATACTATATAGCCTATTTATATAGTTTTAATTATTACGAACATATATGAAATATATGTCATAAATTAATAGTCTTTTAACGTAGTTTCTTATTGATGAAGTAACCTAAAATTTGGTGATGGATAATAAGAATAATATTGACATTGTTTACATATATTATAACATAATACAATGTGAATTTGGTGAATAAATTTACTATCTAACCTCATTATATAGTTTTAATTGTTACGAACGTATATGAAATACATGTCATTAACTATTAGTCTTTTAACTTGGTTTCTTAGTGATGAAGTAACCTAAAATTTGGTGATGGATAAGAAGAATAATATTGAAATTGTTTACATCTATTATACCATAATGCAATGTGAATATGGTAAATAAATTTACTATCTAACCTCATTATATAGTTTTAATTATTATGAACGTATATGAAATATATGTCATAAATTAATAGTCTTTTAACTTAGTTTCTTGGTGATGAAGTAACCTAAAATTTGGTGATGGATAGGAAGAATAATATTGAAATTATTTACATCTATTATACCATAATACAATATGAATATGTTGAATAAATTTACTATCTAACCTCATTATATCGTTTTAATTGTTACGAACGTATATGAAATATATGTCATTAACTAATAGTCTTTTAACTTGGTTTCTTAGTAAGTAACCTAAAATTTAGTGATGGATAAGAAGAATAATATTGAAGTTGTTTATATCTGTTATACCATAATACAATGTGAATACGGTGAATAAATATACTATCTAGCCTAATTATATAGTTTTAATTATTACGAACATATATGAAATATATGTCATTAATTAATAGTCTTTTAACTTAGTTTCTTAGTGATGAAGTAACTTAAAATTTGGCGATGGATAAGAATAATAATATTGAAATTGTTTATATCTGTTATAACATAATACAATGTGAATATGGTAAATAAATATACTATCAAGACTCATTGTATAATTTTAATTTCTACGAACATATATGAAATATTTGTCATTAAATAATAACCTTTTAACTTAGTTTCTTAGTGATGAAGTAACCAAAAATTTGGTGATGGAGAAGAAGTAAAATATTGAAATTGTTTACATCTATTATACCATAATACAATGTGAATATGGTGAATAAATATGCTATCTAGATTCATTATATAGTTTTAATAATTACGAATGTATATGAAATATATGTCATTAATTAATAGTCTTTTTACTTAGTTTCTTGGTGATGAAGTAACCTAAAATTTGGTGATCGATAAGAAGAATAATATTGAAATTGTTTAAATCTATTATACCATAATACAATATGAATATGGTGAATAAATTTACTATCTAACCTCATTATATAGTTTTAATTGTTACGAACGTATATAAAATATATGTCATTAACTAATAGTCTTTTAACTTAGTTTCTTAGTGATGAAGTAACCTAAAATTTGGTGATGGATAAGAAGAATAATATTAAAATTGTTTACATCTATTATAACATAATACAATGTGAATATGGTGAATAAATTTACTATCTAACCTCATTATATAGTTTTGATTATTATGAACGTATATGAAATATATGTCATAAATTAATAGTCTTTTAACGTAGTTTCTTTTTGATGAAGTAACCTAAAATTTGGTGATGGATAATAAGAATAATATTGACATTGTTTACATATATTATAACATAATACAATGTGAATATGGTGAATAAATTTACTATCTAACCTCATTATATAGTTTTAATTGTTACGAACGTATATGATATACATGTCATTAACTATTAGTCTTTTAACTTGGTTTCTTAGTGATGAAGTTACCTAAAATTTGGTGATGGATAAGAAGAATAATATTGAAATTGTTTACATCTATTATACCATAATACAATGTGAATATGGTGAATAAATTTACTATCTAACCTCATTATATAGTTTTAATTATTATGAACGTATATGAAATATATGTCATAAATTAATAGTCTTTTAACTTAGTTTCTTGGTGATGAAGTAACCTAAAATTCCGTGATGGATAAGAAGAATAATATTGAAATTATTTACATCTATTATACCATAATACAATATGAATATGGTAAATAAATTTACTATCTAACCTCATTATATCGTTTTAATTGTTACGAACGTATATGAAATATATGTCATTAACTAATAGTCTTTTAACTTGGTTTCTTAGTAAGTAACCAAAAATTTAGTAATGGATAAGAAGAATAATATTGAAATTGTTTACATCTATTATACCATAATACAATGTGAATATGGTGAATAAATTTACTATCTAGCTTAATTATATAGTTTTAATTATTACGAACATATATGAAATATATGTCATTAACTAATAGTCTTTTAACTAGGTTTCTTAGTGATGAAGTAACCTAAAATTTAGTGATGGATAAGAATAATAATATTGAAGTTGTTTATATCTGTTATACCATAATACAATGTGAATACGGTGAATAAATATACTATATAGCCTATTTATATAGTTTTAATTATTACGAACATATATGAAATATATGTCATTAATTAATAGTCTTTTAACTTAGTTTCTTAGTGATGAAGTAACTTAAAATTTGGTGATGGTTAAGAAGAATAATATTGAAATTGTTTACATCTATTATACCATAATACAATATGAATATGGTGAATAAATTTACTGTCTAACCTCATTATATAGTTTTAATTGTTACGAAAGTTTTTTTGTATATTTGATGCTTGCCTCTGTGTATTATGGTGTTGAGATATTGATGATGATATGTTTGCCCTGAATATGCTTGTTGGTATTGAGTATTGAATGCTATTGTGTTTGATTTGTGTGCTTGCCCAATGATGAAATTTTCTGAAGGCTTGTGTTGGTTTGGAAGCTGGTTTTGGAAAGGGCTTGACAGTTTGATGCTTTTGTGGCTTCACATTGTCTTGAAAGGGCTGGCCTAGGCTTGCAAGCTTGGTATGAGTTTGAACTGTTTGCTTTGGGTTGGTTCTGGTTCGACAGTGGAAGCTTGAGGGCTTTGTCTTTACAGTTTGAGGTGTTGGGTGTTGGTGAGGTTTGGATATGCTTGTTTAGGCTGTGGTATTTTGGTTATTTGTTTTTGGTTGGTAACAGGTCTGGTGTTAGGCTTTAGCAGGTTTGTATAGAGGTTGTGACACAGGTTTACAAGCAGGTTCAGGACTTGTGTTTACTGAGTTTAAACACAGGTTTTAGGCTGGACAGATCTGGGCTTTGGCTTGCTGTTGAAGCAGGTTAAAGGCGTTTGTGAGGTTTGGAGCTTAGGCTTCAAGCTTGTGGAGGCAGTTTACAATGTTTTTTGTCTTACAGTTTGAAAATTTTCTTTGTGATATTTTTTTGCCCCCCTCGAACTGTGTTATCTCAGTTTGTTTTATATCTCTCTTTCTTCAAGCCTAAAGCCTGTAAGCCCTATCTTCTTTTCCTCTTCTCTCTCTCCAGTACAGATTAAAGCATAAAATATTTGTTTAAAATTTGTCCTTTTACTGAAAAAGCACTGCTGGAAAATGATGACTTTTGAAGAGTTTTCTTGCAATAGTTGTTTTACACTGCATACTTTTATCTCTTTTTCCATATTTTCTGCTTCTTTGTGACAACATTTTGTACTTGTTTTGAATAGCCTTTTGATAGCTCTTTGGCAGCTTGTGGAAAGTTTGAAATTGGAACTCAGTTTGGACTTTGTTGGCCTAGTTCAGTTTGCCTTTTATCCATGGTTTAGAACTTTTGGAATTATGCAGCTTTTGACAAACTTGAACCATGAACTATGCAGTTTGTTTGACCATTTTGAAATTGTGCAATTACAACTTTTGTGCATTTCATGTCTTTTTCTTTTGCAAGCATCTTTCATCCCTCTTTGTGAACCGGGAGAAATCTCGTGATTTGCAGAGAGGGCAAACTGATTCCGGCCAGTTGCTTTTAATGATGAATTTTAAATGTGTATGCTCTTTTATTATTTTATCTGCTTTGACTTTTCTTTTGTTTCTTGTTTTTCTTGCAGATAAAATCAAATGAACAGAGGGAACATTGGATGGAAGATGAAGACTTAGGAATTAGGATAGTTTCAATTTAATTATTTGTAACATTATTATTATAAACAAGGATGTAAATAAATTTATAGTTGTTCAAATAATAGATTGTAACAAACCATTAAAGATGAATAAAAAATCCTCCTTTGATCAATTAATTCCTTTTATTTCCTTTCAATTGTTTAACTTAATTATTTGAATTTCTTAAATTAAAACAATTGGAAATAAATCCAATTATTCTGACTTTAGAAAAATGAAATAATTAATAAACATTCGGCGCTCCGAATTAAACATAACAATGCACAGTCAAATCAAACAAACATCCACATGTCCTTTTCCACTGATTAAATCCAACACTGCAAACTTAATCCAAATGCTTCAGTCCAAATTTCAGAGTAAACTGAAAAGAACTGTAGACTTAATTCCTTCTGAGAAATATGCGCACAAAAACCCTGATTCTTGATTAAATGCCAAAGAAACGTCCGCTTGATCAAAACTTGAGCCAACTCAACCAAACTTCAGCGATCTGCCTGAACTGATTTAAAATCAAAGAAAACCCTAATTTTGTCTGACTGACAAGAAAAGTCTGTTTGACCGATTCTTGAGCCAGTATGAAGAATCAGGAAAAGTCCGAAGCTGTGATTTCTTGTGGAAAAAATACGAGGGCAAATATTGGGGTACAACACCTAATTATATAGTTTTAATTATTACGAACATATATGAAATATATGTCATTAATTAATAGTCTTTTAACTTAGTTTCTTAGTGATGAAGTAACTTAAAATTTGGTGATGGATAAGAAGAATAATATTGAAATTGTTTACATCTATTATAGCATAATACAATGTGAATATGGTGAATAAATTTACTATCTAAACTCATTATATAGTTTTAATTATTATGAACGTATATGAAATATATGTAATAAATTAATAGTCTTTTAACTTAGTTTCTTGGTGATAAAGTAACCTAAAATTTGGTGATGGATAAGAAGAATAATATTGAAATTATTTACATCTATTATACCATAATACAATAAGAATATGGTGAATAAATTAACTATCTAACCTCATTATATCGTTTTAATTGTTACGAACGTATATGAAATATATGTCATTAACTAATAGACTTTTAACTTTGTTTCTTAGTGATGAAGTAACCTAAAATTTGGTGATGGATAAGAAGAATAACATTGAAATTGTTTACATCTATTATACCATAATACAATATGAATATGGTGAATAAATTTACTATCTAACCACAATATATAGTTTTAATAGTTACGAACGTATATGAAATATATGTCATTAACTAATAGTCTTTTAACTTGGTTTCTTAGTGATGAAGTAACCTAAAATTTAGTGATGGATAAGAAGAATAATATTGAAATTGTTTACATCTATTATACCATAATACAATGTGAATACGGTGAATAAATATACTATCTAGCCTAATTATATAGTTATAATTATTACGAACATATATGAAATATATGTTATTAATTAATAGTCTTTTAAATTAGTTTCTTAGTAATGAAGTAACTTAAAATTTGGTGATGGATAAGAAGAATAATATTGAAATTGTTTATATCTGTTATACCATAATACAATGTGAATATGGTAAATAAATATACTATCAAGATTCATTGTTTAATTTTAATTTCTACGAACATATATGAAATATTTATTATTTAATAATAGCCTTTTAACTTAGTTTCTTAGTGATGAAGTAACCTAAAATTTGGTGATGGAGGAGAAGTAAAATATTGAAATTGTTTATATCTATTATAACATATTACAATGTGAATATGGTGAATAAATTTACTATCTAACCTCATTATATAGTTTTAATAATTACGAACATATATGAAATATATGTCATTAATTAATAGTCTTTTAACTTAGTTTCTTGGTGATAAAGTAACCTAAAATTTGGTGATGGATAAGAAGAATAATATTGAAATTGTTTACATCTATTATAACATAATAAAATGTGAATATGGTGAATAAATTTACTATCTAACCTCATTATATAGTTTTAATTGTTACGAACGTATATGAACTATTTGTCATTAACTAATAGTCTTTTAACTTGGTTTCTTAGTGATGAAGTAACCTAAAATTTGGTGATGGATAAGAAGAATAATATTGAAATTGTTTACATCTATTACAGCATAATACAATATGAATATGGTGAATAAATTTACTATCTTACCTCATTATATAGTTACAATTATTATAAACGTATATGAAATATATGTCATAAATTAATAGTCTTTTAACTTAGTTTCTTGGTGATGAAGTAACCTAAAATTTGGTGATGGATAAGAAGATTAATATTGAAATTGTTTAAATCTATTATACCATAATACAATATGAATATGGTGAATAAATTTACTATCTAACCTCATTATATAGTTTTAATTATTATTAACTTATATGAAATACATGTCATAAATTAAAAGTGTTTCAACTTAGTTTCTTGGTGATAAAGTAACCTAAAATTTGGTGATGGATAAGAAGAATAATATTGAAATTATTTACATCTATTATATCATAATACAATATGAATATGGTGAATAAATTTACTATCTAACCTGATTATATCGTTTTAATTGTTACAAACATATATGAAATATATGTCATTAACTAATAGTCTTTTAACTTGGTTTCTTAGTGATGAAGTAACCTAAAATTTAGTGATGGATAAGAAGAATAATATTGAAATTGTTTACATCTATTATACCATAATACAATGTGAATACGGTGAATAAATTTACTATCTAGCCTAATTATATAGTTTTAATTATTACGAACGTATATGAAATATATGTCATTAACTAATAGTCTTTTAACTTGGTTTCTATGTGATGAAGTAACCTAAAATTTAGTGATGGATAAGTAGAATAATATTGAAGTTGTTTATATCTGTTATACCATAATACAATGTGAATACGGTGAATAAATATACTATCTAGCCTAATTATATAGTTTTAATTATTACGAAATATATGAAATATATGTCATTAATTAATAGTCTTTTAACTTAGTTTCTTAGTGATGAAATAACTTAAAATTTAGTGATGGATAAGAAGAATAATATTGAAATTCTTTACATCTATTATACCATAATACAATATGAATATGGTGAATTAATTTACTATCTAACCTCATAATATAGTTTTAATTGTTACGAACGTATATAAAATATATGTCATTAACTAAGGGTCTGTTAACTTAGTTTCTTAGTGATGAAGTAACCTAAAATTTGGTGATAGATAAGTAGAATAATATTAAAATTGTTTACATCTATTATAACATATTACATTGTGAATATGGTGAATAAATTTACTATCTAACCTCATTATATAGTTTTGATTATTATGAACATATATGAAATATATGTCATAAATTAATAGTCTTTGAACTTAGTTTCTTATTGATGAAGTAACCTAAAATTTGGTGATGGATAATAAGAATAATATTGAAATTGTTTACATCTATGATAACATATCAAAATGTGAATATGGTGAATAAGTTTACTATCTAACCTCATTATATAGTTTTAATTGTTACGAACGTATATGAAATATATGTCATTAACTAATAGTCTTTTAGCTTGGTTTCTTAGTGATGAAGTTACCTAAAATTTGGTGATGGATAAGAAGAATAATATTGAAATTGTTTACATCTATTACAGCATAATACAATGTGAATATGGTGAATAAATTTACTATCTTACCTCATTATATAGTTTTAATTATTATAAAAGTATATGAAATATATGTCATAAATTAATAGTCTTTTAACTTAGTTTCTTGGTGATGAAGTAACCTAAAATTTGGTGATGGATAAGAAAAATAATATTAAAATTATTTACATCTATTATACCATAATACAATATGAATATGGTGAATAAATTTACTATCTAACTTCATTATATCGTTTTAATTGTTACGATCGTATATGAAATATATGTCATTAACTAATAGTCTTTTAACTTGGTTTCTTAGTGATGAAGTAACCTAAAATTTAGTGATGGAAGAAGAATAATATTGAAATTGTTTACATCTATTATACCATAATACTATGTGAATACGGTGAATAAATTTACTATCTAGCCTAATTATATAGTTTTAATTATTACGAACATATATGAAATATATGTCATTAACTAATAGTCTTTTAACTTGGTTTCTTAGTGATGAAGTAACCTAAAATTTAGTGATGGATAAGAAGAATAATATTGAAGTTGTTTATATCTGTTATACCATAATACAATGTGAATATGGTGAATAAATATACTATCTAGCCTAATTATATAGTTTTAATTATTACGAACATATATGAAATATATGTCATTAATTAATAGTCTTTTAACTTAGTTTCTTAGTGATGAAGTAACTTAAATTTTGGTGATGGATAAGAATAATAATATTGAAATTGTTTATATCTGTTATAACATAATACAATGTGAATATGTTAAATAAATATACTATCAAGACTCATTGTATAATTTTTATTTCTACGAACATATATGAAATATTTGTCATTAAATAATAGCCTTTTAACTTAGTTTCTTAGTGATGAAGTAACCAAAAATTTGGTGATGGAGAAGAAGTAAAATATTGAAATTGTTTACATCTATTATACCATAATACAACGTGAATATGGTGAATAAATATACTATATAGATTCATTATATAGTTTTAATAATTACGAATGTTTATGAAATATATGACATTAATTAATAGTCTTTTTACTTAGTTTCTTGGTGATGAAGTAACCTAAAATTTGGTGATCGATAAGAAGAATAATATTGAAATTGTTTAAATCTCTTATACCGTAATACAATATGAATATGGTGAATAAATTTACTATCTAACCTAATTATATAGTTTTAATTGTTACGAACGTATATAAAATATATGTCATTAACTAATAGTCTTTTAACTTAGTTTCTTAGTGATGAAGTAACCTAAAATTTGGTGATGGATAAGAAGAAGAATATTAAAATTGTTTACATCTATTATAATATAATACAATGTGAATATGGTGAATAAATTTACTATTTAACCTCATTATATAGTTTTGATTATTATGAACGTATATGAAATATATGTCATAAATTAATAGTCTTTTAACGTAGTTTCTTATTGATGAAGTAACCTAAAATTTTGTGATGGATAATAAGAATAATATTGACATTGTTTACATATATTATAACATAATACAATGTGAATATGGTGAATAAATTTACTATTTAACCTCATTATATAGTTTTAATTGTTACGAACGTATATGAAATATATGTCATTAACTATTAGTCTTTTAACTTGGTTTCTTAGTGATGAAGTAACCTAAAATTTGGTGATGGATAAGAAGAATAATATGGAAATTTGTTAACATCTATTATACCATAATACAATGTGAATATGGTGAATAAATTTACTATCTAACCTCATTATATAGTGTTAATTATTATGAACGTATATGAAATATATGTCATAAATTAATAGTCTTTTAACTTAGTTTCTTGGTGATGAAGTAACCTAAAATTTGGTGATGGATAAGAAGAATAATATTGAAATTATTTACATCTATTATACCATAATACAATATGAATATGGTGAATAAATTTACTATCTAACCTCATTATATCATTTTAATTGTTACGAACGTATATGAAATATATGTCATTAACTAATAGTCTTTTAACTTGGTTTCTTAGTGATGAAGTAACCTAAAATTTAGTGCTGGATAAGAATAATAATATTGAAATTGGTTACATCTATTATACCATAATACAATGTGAATACGTTGAATAAATTTACTATCTAGCCTAATTATATAGTTTTAATTATTACGAACATATATGAAATATATGTCATTAACTAATAGTCTTTTAACTTGGTTTCTTAGTGATGAAATAACCTAAAATTTAGGGATGGATAAGAGGAATAATATTGAAGTTGTTTATATCTGTTATACCATAATACAATGTGAATACGGTGAATAAATATACTATCTAGCCTAATTATATAGTTTTAATTATTACGAACATATATGAAATATATGTCATTAATTAATAGTCTTTTAACTTAGTTTCTTAGTGATGAAGTAACTTAAAATTTGGCGATGGATAAGAAGAAGAATATTGAAATTGTTTATATCTGTTATAACATAATACAATGTGAATATGGTAAATAAATATACTATCAAGACTCATTGTATAATTTTAATTTCTACGAACATATATGAAATATTTGTCATTAAATAATAGCCTGTTAACTTAGTTTCTTAGTGATGAAGTAACCAAAAATTTGGTGATGGAGAAGAAGTAAAATATTGAAATTGTTTACATCTATTATACCATAATACAATGTGAATATGGTGAATAAATATGCTATCTAGATTCATTATATAGTTTTAATAATTACGAATGTATATGAAATATATGTCATTAATTAATAGTCTTTTTACTTAGTTTCTTGGTGATGAAGTAACCTAAAATTTGGTGATCGATAAGAAGAATAATATTGAAATTGTTTAAATCTATTATACCATAATACAATATGAATATGGTGAATAAATTTACTATCTAACCTCATTATATAGTTTTAATTGTTACGAACGTATATAAAATATATGTCATTAACTAATAGTCTTTTAACTTAGTTTCTTAGTGATGAAGTAACCTAAAATTTGGTGATGGATAAGAAGAATAATATTAAAATTGTTTACATCTATTATAACATAATACAATGTGAATATGGTGAATAAATTTACTATCTAACCTCATTATATAGTTTTGATTATTATGAACGTATATGAAATATATGTCATAAATTAATAGTCTTTGAACTTAGTTTCTTATTGATGAAGTAACCTAAAATTTGGTGATGGATAATAAGAATAATATTGAAATTGTTTACATCTATTATAACATATCAAAATGTGAATATGGTGAATAAGTTTACTATCTAACCTCATTATATAGTTTTAATTGTTACGAACGTATATGAAATATATGTCATTAACTAATAGTCTTTTAGCTTGGTTTCTTAGTGATGAAGTTACCTAAAATTTGGTGATGGATAAGAAGAATAATATTGAAATTGTTTACATCTATTATACCATAATACAATGTGAATATGGTGAATAAATTTACTATCTAACCTCATTATATAGTTTTAATTATTATGAACGTATATGAAATATATGTCATAAATTAATAGTCTTTTAACTTAGTTTCTTGGTGATGAAGTAACCTAAAATTTGGTGATGGATAAGAAGAATAATTATGAAATTATTTACATCTATTATACAATAATACAATATGAATATGGTGAATAAATTTACTATCTAACCTCATTATATCATTTTAATTGTTACGAACGTATATGAAATATATGTCATTAACTAATAGTCTTTTAACTTGGTTTCTTAGTAAGTAACCTAAAATTTAGTGATGGATAAGAAGAATAATATTGAAATTGTTTACATCTATTATACCATAATACAATGTGAATATGGTGAATAAATTTACTATCTAGCTTAATTATATAGTTTTAATTATTACGAACATATATGAAATATATGTCATTAACTAATAGTCTTTTAACTAGGTTTCTTAGTGATGAAGTAACCTAAAATTTAGTGATGGATAAGAATAATAATATTGAAGTTGTTTATATCTGTTATACCATAATACAATGTGAATACGGTGAATAAATATACTATATAGCCTAATTATATAGTTTTAATTATTACGAACATATATGAAATATATGTCATTAATTAATAGTCTTTTAACTTAGTTTCTTAGTGATGAAGTAACTAAAAATTTGGTGATGGTTAAGAAGAATAATATTGAAATTGTTTACATCTATTATACCATAATACAATATGAATATGGTGAATAAATTTGCTGTCTAACCTCATTATATAGTTTTAATTGTTACGAACGTATATAAAATATATGTCATTAACTAAGAGTCTGTTAACTTAGTTTCTTAGTGATGAAGTAACCTAAAATTTGGTGATGGATAAGAAGAATAATATTAAAATTGTTTACATCTATTATAACATAATACAATGAATAAGGTGAATAAATTTACTATCTAACCTCATTATATAGTTTTGATTATTATGAACATATATGAAATATATGTCATAAATTAATAGTCTTTTAACTTAGTTTCTTATTGATGAAGTAACCTAAAATTTGGAGATGGATAATAAGAATAATATTGAAATTGTTTACATCTATTATAACATAATAAAATGTGAATATGGTGAATAAATTTACTATCTAACCTCATTATATAGTTTTAATTGTCACGAACGTATATGAAATATATGTCATTAACTAATAGTCTTTTAACTTGGTTTCTTAGTGATGAAGTAACCTAAAATTTGGTGATGGATAAGAAGAATAATATTGAAATTGTTTACATCTATTACAGCATAATACAATGTGAATATGGTGAATAAATTTACTATCTTACCTCATTATATAGTTTTAATTATTTTAAACGTATATGAAATATATGTCATAAATTAATAGTCTTTTAACTTAGTTTCTTGGTGATGAAGTAACCTAAAATTTGGTGATGAATAATAAGAATAATATTGACATTGTTTACATCTATTATACCATAATACAATATGAATATGGTGAATAAATTTACTATCTAACTTCATTATATCGTTTTAATTGTTACGATTGTATATGAAATATATGTCTTTAACTAATAGTCTTTTAACTTGGTTTCTTAGTGATGAAGTAACCTAAAATTTAGTGATGGATAAGAAGAATAATATTGAAGTTGTTTATATCTGTTATACCATAATACAATGTGAATACGGTGAATAAATATACTATCTAGCCTAATTATATAGTTTTAATTATTAAGAACATATATGAAATATATGTCATTAATTAATAGTCTTTTAACTTAGTTTCTTAGTGATGAAGTAACTTAAAATTTGGCGATGGATAAGAAGAATAATATTGAAATTGTTTATATCTGTTATAACATAATACAATGTGAATATGGTAAATAAATATACTATCAAAACTCATTGTATAATTTTAATTTCTACGAACAATTATGAAATTTTTGTCATTAAATAATAGCCTTTTAACTTAGTTTCTTAGTGATGAAGTAACCAAAAATTTGGTGATGGAGAAGAAGTAAAATATTGAAATTGTTTACATATATTATACCATAATACAATGTGAATATGGTGAATAAATATGCTATCTAGATTCATTATATAGTTTTAATAATTACGAATGTATATGAAATATATGTCATTAATTAATAGTCTTTTTACTTAGTTTCTTGGTGATGAAGTAACCTAAAATTTGGTGATCGATAAGAAGAATAATATTGAAATTGTTTAAATCTATTATACCATAATACAATATGAATATGGTGAATAAATTTACTATCTAACCTCATTAGATAGTTTTAATTGTTACGAACGTATATACAATATATGGCATTAACTAATAGTCTTTTAACTTAGTTTCTTAGTGATGAAGTAAACTAAAATTTGGTGATGGATAAGAAGAATAATATTAAAATTGTTTACATCTATTATAACATAATACAATGTGAATATGGTGAATAAATTTACTATCTAACCTCATTATATAGTTTTGATTATTATGAACGTATATGAAATATATGTCATAAATTAATAGTCTTTTAACGTAGTTTCTTATTGATGAAGTAACCTAAAATTTGGTGATGGATAATAAGAATAATATTGACATTGTTTACATATATTATAACATAATACAATGTGAATATGGTGAATAAATTTACTATCTAACCTCATTATATAGTTTTAATTATTACGAACCTATATGAAATACATGTCATTAACTATTAGTCTTTTAACTTGGTTTCTTGGTGATGAAGTAACATAAAATTTGGTGATGGATAAGAAGAATAATATTGAAATTGTTTACATCTATTATACCATAATACAATGTGAATATGGTGAATAAATTTACTATCTAACCTCATTATATAGTTTTAATTATTATGAACGTATATGAAATATATGTCATAAATTAATAGTCTTTTAACTTAGTTTCTTGGTGATGAAGTAACCTAAAATTTGGTGATGGATAAGAAGAATAATATTGAAATTATTTACATCTATTATACCATAATACAATATGAATATGGTGAATAAATTTACTATCTAACCTCATTATATCGTTTTAATTGTTACGAACATATATGAAATATATGTCATTAACTAATAGTCTTTTAACTTGGTTTCTTAGTAAGTAACCTAAAATTTAGTGATGGATAAGAAGAATAGTATTGAAATTGTTTACATCTATTATACCATAATACAATGTGATATGGTGAATAAATTTACTATCTAGCCTAATTATATAGTTTTAATTATTACGAACATATATGAAATATATGTCATTAACTAATAGTCTTTTAACTAGGTTTCTTAGTGATGAAGTAACCTAAAATTTAGTGATGGATAAGAAGAATAATATTGAAGTTATTTATATCTGTTATACCATAATACAATGTGAATACGGTGAATAAATATACTATCTAGCCTAATTATATAGTTTTAATTATTAAGAACATATATGAAATATATGTCATTAATTAATAGTCTTTTAACTTAGTTTCTTAGTGATGAAGTAACTTAAAATTTGGCGATGGATAAGAAGAATAATATTGAAATTGTTTATATCTGTTATAACATAATACAATGTGAATATGGTAAATAAATATACTATCAAAACTCATTGTATAATTTTAATTTCTACGAACAATTATGAAATTTTTGTCATTAAATCATAGCCTTTTAACTTAGTTTCTTAGTGATGAAGTAACCAAAAATTTGGTGATGGAGAAGAAGTAAAATATTGAAATTGTTTACATATATTATACCATAATACAATGTGAATATGGTGAATAAATATGCTATCTAGATTCATTATATAGTTTTAATAATTACGAATGTATATGAAATATATGTCATTAATTAATAGTCTTTTTACTTAGTTTCTTGGTGATGAAGTAACCTAAAATTTGGTGATCGATAAGAAGAATAATATTGAAATTGTTTAAATCTATTATACCATAATACAATATGAATATGGTGAATAAATTTACTATCTAACCTCATTATATAGTTTTAATTGTTACGAACGTATATACAATATATGGCATTAACTAATAGTCTTTTAACTTAGTTTCTTAGTGATGAAGTAAACTAAAATTTGGTGATGGATAAGAAGAATAATATTAAAATTGTTTACATCTATTATAACATAATACAATGTGAATATGGTGAATAAATTTACTATCTAACCTCATTATATAGTTTTGATTATTATGAACGTATATGAAATATATGTCATAAATTAATAGTCTTTTAACGTAGTTTCTTATTGATGAAGTAACCTAAAATTTGGTGATGGATAATAAGAATAATATTGACATTGTTTACATATATTATAACATAATACAATGTGAATATGGTGAATAAATTTACTATCTAACCTCATTATATAGTTTTAATTATTACGAACCTATATGAAATACATGTCATTAACTATTAGTCTTTTAACTTGGTTTCTTGGTGATGAAGTAACATAAAATTTGGTGATGGATAAGAAGAATAATATTGAAATTGTTTACATCTATTATACCATAATACAATGTGAATATGGTGAATAAATTTACTATCTAACCTCATTATATAGTTTTAATTATTATGAACGTATATGAAATATATGTCATAAATTAATAGTCTTTTAACTTAGTTTCTTGGTGATGAAGTAACCTAAAATTTGGTGATGGATAAGAAGAATAATATTGAAATTATTTACATCTATTATACCATAATACAATATGAATATGGTGAATAAATTTACTATCTAACCTCATTATATCGTTTTAATTGTTACGAACATATATGAAATATATGTCATTAACTAATAGTCTTTTAACTTGGTTTCTTAGTAAGTAACCTAAAATTTAGTGATGGATAAGAAGAATAATATTGAAATTGTTTACATCTATTATACCATAATACAATGTGATATGGTGAATAAATTTACTATCTAGCCTAATTATATAGTTTTAATTATTACGAACATATATGAAATATATGTCATTAACTAATAGTCTTTTAACTAGGTTTCTTAGTGATGAAGTAACCTAAAATTTAGTGATGGATAACAAGAATAATATTGAAGTTGTTTATATCTGTTATACCATAATACAATGTGAATACGGTGAATAAATATACTATATAGCCTATTTATATAGTTTTAATTATTACGAACATATATGAAATATATGTCATAAATTAATAGTCTTTTAACGTAGTTTCTTATTGATGAAGTAACCTAAAATTTGGTGATGGATAATAAGAATAATATTGACATTGTTTACATATATTATAACATAATACAATGTGAATTTGGTGAATAAATTTACTATCTAACCTCATTATATAGTTTTAATTGTTACGAACGTATATGAAAAACATGTCATTAACTATTAGTCTTTTAACTTGGTTTCTTAGTGATGAAGTAACCTAAAATTTGGTGATGGATAAGAAGAATAATATTGAAATTGTTTACATCTATTATACCATAATGCAATGTGAATATGGTAAATAAATTTACTATCTAACCTCATTATATAGTTTTAATTATTATGAACGTATATGAAATATATGTCATAAATTAATAGTCTTTTAACTTAGTTTCTTGGTGATGAAGTAACCTAAAATTTGGTGATGGATAGGAAGAATAATATTGAAATTATTTACATCTATTATACCATAATACAATATGAATATGTTGAATAAATTTACTATCTAACCTCATTATATCGTTTTAATTGTTACGAACGTATATGAAATATATGTCATTAACTAATAGTCTTTTAACTTGGTTTCTTAGTAAGTAACCTAAAATTTAGTGATGGATAAGAAGAATAATATTGAAGTTGTTTATATCTGTTATACCATAATACAATGTGAATACGGTGAATAAATATACTATCTAGCCTAATTATATAGTTTTAATTATTACGAACATATATGAAATATATGTCATTAATTAATAGTCTTTTAACTTAGTTTCTTAGTGATGAAGTAACTTAAAATTTGGCGATGGATAAGAATAATAATATTGAAATTGTTTATATCTGTTATAACATAATACAATGTGAATATGGTAAATAAATATACTATCAAGACTCATTGTATAATTTTAATTTCTACGAACATATATGAAATATTTGTCATTAAATAATAACCTTTTAACTTAGTTTCTTAGTGATGAAGTAACCAAAAATTTGGTGATGGAGAAGAAGTAAAATATTGAAATTGTTTACATCTATTATACCATAATACAATGTGAATATGGTGAATAAATATGCTATCTAGATTCATTATATAGTTTTAATAATTACGAATGTATATGAAATATATGTCATTAATTAATAGTCTTTTTACTTAGTTTCTTGGTGATGAAGTAACCTAAAATTTGGTGATCGATAAGAAGAATAATATTGAAATTGTTTAAATCTATTATACCATAATACAATATGAATATGGTGAATAAATTTACTATCTAACCTCATTATATAGTTTTAATTGTTACGAACGTATATAAAATATATGTCATTAACTAATAGTCTTTTAACTTAGTTTCTTAGTGATGAAGTAACCTAAAATTTGGTGATGGATAAGAAGAATAATATTAAAATTGTTTACATCTATTATAACATAATACAATGTGAATATGGTGAATAAATTTACTATCTAACCTCATTATATAGTTTTGATTATTATGAACGTATATGAAATATATGTCATAAATTAATAGTCTTTTAACGTAGTTTCTTTTTGATGAAGTAACCTAAAATTTGGTGATGGATAATAAGAATAATATTGACATTGTTTACATATATTATAACATAATACAATGTGAATATGGTGAATAAATTTACTATCTAACCTCATTATATAGTTTTAATTGTTACGAACGTATATGATATACATGTCATTAACTATTAGTCTTTTAACTTGGTTTCTTAGTGATGAAGTTACCTAAAATTTGGTGATGGATAAGAAGAATAATATTGAAATTGTTTACATCTATTATACCATAATACAATGTGAATATGGTGAATAAATTTACTATCTAACCT